>JAOXOE010000698.1:19305045-19363963 GCA_028565055.1 Phoeniculus purpureus
GGCAAGAACAACCCCAGGTACCAGTATAGGTTGGGGACTGACCTGTTGGAGAGCAGTATAGGAGAAAGGGACCTGGGGGTTGTGGTGGACAGCGGGATGACCATGAGCCAGCAATGTGCCCTTGTGGCCAAGAAGGCCAACAGCATCCTGGGGGATCAGAAGTGGGGTGTTTAGCAGATCAAGAGAGGTTCTTTTCCCCCTCTACTCTGCACTGGTGAAACCACATCTGGAGTATTGTGTCCCGTTGTGGGCCCCTTAGGTCAGGAGGGACACAGAGCTGCTGGAGAGAGTCCAGCACAGAGCCACGGAGATGATGAAGGCAGTGGAGCATCTCCCTTATGAGGAAAGGCTGAGAGAGCTGAGTCTCTTTAGCTTGCAGGAAAGGATACTGAAGAGTGACCTCATTAATGTTTATAAATACGTGAAAGGTGGGTCTCAGGAGGATGGAGCCAGGCTCTGCTCAGTGGTACTGAATGATAAGAGAAGGGGCAAAGTGTGTAAACTGAAGCGTAGGAGGTTCCACATAAAAATGAGAAGGAACTTCTTCACAGTGAGGGTGACAGAGCACTAGAATGGGCTACCCAGGGGGGTACCCTGGATGTGTTCCTGTGAGACTTGGTCTAGGTGATCTTGCTGTGGTGGGGGGATTGGACTAGATGATCTTTCGAGATCCCTTCCCATCCCTGATGTTCTGTGATTCTGTGAGACAGGATCTGAGTAAGAGGTGCACCATCATATGCTCAGACAAGTAAAAAGGCAGCTGTGCTAACAGCAGGTTTTGAGAAAAAACAGTAAGACTGTGAATTCTTGCTCTTTAAGACATGGATTTTGAAGCTGATTTGTGTTGGGAAGAAACTTCGTTTCTGGTCAGTCTATTCCATGTGACTTAGTACAAAGTTACTTGACTTCTGTGGGAAGTCTGCTGGTTTTTGTTTTAGGTGGGATTGCTTATCTGATTTGGTGTAGCCGTGATGCTTGAAGTAATACATGTCCGGCTGTCATGGACCTGAGTAAAAACATGTGCGGCTGCACACATTTTACTCATAGCATTTTTCCAAACCTACTAGCTAATCTAATCTCAACTAATTGGTTGAGTGATTTCAGTTTCTACCAGAGGTAATTAGTCAACACTTCCCACACAAGACTGGGTCTCGGGTCAGTATTGCTGGATCAAATGTACGTGTTGCTGTGCTTCCCACTGGTCAGTAGAGACAACATGTGAAAGCCCAAGGCAAAGCTGTACAGAAACAGGAGTATCTCTGCGGTCACCTACTTTTGTGCTGTCATGTTGTGACTCTGAAATTGCTCAGTTGGCCAGCACTGCAGCAGCAATTCTTCCTCTGCCTGACTTGTTCGCATGCCAAGTCTTTGACAGCTGCAGGACATTGCTACAGAGGCAGTTTTCCTGTGTCTGAGCTTTATTCCCACGCTAGATAGTGGGTAAAGAGGAGTAACGTGCCTGTATGTCATTTGTGTCTGGACAGACCTCCTCTCCTTACAAAATACGTCTTTTTCAAAAGCTGGTGTGTTACTCCTTGTGTGCAGCTGCTGACAAACATTGTCCAGCACAAAAGAGCAGAAGGGGATCTCCTTGAAGCGCTCATGGCTGCCACCACTGCCATTTCTTGTTCGGTTCATTCAGTAGGTGTGGTGACTTCATGTTCTTCATCGACTGGAAGCCCAGGCCACTTCCCAAGCATGCCATGGTTCCTGTGCTCATGCACTCTTTACCAGAAAGCAGCTGGGGCTCATGTATGGCTCTAATCCTTTACAGATACCTTATTTCTAGTGCTCCTGTTGGGAACAGGAGTGCGTATTTATTGCTTGTAACTGAGATTTTCAGTCATATGCGAAAGTCTGAAACTTCCTAATTGTCTACAGCTTCCAGTCATCTCAGGGAAAGCTATTGTGCGTGAACATAGGAGAAAGCGGGAGAAGGGGCTACTGTCTGCAGTACTCTCCAGTCTCAAAAGTTGCTAGGTGGTCTACCATGCCAAAAAGGAGTGGGTAGTTGTTCACTTAGAAGGTGAGAGCACGTGGCTTTAGGTGGACAACTGGAGAGCCATTGGGTAGGTACAGTCTGAGGAACATATATAAGGAATGTAAAATATTGATTGAAAGGCTTCTGCCTTTGCATGAAACAAAACTTCCTCAGGCTTGGTACCATCAAATCCCAAAGGCAGAATAAAGGAAGACCTAGGAGCAAAGAAGGTTTGAGAGGCAGGAGGCAATGTGATTGCTGAAGCAGCTGGGTGAAAGCGTATGGCCTTTTTAGTGTCTGAAGGGAAGGAAGCAGGAGAGCAGACAGACATCTGATCTTCTGTGGTGGGTCTTCTGGATGAATTGTACTGAACTCTTCCCTAGTTTTTACCACGAAGAAAGGTGTCAAAAACACTGATGCAGTCCTTCTACTTCCATGCAACAGAATAAAGAGATTTGATCCTTTATGTTATCACGTCGTATACCTGGGCAGCAGCTTGCCAAAGCACCTGACAGCTGCAAAATGTCTGTGCAAATTCCAAGGGAGTCAGGGCAAACATTTAGAGGAGAGATCCATTGCTGGGAAGGAAAAGGGGGTTCCTGATTAGACAAGCCACATCAAGCTCAGGAAATCCACTCAGCTGAAAATGTTTGAAAGCTGTGTGAATATTAGGGAGGAAATATTTTATCTCTTTGCCCTTTTCTCGCTTTACCTTGGACATCCATTTATGGCCATTTTTGGAAAAGAGATTTTGAACTCTGATCTGACCCAGCACAGCCATGCTCACATCCTTAGCTAGCATTTTCCTTACTGCTGTGCAATCAAGCCAATGAACTTTTTGAAAAAATAGTCTGAAGCTAAAAATCAAGCAGCACTGGTTTTTTCCTCCCTTGGAGGATCCAGAGGGCTCTGATCCAGTAACTACTTAGCAGGAAAGCGCACCTCTCTCTGGTCCCCGTGGCACTCCACTGGGGCTGATGATTGCACAGCTCAGTGCCTGAAGATCACTGCCCTCAGTCCGGGTTCTTCACGTGTGTTTCAAGAAATGCTCATGATGGCTTTCAGAGGGTGGTAACGGTAGGCAAAGCAGCATTAAGCACACAATTGATATAGAAAGAAATAAGTAACTCTGCGGTGAAGGCTCACGCTAGCTGTTAGAGAGTCTGCAAAGCTGTGCTGGACACACGCGGGTTTGGAAGCACTTTGTTGATTCTGCTGCACATCAGCCTGCTGTTATTTCTGCTAGAGCTGCTCTTGTATTTTCATTCCTAATTCCTACTCTCAGTGTGGGAGATACTGAATTCAACAAAGCTCTGATCATCTCTGAAAAGTTTTTCTTCAGTCATTTGTAGGCTTAAGTTTAGACAGTGATGTTTACACAGCATTGACGTGAGAATCTGCAGGTTTTATAATTGTGTTGCTTACGAACTTCACTGCCAAGTACACTGAGTCTGCAACTCAGGAAAAGCAAAATGGCCAACGGAAAGGAAAAGTACAATTCGGGAGGGCTGAGCATGAGTGTCGGAGGGCTGAGCGTGAGTGTTTAGAGGGATGGACAGCGTAATGCGGGATGACACTGTACTGTTTTCTTCCTCCATGGCTGTCTGTTGGGAGCGTGTTTGACATTTGTCCAAAAAGCACCCATAAATACTTGTGGGAATTTCTCCTTTTGGACAACAGCACAGCTGTTTCACGGGCTGAGGAGAATCTGCTGTTTCTCTTGTCATTGAGATCAGGGGATACTCAGCTAAAGTAGTCCTTCAACTTTTTCATTTAGACAGGGAAATTTAGTTCTGAATTAGATGGAGTTGAGGGCTTTAACCTTTTTTTTTTTTTTTAAAGTCTTTAAGCCAACAAGGGGAAATTGGTTTTAGAAAAATAACTATTGGGGGAA
Source organism: Phoeniculus purpureus (assembly GCA_028565055.1). Taxonomy (NCBI): domain Eukaryota; kingdom Metazoa; phylum Chordata; class Aves; order Bucerotiformes; family Phoeniculidae; genus Phoeniculus; species Phoeniculus purpureus. Next base: position 19,308,921 of record JAOXOE010000698.1, read on the forward strand.
AATTTGGAAGGGCTGTCAAAATGTTTTCTGGGATCGTATTGCAACTTTGAATAATATTTTTAAAGGACTATTTGGTAGCTTGAAGCACAACCTTATTAATTATTTTGTTGTTTCTTCTATTGTACTTCAGTAAGTTCAGAGAACTGCCTAAACTGTCGATTTATTGGAGGGTAGAAACACTTCAGATGAAAAAATATTAGAAATAATTGGTGACTAAGATGGCTGATTAATTATGTTATAGACCCCATTTTCTTTTGCCAGTGCATTCCAAAGCTTTCACTCTTCAGGCTGTGCGCTTTCGTGACTTTTTCCAGTTTTTCTTAACAAGATGATTGTTTTGTTAAAAGTAAGAATAAATGAGAGCAAAGTGACTGCCATTTGTCACTGTCACGGAGGGATTTAGAATCATAGAATCATTAGGGAGTGGAAGGGACCTCAAAAGATCATCTAGTCCAATCCCCCTGCCACAGCAAATCCCCCTGCCACAGCACTATCACACCAAATGTGTCTACTTCCAAAATGTCTGGAGTAAAAAGTTTAATATCCTCATTGAATCATTTTAAAAACTTTCAAGGGGTGGAACAAAAACACAGAGACTTTCTCTATGATAGAAGTAATCGTTTGTGGAGCGTTCAAATGCCGTGCTGGTTGTATAGACCAAGTGGTTTGGCAAACATAGGTGAGCAAACCAAAAAAATCAACTAAAACCAAATGATACTAAGAAAATGCAGTGAACAGAGTGAATTCCCTGCTGAGGCAGAAAGTAAGGTTCTTCTTTTGTAGCTCTGTGAAGGATCCATGGAGATGCTGGGTTACAAGGTCAGTCTATGCTTTGTTCCACCCGCTCGCGAAGGGCATGGAAAACCCCCAGGTGTGGCAGGATTTCTGCATCACCAGGCAGTGCTGCACACTGAAGCTGCTTAATATTGGTTTGCCTAAGGGTGTCACTGGGACAGAGAATACTAATAGTAGGAGTGAACTTAGCGGTGCTTTCTATAAAGGCTGAACACAATTCACACAGTTTAACAGTGCTACTGGGACAAAAGTAGTGGATCTGCCATGTTCGCTGCTCTTTCTAATATTCAGGAGCAGATACACATGAACATGCCTGCAGCATTTCTTTGGTTTGGAATTTGGGATCACTCATACTGCACTTTGTCCATGTGCTACAGCTCACTTGATAAGAGCTAAAAGATGTGTAGTTTTAGCTTTCACCATTATGTCATGTTTTCTTTCCCACAGCTGTAGGAAAAGTGCTTTCTTATCAAGGACACTGAAAGCAAAGGCATATTTTTGTGGCCTTTAATCCACTCATCTTCACCATAACCATTTCCTTTAGTTGCTAATAATATTTAGTATTTATTTCTGTGACTTACATTAATCTCAAAAGCATAAACCAGCATCATCCTTTTTTCTTCTGGCTTTTCTTGTGAGAACTTAGCGAGACAAACTCTCTCATTGAAAAGCTCCGTTCCTGGAAGGAGGACTGTTGGACCATTCTTCAGGTGCAGTAAATGTATTGGGAGGGTCTGTTTGCTTTGATTGGTGAATCAGGGAGGACATAGTTTCCCCCAAAGGATTTACAGCATTTTGGAGAGAAGGCTTTGAAGAACATACCTTGTGCTTCAGGCCTCAGAGCAGAGTCCTCTGAAGTTACTGCCGTTGGGTGCTGGTGTTGCTGCACGGGCTCTTGCCAGATGAGTGTTGAACTTTGACTTGGACACAGCAGAGCACAGGGCCCTGACTGGAGGAGACCAGTAGGTCTGCTGGCTGGAAGGATAGGTCTTACTTTTTGCACCTGTTTTACAAGTAGCATTGTCCGCATGGCTCATGGTTCTTTTCTTTGTCAGAGTGATCAAGCTGCATATCCAGCCTCTTCTTTCATACCCAATCTCTACTTCAAGCCAGCCACTTTCTGTATGGGATGGTAAAGAAAGGGTCTAGCTGGCTGTGCGGTCTAGTGTTTGCAGTTCTCTGCACTGCACCCACTTGCTCTTTGAGCCAGTAAATCCTTTTGGTTTTGTCAGGTGGCCTCTTACATGAAAACTGTCTAGAGTGTCCCATCTCTGTGCCTTACCTCTGGATGCAGTACCCAGAAAGAGGTTTTACAAGCTCTCTATCTTACCCTTGTTTTGTTAAAATGCTCGTTTGTTTTTAAAGCCATGGTACCAAAGGAAGGAGGTTTATTTTAATCAGTGCTGATACTATCTGGAAGATTCTAATGCATGTTTCTTTACAGGTCACTCTTAGGCTAAGGGCTGGAATTAATAAGGCAATAGAGCAGAGACAGAACACTGTGAAACTTGGCATGGAGTCCATGTCTCCTGTAACAGACTCCAGTTACAGAAGGAGCTGATGACACTAGTTCCTGATGGGAAGAGATCCCTCTGAAAATCTTTCTAACACTTTCTCCTAGGGATACACATTTTGGCCTTCTTTTGTCTAGGTTCCCAGTCAGAGCCTGTGAGATGCAAAAATCCCTGGAGTTTTTTGCATCTGGTTAAAGGAAGAAGAAAGCCTCTGTCTGAACCTTAAACAGTAATAACTGGCTGCCCCCAATTCATCCTGCACTACAATGTGAAGTCTATTCTGCAGCAGAGTAACAGAAACACATCTGGAATTTTTCCCTTTGGGATTGATAGGGATCTCATTAATAGCAGCTTTGTAACGTATCTGCAACTGTTTTTCAGTAGGTGATGTTAGTTTGATAGTAGTTATTTTTTCTTATACACTGTACAAGTGCATGTCAGGGGGCTTTGCCTGGGTGATGGACTTAAAGCCATATCATCCCATTCATTTAATAGAAGTAAAAAACCCCAAACTTATTCTCTGGGCAGCTGAATTACACTGCTTTGACTACCAAAAAGCTTGAAAATCAACAACTGGTTCATGAACAAGAAGGAGCATGCCAAGGTAATAAAACATCAGGAAGTTGTACAATGCAGAGCATCTCCACCCTCACTGTTGTTTTTTGTAGGTAGGCTGTCCGTCTTGTGAATGGTGCAAATTATGACTTGAATTTGGACTAAAAAGCCTTGTCCAATTTCAAAACGTTCAGAGAAAACTCTGCTTGCCCAGCATCTCCGACGGTTTCAATCCATTCTTGTTTTCACTGGAGTCTTCATTCTTGCTTCTAATTCGTATCTTCCTGTTGTCTCAACAAAGCTGTAGACTTGATTTGATATTGTCATTGCAGCACTAGTTTTTATGTTAAATCCACATTGTGATGGCTTTAAAAACAACTCTTGAAATAATGGACAGAAAATTCTAAGTAACATCACAATGGACTATCTGCGGGATCGTCTCTGGGCATCAATTTGTACAGTGTTCAAAGAAGCTGAACAATTTACTTCTTGTCTTCAGCTTCTTTGTGTTTAATTTTCTGTCTAATTTGTTTAATTTCTGTTTAATTTGCCTGTCTTGTGTTATAGGCAACTATTGATGCAGTAGCTTCTCCAGACTTATTTTCCACCCTTCACTCTTACTGGTTTGCTTTCATTTCCTGTTTGTGTCTGAAAGCAGCCTCCTCCTTTGCCTACATTTTCACTGGAACGTCTTAAAGTCGGTATAGGGAGCTGTACTGATGAGAATTGCAACCTACACATGTTCAGTAATAACGAGTGAGGACATGATCCATGCAGTTTGAAAATAGTAGTTTCTTTTTCCCCAGGAACTAATAAATTCTGAGCATTTATTAGCTATTGAGGTTTTATTTCCAAATATAAGGCTAGAAAAATACTTTTTAAAATTTGATCTGTGGAGGTTTTTTTTTAAGGTGAAAGCTGAGATTCTCCCATGAGTGTGATGGGAAGACCTGTGTCCCACAGAACTTTTGACAATACTGCACTACATGTAAGACAATTGGAGGAGCCGACTTCCCACCTGGAAGGATACTTCTGTCGATGCCATGGTGTGTATTTTGAAGCAGATTAATAATTTCTGTGTCATCCTAATAGGAATTTTTTGTGTAGGTTCTGAAATGGCAGTGATCATTCTGGAAAATATGTGACCCTTGAAAAAGTTTAAGACTCTCTTCTGTAAGAACAGCCCATCTCAAGTAGTGATGCTTGAGATGTTGACATTTCTTATGCCAGCATCCTTACTCCAGTTAGACTTATGCATAAAACTTTTGCCCCAAGCAGATTTTTGACCTGGATAAGTGCAATATGCCAGAGGAACATCATGGATTTGGGAATCAAATGAATTATGAAGTCTAGCCCCCTGCCTGTGGAGACACCTAATCAGTACAGCCTCTTCCATGAACTGACCAGGCTTTGCCTCCACTCTCCTACCTCTCTTGACTTCCATCACAAGGCTGTTTTGGAACTTACTTGTTTTACACTTTAGTGATCTTATTTTTTGTCTTCATCTGGCAGTATCATGATCAGGTCATGCTCATTTGTCTTATGTCCCTTTTTGTTCGTTAGCTTTAATAGCTCTTTCCTTTCTGTGCTGTGTCCCCTGTGCTGTTCATTGACAGAGCAGTCAGATCTGTTCTGTCCTTATGCTTGGCTGTGCTAAACAATATGTGCACTCCTGGTTTAGCTGATGGTGGAAGGCTTTTTTTCATCGTTGTCCTATATATACTGATTTCTTTTTAACTTTCTTGGCACACATACACAATTATATCTGCTTTTTGTTCCAGAAAGAACTAAGTACTTTCAGCTACTTCTGCAGTGGCACTATTATTTGTTGTAAAGGCCACTAAAAATTTTATTCTGCTCTTTAATGCTGTGAAATCTGAAGTCTGATAGAGTAGCATAACCTCAAGGTAGGTATATGCATTACATAACTTGGTAGGAAGAAACAAAATCAGAGGGTTTTGAAACAGTGAAGTGCCATTTGATGTGCTGTATCGTAAGACTGTTGGTAGGTTTGTACAGTCAGACATGCCACTGGAAGCGAGAATGAGCAATGCGTGGGAAGGATTGCTGCCGGAGTCACGGCTGTGGATTAACTTTATCTGCAAGTAGAATAAAGAGAACAGTGAGATGCAAAGTGCCGTCGTTGCATTTTAGCAGACTGATTAATTAAAGGCAACAGGTCAGTGATGGGAACCAAGCTCATCAGCAGCAGTCTTCTGGAATTCATGCTAGAGCTTCACCAGAACGTACAGATGCTCTGCTTTTTGCAGCAGCGATTACCCTAGGTAAGTGTTCTCCTAATCATCTGCTTCATTACAAACACCAGCCCCCTTCCTATCCCAGCAGAAAGTTAACAGGAACATAATTGCGCTAAACTTTGCCAACTGGAAGAGTTGCTGGCTGGCATTTTCCACATGAGCTAACTCTCTCTGTGCTAGGGACAAGGATTGGACCCTTTCTCCTTCTCTCCTCATCTCTTTTATTTGCACAGTAGGCCTTGAGAACTCAGGCAGCAATTACAGTCTGCTTTTCTCACCTTCATCGGGTTTCCAAATACCAAGTATTCTCTTCTGTTTGGCTCAGTGCTCCTTCAGAGACCTTGAGCACCCCACCTGGCACAGGAAAAACAAGCTATGACGCTGAAATTATGTTCAAAGACTGGTTTATAAACTAACATAATTCTGCTCTGTCTAGAAGTCAGCTATTCACCCTTGCATCATTGTGTTTTGATGTTAAAGGATTTGGTGAACAATGACAAATGTATGTTGCCTTACATACTGCACCTTGAGGCAAGTCAGGACAAAGTCTGTCTCTTGTCTGAATTTTATAGCTTCCCCCCTCTCCCCAAAGAAAGCCAATCTTTAAACGAAGCTTCTTGTTATTTTTGCATGTGTGTGTGTGTTTTGTGTCTGAAAAGTCTGGAGAATCGGTAGGAGAGTCTGAGGTTTTCTTTAGAGCAGGCAAACTGATTTCTTTCGTCTTTAATGTTCATAGTTTGCAGCAAAATTTTCCAGTCTCCATAACGTTTATTTGCATTATATAGTCAAGCCGTTCAGGGGTTTTGTATATCAGAACACAATCAGTTAGCAGGAAGGACTGCGCTGATATGCTACCACTGAATCATAGAATGGTCCAGGTGGGAAGGGACCTCCAAAGGTCATCTAGTCAAATCAGTCTTTCATTTTGTGCCTTGGTGGTGCGTAAGCCCAAGATATTAACGACTGCAGAAAGGTTAAACTTTACGTGTCTTCCTGTTTATCACAAAGGTGCAGGGTACAAACAGAAAGCCGTCTTGGCTCACAGAATCCATGTGCTGCTTATCTAGTTGTGTCTGCACCAAAATTTGATTACCATGTATGAAGGTGAATAATAAGGAGTCACAAGGAGTCAAGGGATTCTGGTCACCTCGTAAGACTGTTAGCCCAGTGTGAAAATGGTTTGAAAAGAAATAGACCTGTACAGAGCTTCGAAAGATCATCTGTTTGGTTTTCCAAGCAGGCACAGCTATGGCTAATGCATGCTTAGTAGATGTAAACTTGTTCTTAAAAATAATACAATAAAATCAGAAGCTGATGTAGTTGGTGCAAGTTCTGTAGCCCCTGTCCAGGCAATAGGACAGGCAATACTATTGTGTAATAATCCCAAGTGTAAGAACTCTTTTTTTCTAATGTTTACATTTCCTTTGCTGCATTTTAGGCTCAAGGCTGCTGCTTTATTTACCAGGGATAGGGACTTTCTCTTTTGCAGCAGCCTTGTAATATTTACCGACTCATCATGTCCTCTTGCAGTTTTGTTTTCTGTAGACTAAACAATTAATTTCTCCTAACTTTTCTGAGAGATCATGCTTTATAGACCCTAGATCTTTCTCTCTTTTGGCTTTTATCCCGTTTGTCTGTGTCTTTCTCATGGGGCCCAGAGCTAGGCATGCTCCTTGAGCTGATGCTTTCTGATCAGTTATATTTTTTCAGTTGTGATAGGATGTTTATCTTTTCTGCAATATTATGACAATGTTCTGTGTATGAACCACCACGCAGAGTGTGGACGTTGCTTAAGATATGTTGGAGCAGCTGGTCCAGCTGTAAGCAGAGCAGTGAGCTGGCAAAGGGAAAATGCCTGCATTGATGAATTTAAACAACCTGTTAGGTGATGGACAGGAAAGAGGTCCAGAAGGCTGGTAATGATCCAGAATATTGCCTCAATGGTACAGAGCAGTCATTCCCAGGGGAGGAGGCTGGGGTGACTGAGATGGCTGAGGTGACTGCTGCATGGCTTGTGCTTGGGTAGAGGGTCTTTGTTCAATTCGCTTTTTACTGCTTCATCGCTTACGGAACACAGCCTGTTCAGAGGCATTTTTTCCAGTGGCTGTGTCATTTACTGCTCCTTCCTGTCAGAAGGAAGTACCACGGTTTACCTTGTTCTGGATTGGGTGAACTCATGTTTGCTTATGGTATTCCTGCATCTAACTCTCTTCCAGCATACAAGGAGTTAACTCGTCTCAGATGTGGGGGTGTTTACTTTTCCCTCCTGTGCACAGCAGCATGCGGAGGTTGGTGGGGTGCAGAAGTGAAGGGGAGAGGTGGCTGCTGCAGGGGGTAGGTTGAGCAGGTGGAGTGGGCCAGACAGATTTTGGGGTCCTTGACTGGGGACAGGGTATTCCTTTTCCCCTCTTCTTGGTATCCCCTCCCTGTTTGTGTGTCTTGGGAGTCTGGTTTTGGTTTGGCCCATGGCATACTGTGGCCTGTCTGTCCCTCTGTGGCTCTCTGTCCCTCTTCTGCTGCACCCCCCCACCTTTTTTTCCCACCTTTCCTTTTTTTCCCCCCTTCCCTTTTTATCCTTCAGTTTTATCTTTCTCCTATCTCCATCCTTTCCCACAAATTTTCAGACTGTAGCCTAGGAAACTGCTTCCAGTCCCTAATGTTCTGTGATTCCTTGTGCTGCTTGACTGAGGAAAAAGGAAAAAGTTAATTTGGATTTTCTCTCTGTACTTGCCTCTATTAGAGCTAATTGTTCAGAGCTAGAACGCTATGGTTTGCACTTCAGCCACTTTGTTAATAAAATTCATAGGTTTTGTGGCTTCTGTCTAACCAGGAATGCTTTTGAGCATGAGCAAAAAAAGGTGGAAGTCATGCCAGAACAAATAATTCGTTCTTCTCTACATTCAAAGCAATAACAAATGGAAGTTGGTGATGCTGTTTTACAAGTGCCGTGCACAGGTTATGTGCAACAGGTTCTAGTACCATTTGGGGTTCTTTCCTTCAACTTCCCGTTACTCCTTTCTGCTGATTCTCCCTAACTAAAGAAGAAATAAAAGGGCAGGATGGATGGCTTAAAGAGGGGGGAAATAAAATAAGCTCACACTGGAGCTTAGTGGTTGCTGATCTGCCTTCCTTTAGTGTCATGGTTTCAGAGACATGGTGCTGTCCTCTGCTTTTTCAGGGACTTGGCCAGTCCTTCCTCCTTGTTAAAGCCAAAGATATATCACTTTTATTTTACTTTCTCTCTGATCTAGCTTATTCTGTTCTGCATGTTTATGTAGAAACATGTAGAACATGTTTATGCTCTGAAAGCAGCAGTTTAGGAGTAGGAAGCAGATTCTAGTCAAGTTTAAATGTCTGAGTGGGTTCATGAGCTACCTTGAATAGCAGTGGTGTAAGTCTAAGATTTATGGAAAGGTGGTGGTGTTGGTGTTGAAAAACATCAGCACATATTGAATAATAGCTGTGAACGCATCTCTGTACCAAGGACAAAATGGAAATGGTCAGAAAACTTGGCTGTGGAGATTCTGGCAGGCCCATTCTGCCGTCCAGGTAAAATGTTTTGGGGTCACAACCTTCTTAATTGTCAGGGACAAAACAGAAATGTAATTTGTTGTTGCTTCATCCAGAATCCCCTGATAGACACAAGTATGTGTCACACCTTATTGTACATATCGACTCCTGTTTAAGAGCAGTTTTCTTGGCGGTTCACTTCGTTTTGCTCTGCACAGTCACTAATTATGTTAGAGCTTTTCCTAGTGTCTTTGTGTAAAGAATGCAAACTGGAGAGCTGGGGGAGTTCTGAACAGTACCTTGTAATTATATAATCTCTACCATTTATTCTGTTTGGAGGTCGTTTGGTGTTTTATTTATATGCATGTCTTATGACCATACAGGTCATAAGTGTGTGCCACAAACACATGAATTTCTCGTTCTTTCATGGCTCTCATGTGCTATGAAATCGCTTTTATGCCTATTCTGGAATTTGGGGTGTGGTAGAGAAGGACATGCTTAAAATTTAAATCCATTTGCCTATAGAGCACAAGGCTGTTTCCGTTCCAGAGCTATGGTGAAGCCTTTAGGTAGCCGTGCCAGAAAACTTGGGTAAAACGCAGCATCCCTTGTGCAAGCTGCTCAGTAGACACAAAACTTAACATCATTGGGAAACATTTACTTTTTCTGTTTGACAGACTCCCACGCATTCCTTGGAATATATTTTAGGTGCTCTGCAGAGAGCATTCCCATGGCCTGTTGGAGGCATAGACTGATATTTCCCGAAGGGTCATAAGAGTACGCCAGACGCACTTCAGAGCTGAGACGGAGCAGCCATGCTCCTGGAACGGTTTGGCAGACAGCGATCGCCTGCCGCTGCTGGACACCAGTTCTGGCCTGCTTTGATTTATTGAGGTGGCAAAGTGATCATGAGCTTAGAGTATTTGTGTTGTGTTAATATTTCCAAACCTGAGTTACCTTCAAGATTTATGGGAGCTAAATATCCTCTAATTTGTTCCTTTTTCCTCCTGTTTGAATATCATATTTCCTCCAAATTTCCTGCTCCTTCCCTCTCATAATGAAGCAAAAGTGTGAATTCAGAGTTAGCTTCTCTACCTCTGTGTATAGCAGTGTTAAATATTACCAAACAATAGTAGGTGGTCTGAGGCTGTTGTGTTCCTTGCTAGAAAAATCCCTAAGATGAGTTGTTAAAGGGCAATGGCCTCCCTTCTCTTTGGGCATCACTTTGGTCCACTGGTCATCAGATGCAGAAGGGGCATTGTAGAGCATCACATCAGTCCTGCTAATGCTTCAGTTGATTTGGGGGACTCCTCACGTCATTCTTGGATGATTCCTTCAGGAAGTGGGCACATATCAGGGACTTTAATTCCCTTTGGAATTAAAGGACAAGGTATGAAAAAAACTAGCTGTTGGAAAAAAGGGTGGTGGTGCAGATGCTTGCCCCGTCTTGTTTTTCAATACTAGAAGCTCAGGTGGTCCTTGGGCTCAGCTTTCTCCCCTGTTCAAGACAAATGTTGTACATGTACTCTCAGAAACCCAGAAGGGTTTTTACGTCTCAAATGTGGACCTCAGAGGCTGGTCTTAGGGAGAACGACACCTCTGTCTCAGTTTTAGAGCTGCTGGTCATCACATGCAGAAGGGTCATTGTAGAGCATCACATCAGTCCTGCTAATGCTTCAGTTGATTTGGGGGACTCCTCTCAGTGCCTCGGGAGTTCCAGGAGGATCTAACCAGACACCTTGTAAGGAAAAATCTGCATTAGGGAGAGACACTGCATACTCTATGTCAAACAACTGTAAACTCTCTTCTCCTGTCATATGACTGGTAAATAGTTCAGTTAATTGCATCTATAAATGGTACTGACTTCTGAGTAAGGCCTGACCTTACAGCCTCTGCCACCTGTTTCCTGCAGTGTTCTTGAACAGGCAAACCAGACTAGTGAAGTTTTTTATTTGCGCTACTTGTGTAGCTTTATTTCAGGGAATCCTCTTGACTCTTGAGGGGAAAATAAAATCTGCGTTTTCTGAAGCATCCAGTTTTTTCCTGAAGGTGGCACGTCACCACTGCAACCGGAGCAGCTCGCTAAACTAATAAACCGACCCAAAAGTGCTGGTGATCCCTAGACAGTGCTACTGTCATTCACTGAGTCTACTGCTTTGAGGGAAGGGGTCCTGGCTTCAAATATTGGTCCAAGTGGTAGTTGTGGGTATCTGTGTTGTAGCCCTTCAGGTTGTAAAAGCTTCTGCATTGTATGAGATTTCCGCAAAGAGTCCTCTTGCTGATGTGGGAGGGACTTGGAGGTATCTCCTTGGAGACCCACCAGTAGAACATAGTACTTGCATTTCAGTGCACCAAGATGCTTGAAAAAAAGCATCTTGGTTTGGTTTTTGAAGAGAATTACAGTATTATTGTGTCTTGTTCTTTTTTTTTAAATTGTATTATTCTAAATAGGGCTGTGGAGGTTTTGGGGTTTGCTTAACATCTTCAGAAACTCCAAAATATCTAACACATCTTCCCCACCTTTTCCCGGATAACCTTTCATATCCTCTGTGGAAAAACATTCTTTGCCATCTAGATCCAACATTTGAACTATGCATCCTGCTTTTATGGTTATAGCTGATATTATTAAAGATTAGATGAGTGGATGTGAAGTGGTGTGTGAGAGTTTTAGTCGTCTTCTTTTGTTAAATACTCTTGGTCTCCCTTCCCCACTCCCAGAGGTTTCTGCAACCTCTGATGTACTGGGCATGTGTCCTTTCAGCAGTTTGTGATTCTGATTTCATTCTGTCCTTTCCTCACTCTGCTGCTGTCTGAAATTGTTGCTCTGGACCTGGCTGTGTCTTAGTGTGCATGAGTTTGTCTTACATCAGGTAGTTCAAGTCCAAAAGCTATCAGATTGCAGTAGCATGGAGTTGCACGCTGAGTGGAAAAACAGCCTGAGGGGAGCACTAAACCAGCGTGTGACATGTGTCCTGCCACCAGAACACGGGCTAGCCGGGCTTTGTATTTCACATAAGCTTGCAGTGGAGATGTGCTCTCTGACTCTGTACATGCAGAACATTCTTCTTCACTATATCATAGCGATTGATGTTCATCCAATTCCTGTTACTGTTTTGATATGATTGAGTGAAGATATTTCTAATAGTGTTAGCATATTTTATAGCAGTGATCTTGACACGCTCAGAAACGGTTGCTTATCAAAGTTAATGTTGCTAATTGTTCTTTCTGGCCACTGCACTAATTGTTTCTACAAGAGGCAAATTTTTAGTAGCTGCCGTGTTTGTCCATTGAGAGTGTAATTAGGGTAATGTATTCTCATGAGGACATGGTTAAGAAGGACTAGTTCTCTCTTTTAAAGTTATTTTGGATAGATCACAACTGGTTTGGCAGGGACCTCTCTTGAATCATTTGTAGCTTGATGAATGCAGGAGAAAACACACGCAACTGTACTGAATTTCCGTTCTCTCCAGGTTCTGTTTTGTGATCTCCTGAACGGTTCTTTTCCCACCTCTGTTATGGTAGTTGCTCTGTATGTGCATATGAGTGAGGCAGAAGCAGCTAGGAGAGCAGGTAACCCCTACTTTGGTCTCCACGTGCATTTGCCCAGTGCATTCACACCAGCACGGAGCAGCACGCTCATATGTAATGAACAATATAGTGGCAACTCTGCAGCCCTTCCTCACTCACGTAGGCAGCACATAAATCAACTTGTGTTTACAAAGCTGGAAGTAGAACTGCCCAAACTCTGGTTGCAATTTACAACTTATTGTAGCTAAATCAGTTGCCAAACAATAGTGGGGAAGTTTAAGCTATTGAATGGAAGTGATTGCCAAGCTCATGACTTGAGTTATTTTTATGTCCTCCTGGCACAAATTCTGACAGATTTTTTTCCACTGCAGGCACCTTTGGGTAAAAGCAAAGCCTTCTGCGTCGCTTCTATTGCCAGTGAGACTGTAGAACCAGCACTTAGTTATGGAATATTTCAACTTGCTTTAGACATTTATCATTTCTAGTTCAGGAGTTAATTTCTTTCTCATTTTGGTTTTCTCAGGTTCTCAAAGCCGGCACCAATGTTCTTGGACGATTCCTTCAGGAAGTGGGCGCGTATCAGGGACTTTGTACCCCCCTTTGGAATTAAAGGACAAGGTATGAAAAAACTAGCTGTTGGAAAAAAGGGTGGTGGTGCAGGTGCTTGCCCCTTCTTGTTTTTCCATACTGAAAGCTCAGGTGGTCCCTTGGGCTCAGCTTTCTCCCCTGTTCAAGACAGATGTCGTACATGTAGCTCTCAGAAACCCAGAAGGGTTTTTACTTCTCAAATGTGGACCTCAGAGGCTGGTCTTAAGGAGAATGTTTCAGTTAGTGCATTGAGTACAACATGTTGCAGTGGCAATTTAGACCTCTCACCACTGTTCTGGAAGAACCACTTTGACATTTCTGTAGCATCTGGTGACATCTTTGCTGATCGCAGCAGAGAGTCCAAGCTGATGTAAAGTACCTTTGAGTCATTAATCTTCTAAAGAGCAGGAAAGACACCTCTTTCTCAGTTTTAGAGCCTTGTGGTTGACCACTGATACAAATCTTAATTTTCTTCTCGTAGTATTTGATAATACAGTTATTTTATGGTTGTGCCACTTGTTGATTTGTGTAACAAATAGGAAAAATCTGATCAGATGCTTTGGTGATGATTTAATATGTCCTGTCCTCCAGCTGGAATATGACAGCATGGGCTGTGGGAGAGCAGGAGTGGCGCTGAAATGGGATCTAGTAGCCCACCCAACAGATGTTGTATTTTACACGTGACACAAGCTTCTAGTTATCCAGTGTGTGCCACCAAAGTCCTCTGTGAGTGAGTGGTGGTGGACCAGCAGGCCTTTGCTCACCACAGTGATTTGCTGCAGACTTCCTGAAGTCTGCTCTATTTAGTGTTTGCAGAATTCAGTCAGCTTACTAGTTGGGTATTTTCTCCACTGACAAACTCGAGATTGCAGATGGCCCCTGTGCAAAATTAAACACCTGCTGGAGAAAGGACTGCATCGGTCTCCCTCCCTGGAAGCAGGTGTGGTAGTTGTCAGAAAAATATCTGATCAAATCAAAGGCTGTACTGACAAATTTATTTTGTCTTGCATCAGTTCTTCTCTTTATTTTGTTTACATCCTTTCCTTGTCCGCCTGGTGTTTTGCAGCTCAATAGGCAACTAATTACTGTCCTATAAATCCGCAGAGTTTGCAGCAAAGAAATAACGGTGGCAGAATAAGTGGAGGACTGTGGAGACTGCAGGAAGGCTTGTCCCTTCTCACAGGCTCACAAGGTGTACAAAGCTAGGGCAAGCTGCTGGACCAGTGGGATTTGCGGATTACACATGATGTCAGCTAGACCTAATAAAAATCGTTCTGTTAAATGGAGAAATTCACCAAAAGGGGATGACGGAGCAGCTCTGGCAGCCTTCTCCCTGCGTTTGTTGCCAGCTTGTATCACCACTGCAGTGTTATGTAAATCTGGTGTTTTATATTGGATTTCCTCAGTGAAAAAGAGAAATGAGAAATTGCCATTATTTAAATGGCTGCGAGCTGAAGCCATGGGACGGAGACTGTTGAATGGGTTATTTTTTTAATGCCCTCCTGGGACTGAATTTTGTGCCAAGTTTCAGTCTGGAACAAGTTCTCCGTGTGAGAGAGTTGAATTATAAATCTCTGTAGCCCAGGATTTCTAATGGCCACGTTGACAAGCTGTGAGTCCTAGTGATGCGAATGGCGCCCTTTCATGTTACACATCACTTGGAATTCTTGCATCAGTCTTTCTGGCTGTCCCACAGGATGCATTCTGGCTCTAATGAGTAATTGGATGATGGGATCAGCACCTCATTAGGGCTTTCAGTCAGGACAATCTAATGATACCCAAACAACTGACCCAGGCAGGCAGCGTGGAGCTCAGTCACGTGTTGGTGTGAGTTGAAGCCTATGAGAGCTGGGATATGCATGGGAAAAAGAGTAGTCGAGGTGGCTGAGAAAGTGTAGAGGGGTGTGCTTGTGTTGAAACAGACAAGGCAGGAGTTCTGCCTTGTGCACTAGGAAGCCCTGTGACACCATCAGCTGGGATTTCAGACATGCATCACGCTGGGAAAGGCAGTTGATGTTTATAGACTCTGACTGTAGCTGGATTGGTAATGGGAAGACTTTGCAGAGAACTTTGGTGACTATCAGGCAGTGTTTCAAGTTTTTTCAGTGGTCTGATCCAAGTGCAAATGGCTTTTTTGGTGTTAAATACTGCTACAGGATTACCTCATTTTCAGTAATCCTTCGTGTTCCAAGAAACTTCTAGAAACTCATCTGTGGTATCTTGAAAGTACTAAAGGTATGAAATCAAGAGGTTCTTAGCAACTTGGAGGCTAATCCACTGTTTCAGCTTTCTCTTGTTAAAGTTCTCTCTATTCTTCTGACTTTAAGCTAAACTTTTCTATGCTTTGTCTGAAAAAAACCTGAAAGAATTCCTTCTTCATCCATCCCTTTGTTCTTGGACCAGTAAACACCAATTTCAAGACTTGTTCTTGCAATCTTCAGAGGAAGACAGCTTTTGAGGAGCATTGTCTGCTGAGCTGCACTAATTTGTAGCAGCATGTCTGTATAAATTACGTGTGAAAGAGTAGAAATGGCTCAGAAATCTTCAGGGCAGGACTACTGCTCTTTAAAGGTGATCATATCAAGGAAAAGGCAGAAGTCTGATCATTTTGACACAGTTAATCAGGGATCTTCATTTTCGTAAAAAAGAATCTGATTGTAAAGACACTTCTACCATCTCCAGATGCTAAAAGACACTCGGTGTAACAAAGAAAGCTTCACAGGGTTTTTTTCCTGAAGGAATGCTGGCTCATTTGCTCCACTGGTCATTTCCTGATTTGGCCATTAGCTCATCCAAGGGAGTTTTATGACCAGACTACTCCGCTCTTTCCAAGAGCATTTGTTGTGTTGAAGTCCTTGAGTGTGGTTCTGAATATGAAAGTGTTTAGACTTTCCCCTGAATGATGCTGGTTCTGAAATGGACTGCTGCAGTAGGATAACACACATCTTGGGTCAGATTGGAAACTGCTGCTATCCTTAGTTAACCCCCTTAGTCATTACTTGTCTGCTAAATGAAAGAAGCACAAGAATAAGCAGATGGTGACCTTACTGCTTCATGAATAGCACTTTCTGAGATGAGCATGTAACAGTAAGTTCTGTGCAAACTCTTCCTGAGTACTCATCTCTGAGTGTTCTCTACAAGGTATTACAAATAGATAGAAAGGGGGTTATGATGAACAGTTGGGCAGAGAGTTTTAGTACACGTTGAACGTGTTGACTCTGTTCATCAAAGATCTGGATCAAGGACTGATCCTGAATACTGCTTCCAGCCCCCAGCAACCTGGGACAAAAGCAGAGATGATACACCAGGCAGAAGTGGTCATGGCATTCATCACAAGTGTCTGCGGCCCTTTGTGGGAGCTCTTGCTTTTTCATGTGCAGAGAATAGGGAAAGGAACACAATGTCACAGTTCTGAAGAGGTGAGAGTATATTAGGTTTTGACACCACAGATGGGCACTACATGTGTCTGGTTTGGACTTTTGTCTAATAGTGGTTCTGGGTTTCACCTGGTGACTTCTGCAGCTAGTTGTGGATGTATGGGGTTATCTTTCAGAATCTGAATCAAGATTTTCTAAGTTAGGAAGAATGGTCAATCAGGACATTGTCATATTTAACTACACTTCAAAAAATGGGAGTGTTTGTTAGTGCCACGTTGAGGTTGTCGTCTCCTACTACGTGGCTTGACAGAGCCTAGAAGTGAGCTGTTCCACTGTGAGCACTTGGAAATGACGACTCTGTCTCTATTAATAAAAAAATACTTGTTCTCTAGTCCTGAAGGCAGTTGAGCAAATTGTTTGAACAGGTTAATTTCCTTCCCCCTGCCCACATCCTCAAAGAGAGTGGCTGTATCCAGGCTTCCTATCAAAAAGGGTCCTGGGCTTGTATTGGCTTGTGACCATGTGAAAGCTGAACGTGTGGCAGTTGTAGAGGAGGTTATTTGTTGGCCCTGGTGAAAACAGTCAGGGATAGTGCTAACACTTTACTAGTATGGACTTGTATAGGGCAGTGTGGGTCCTACTGCTGATTTGTGTGTGTGTCGCCCGAGCAAGGGAACTCGTTCAGTAACGTAGTGAGATTAGTCAACTTTAAGAGTTGTTGAGAGGATCAAACAGTAACCAGGGTTTGGAACTCTAAAAGCTACAAATGTCAAGATGTCCTGTGGGAGGACAGTCAGGCTGCCTAGCACCCTCCTGTGTCCCAGACTGTTGTTTTGGTACTAAATGGGATGCTGGAGTGCCTCCCAAGCTTCACCATTTGCAAGGGTCTCATTTGCTTTCAGGAATGTTTCTTTCCCAGCATCCAGCAAGCCTGCTCTTGCGTCTTTTTCAGGGAAGAGCAAGAAGACTGTAGCCATCTCAGGCTCTTAAACAAATTACACAGAGTTGTTTTTTTAAAATTGAGGTTGAACTGTCATCTTTTATATTTGTGCCCTTTTCTAGCAGTGCTTCTATCAGTGTAACTGGTGGAGGGATGAATATGCCTGTGCTGTCCACACTGTTGCAGAGATCCTCTAACATGTACACTGCTTTCAGGGTTAAATTCGTCAATGAAAAAGCAATGGAAAAACTGTTTATAGTGTTAGTGAGATTATTAATCCCAGAGGACCTCCTCCCCAAATTTACCTCTGTAGCTAAAGCAAAAGGAAAGAGTTATTTGGAGAAGGGCAGCAAACAAGCTGGAGAAATACCTGACTATTAATAGAATTTCTCAGTACATGTGGCTTAAAGAATATAAAAGGTTTTCATAAGAAAAAGTAGCTAGTATCTGGCATCTTTTCTGTGTGATGAGGACGGGATTGTTGCTGCAGTATTTTTTGAACTTAAGTAGAACCATATGGCAATCATATGCTAAAAAACTAAACAGACAGGACCCATGTAGTATCTGTTCCATGCATTTAGTCAGTGATTGTGTCATTGCTTACTGATAGTTATGGGTCTTCATTTGTGTTGTTGCTCCTGCTAGGTTGTTTTAAGCAGAGAGGCTGCTTTGCTGACCCTGAATTGGTTTGTCTTTCAAGGTTTATTTAGTTCTTAGGGAGGAGCTGTCTTATCACCATCTCAGAAGTTTCCTCCCACCAGGAATTCAGGAAGCAATTTTGTCCCCCATGGTGATAAAACTGTAGCACTTCAAACATACTCTCATATCAAATATAGTGTGAACTATTGGCCAGGAGACTTTGTATTTCTGTCAGATACAAGAGGCCAGGGCATCTGGAATTGGTGACACACCGTTTGGTGACGAGGAAATCAAGTCTTTGCCTAGAGCACTGGTGCTAAAAGATGTATTGTGCAATGGGTAATTGTTCTTGTACTCAGTTTTATTTGGGTGTTTTCTTTTGTGTTCGTGCTTCTGGGAAGAGCTGTGGTTCAGTGCTGCTTAGCAGTGGTTTCATTAGTCTCGTGAGGGAGAGGTCATTCATCTTCAGTGAAAACGTTTGGTTTTCAGGCGTGCAGAAGTCGGCATACGGATATGTTACCGCGAGAAAAGATCTTTTCATGTGTGTTCTTTTCTTGCATAGCTTTTTCTTCCACACCAACTTTCTTGGCACGAGCAATACTTTATCTTTGAGAAAACATGCACTTGAACTCTGCAATAGAAATCTACAGCTGACCAAAAAAACTACTATCAGAAAAGTAAGTCTTTTCCAACCTACTCTTCCAGCAGTTTAGAGAGGCTGGAGTACCACATGCAGACACCTTCCTTACGTTTGGCTGGGTCTGCTTGACAATGAGGTGTCTCTGTTCTGCTTTAATTTCCCAACCTTCTCCGTATCTTGTTAGCTCCGCTCCGCTGCACAGATGATTGACCTACCGTGCGCGGTTTTTGTTCGTCATGCGTTTTTCCTTTAACAAATAAGCAAGAAGCACAAGTGCGTGTAGCTGTTTGTTGTGTTCAGAGTAGGTTCCTTCTTAAGTCTGAGAGAGATTTCTTTCCACTAGAATTTTATGTTTGACCAGAATTGGTAATAGTTGCCATTATCACATGGGAATATAGCTATAAAAATGTTGCTGTTTCCCCAGGGAATCTAGCTGATTTTATGGTCTCGGGAAATTAAATAAGAGGTTTGAAGGGGGGTAAAAACCTCAAGTTTCAGAAGTGGTAGAGGATCAGTTTTTCATTACTGAATAAAGTCTCTACAGGGAAGTTATGTTGTGGATTTTGAAGTTAAATCAACTCTTCCTTTTGAGCTCACTTGACGAAACTACAGCCCTCCAGTCCTGGTCCCTTATTTTGATCAAAACTGATGCTTTGCTGTTTGTATGTTCTTCAAGAATAGTCTTTCTCCTAACTGACTGAGGAGAGAAAGGTGCCACAGGGAGATTGGCACTCTCCAAGTTTGCAGTCAATTGAGTGGCTCCATACTGAAGTTCTTCCCAGAAGTGTTTGAGGTACAGCTGAGACATGGATGTTACTCCTCTTACCTTCTCGACAGAAGAGCAGGTCTTCTCTGGCTGTTGTGTTTTGAAGTGCCATCTCTTAATGTTTGTGCAAGAGTCAGGAGAATTAAAATCACTCTTGTAGTTGTTGAGTTTTGTGGCCTTGAAGACATTGTTGACCAACTGTGAAGGGGCATCAAACATGCAGCAACAAAGGGAATAATAGCCCTCTATAACAAGTGTTTATTTTCCTGTTTGTCTTTGGACTGCATATTGTGCGTCTTTCAAGGACCAGTTTCATTTGGCATGGATTACACAGTTTCTACAGCTTTTATTGCTTCCTGTGTATCAAACTTGAGTTTGGATCAAAATAGTTAATGCATGGTTATTGCAAAACGTTGCCCATTTTTTGGCATCGCTGGTTTTTAAATTAGTGTTCCAGTTTTCCGAGCTCTGGGATTATGTTGAAAACTAAGCTTGTGTTCTGAAAAAAACAAACTCTTGGTTGTGAAGAAAAGCTTGAAAAAAAAAAAAAAAATCCCTGAAGACTCCAAAACTACGATGTAAATGAAGAGTCCAAATGTTATGTATTTTATTTATATCTTGTTTTTTAAAAAGGCCTTAAGGGCTTTCTGGAGCTTACATTTAATGGGTGCCAGCTTTTCCTAAAATTGTGAGGGAGGTACCATGCATTTTTTTTCTCATTTGTTTTGTGTTTTGTATCCATGCAACACGATATCCCTCCTGTCTTGCAACCGTTGAACATCTGTAATGGGAGGGCTATTGGAAGCAGTGGCAGTATTAAGTCCTGTTAGTAAGGTGTATCTCAAGTAAACCACAATACATGATTTGGGGACAGGTTCCTGCAGTTTGTTGTTAACTGTCTTTGAGAGAAGTTTCACATCTTTGCAATTTGCTTCTAAGTTCTGGACATCTTTGCAGCTGCTTTCTCTTGCATAGACCTCATAAAATTAGCTGATAAGATGAAGCAGTGCAGGGACATTGTAGACTCAATTTTGACACCTGTTGTACTCACTGGGTTCCCAGCTTCACCAAGATACTGGTAATGGTGTGTGTCAGTGTCGTGACTGGATATATACACTTCACTCACAAGAGAGAAGCAACCGTATATTGATTGATAGAAAACAGTGCTTTAACAAAGTTTGACCAGTAAGTGTGTCTTCTTAACAAGATTTGATGGCAAGGCACTCCAGATTATTTCCTGCATGGAGGATGACTATGGCAGTCTACAGCTGGCATGGTGTTTCTTGGAGAGAGCTGGAAGACAGAATATAGGGTGGGACTTGGGTCCATGGCTTCATGCTGGGCACCAGCAAATCCTTCTGTAAAAGATCACTGCTCAGCTCCTGTATGGAGTGAGACATTAAGGAAAAAAATGCTGAAGAAGGAACTTGGTACAGAGATGAACTCTAGGCGAGTGAAAAAAAAAAAGTATGCACTGGGGTTGTGCTTACAGCTTGTTTGTAAATATTGCCGTTTGTTTAATCCACAGCATTGATAGTGTTTAGCTTACCCTCCCCACCAAGCTGACTCACACGTGGCATTCTGCTGTCGTGGAACAAGGTCCCACATGCAGAGGAGAGTGGTTTCAGAGATGTTGTCAACCTCACTCTAGTTAGTGTGTTCCCAGAAGTTGAAGCTGATGCCCAGTGCCCTGCAGAAGTGCTGGCTAGGGATGTGGAAGCTGTAGAGATGGGCACTGACCAAGGCTCACAAGGCAAATGCAACACACAGGCTGTTCCCTGACCCTAATGCATGGTGTTCAAATACTGTTGGCAATCAGGGGATTGTAGACTTGCTGATTTTTGAGGAACGTGGCTGGAATGGGCAGCTTGAAAAATTAAAGCCTCTTCTCTTGGCCGCTTGAGAGTGTATGAAAAGCCAAATTTGCCTCCTTTCAAAGCAGTCAGAAGGTAGAAGCTGTGAGATCCCTGTAGATTGGGAAGGTCTTCTGTCTTTTTTTTATGATCCAAGAGAGAAGCTTACGTGTTAGAAACAACAACATCAAGTGGTTTTGATGCTTACAGTGAAGGTCCCCGCTCCTCCACATAAATAACTGAAAAAGGCTAGAATTGAGACTTAGCCTGGTTCTCACTGTGTGGTCACTGTCTGCTTGATTTCCAACTACTTACGCTTAGTTTTTCCAAATGTCTAAAAATTTTCAGGGTCACCCTCAAGTCAAAACTTTCTTGTATTCAGAAAACACTTGACATCCTGAGCTGCATTTGAAGCTTCCGACGTTATAAAGCAATGCTGATAGAATATGTCGTGATAACTCTGGATTCTTAGACAAATGTCGTCAACTTCTCCTCCAGACGAGAGGACAATGTGCAGCAGCTTCTTCTTTTCTGTGCATAGTTATCGATGGCTGAATGAGTTAAACAGTCTCCTGCTTCTTCCAGTAACCTAAACTCTTCATGGCAAATAAAAAATATAGTAAATTGTGGGTGCAGAAAACTGCAGGAGGTTGCTTGCCCTGGTGATGTCTTCATTATTTAATAATGGGAGAAAGGGAGGGTGAAAATGCCAAATGCAGGTGTTAATTGCCATTAATTGATCATGAAAGGATTGTAACAAACCCATTAGCTTCCACAAGGCCTGGTGCTGGGTCCTGTACTTGGTTAACAGCAACCCGGTGCAAGAGGCTTGGGGTTGAGTAGCTGAAGAGCTGCTTGACAGAAAGAGACCTAGGGCTACTGATTGACCATTGGCTAAATATGAGCCAGCAGTATGCGCAGGTGGCCAAGAAAGCCAATGGCATCCTGGCTTGTATCAGAAATGATGTAGCCAGCAGCATTAGGGAAGTGATTGTCCTCCTCTGTTCAGCGTTGGTGAGGCCACCACTGGAGCACTGGGTTCAGTTTTGGGCACCTCAGTACAAGAAAGACATTGAGGTGCTGCAGTAGGCCCAAAGAAGAGCAACAAGGTTGGTGAAGGGTCTAGAAAACAAACCTTGTGAGGAGCAGCTGAGGATGCTCAGTCTGGAGAAAAGGTGGCTGTGAGGAGACCTTATTGCTGTCTACAACTACCTGGAAGGAGGGCATAGACAGGTGGGGGTTGGTCTCTTCTCACAAGTCACTATCAATAGAACAAGAGGAAATGGCCTCTTGTGTAGGTTAGACATTAGGAACAACTAGGGAAAGCTTAGGTTAGACATTAGAAACAGCTTCTTCGCTGGAAGGTTTATCAGGCGTCGGAACAGGCTGCCCAGGGAGGAGGTTAAATTGCCATCCCTGAATCTGTTTAAAAGTCAGGTAGGTCTGGAGCTTAGGGACATGGATTAGCCGTGGGCTTGGCACAGTTGGTTTAATGATTGGTCTTGATGACCTTAAAGGTCTGTTCCAGCCTAAACAATTCTATGTGAAGAACTTGTAAGCCAGAGGGCTATCTGAAGATGAAAGCCTTTCCAGAGGGCTCTTTAATTAGCAGTTTTAGTCTGTTTCTAGTTATATCACTCATTTGCCTTGTGACCTTGGGTAAGTTTTACTCTCTAGGCATAAAGACATTTACTGTTTTCAGAAAAGAGAACAAATGGAGGTCCTGAGAGGGCGAATCCAGGACTATGCAGGTATGTTTACATATGTGGGTAGGTGTATTGCATTATAGCCTTGAAGGAGCTGTATGAAAGCCACATGCTTTTTACTACTGGAATAAATTCACCTGCCTAGTACTTCAACTAGAACTAAACAACACAAACTTTCCTTACACAGGACGTATATATGTACACTGTGTTCTTATGCTTTACATATAGATGGTCAGGTAAGCTGAACCACTGCATTGCTGACCTGAACTGTTGGAGCTAACATACATAAAAATGGGCTGTCAGGGAGCTGCTGCTGAGATTTGCCAGTCCCAGGACTACCAAAATCTGTGGCCCTAAGGATGGTGGCACTGCTGGTGCCATTTAAACATCAGCGTTTAACTCCAGATGGGAGGAAGGATTTAGGATTGGTAACATCTGCCTTGAATCTCATGAGGATGAATAGGAACAACAGTACACAGGAAACGATGTTACTGGTAGTTTTACTTAGTTTTCAAGCAGTCACCCAAACTGTGGCCACTGAATAGCTATCAGATGATCTGCATGAGGCAAGTTTGGCGTTTGAATAATTTTTCCAGCGGGAAGTTTGTATTTCACAAAACATGCAGCTAATTAGCACCTGCTGAGCTGCCTTGTTGGCAGCTGGGAAGAGGCCAAAGATTAAATGTTTTTCAAAGATGAGTTCACTTTTATCCGTGCTGGTTGGGGGAGGAGAGTGACAGGAAGGAAATGCATGGTTTTGCCAGAGCTGTGCTGTTCCTGCCTGCTTGGTATGTCTGTAGCCATGGTAGAGTGCTGCCAGCTCTCCTTGTCCAGGGTATACATGATGTAGGGCTGCTGGGTCTGTGAGAGCCACTTCAGTGGCAGCAATGAGTGGTGGGTATTAAGTTCTGCTTGGTCTGAGCTGACCTCCCATGCAGCCCTGCAGGTCTGTGCAACATGCTCTCCATGGTTCATGTTTCTGGGCATATGGTGCTGAGACATGTCTTCTGGGCTGATTTGCTGCAGTTCTGTGTTGAACGAAAGTAGCTGAAACCTTTCCAGTCTGGAAATGGCCTTCCACGAATTAGAGACCTGTTTGAATGGGGATGTGTCTGAGCTGAATTCTGTTACTACACCTGAGCTGGCTGTCTGCCTGAACCCTAGAAGCAAGAGGTGCGTGCACACATACCTCTTGCTTGTAACAGGAAGGATTTTCTCCTCTTAGTACTCAGAACATGTATACTCAGGCCCCTCTTGATCTCTGCTTGGTGCACAGGGTATACAAGGCAGAGCACACCCACCACTATGTCTGTTCTCTCTCGCCAAGCAAGAGAGAAGTTGTGCCCGGGCCAGCATTGTGTCTGCATTCATTCCATGGTTTCTTCTTAACCTGGATAAACCATCTGGAAAAAAAAACCCCACCAAAACCCAAATGGTTTGTGTAGCTGTTGCCATGATAAAACAGTCTTTCTCTTAAGCATGGGTTCATGTTAAAGCAAGGGCTCTACAGCTGGCATCTTTAAAAAACCCCAGAAAATAAAATCTATGGATGAATGGAGACAGTTGGCAGCTATCGGTAACAAAGTGTGTTTCTCTGAAACGCTGAACTTGGGTTGCTCTGATCTTTCTTCTCTGCTGTATTCAATGCAAGTAGGTCCCAACAGTGAGCTCTGTTCCTTAAGAACATGTCTGCCCCAGAGAAACTGACTGCTCTGGATGCCAGCTGTTCTTTCTGCTGTCTCACCTCAGTGATGGGGTTCTGTGGCTGAGGTGCAGCATATCAGGTCTGCTGTTGAGCACATTTGCTACTGAATCAGGGAATGGTTTAGTATAACTTGTTTAGAAGTTCTCCACCAAAGTACGTGACAGCAAAACCGGTTTGGTAGCCTTTCTGCCACTGTCCTGTAGAACATTTTTTTTTTAATCTGCCCAGAAGCTACTGCATGAAGATAGAAAGTGTCAGTTACTGCCTAGATCATGGGGATACCTGTCATGTTGTGTGCACACTGATGCGGTCATGGTAGCTTGGGTCTTGAAGACGTGGCATTTGTTTTGGCCTTCTAAACTTGTTTTCAGTCGTTGACAGATCAGTCAGTGGCTACACAAATCCTGTTACTTGGAACAGGAAGGAGTTTTCCTATGTAGCATTTGTAACATGTTCTTGCACCCATTTTTGTCACTCAGTACGTAGGTCTATAGGGCAGACTGCTCATCACCTTTTCAGTTTCCCAGTTACCCAGAAAAACCATGTTCCAACTTTACATAATGCCTGATTTTTTTCTTCAGTCTGCTAGCCGTGATAGTAGTCTTTCAGTGATGATTTCAAGGGACCCTCTACCTTGATCCAACCGTGGTAGAAGATCCTGCCAGTGGTTCCCTGTTGTGGGTGTCTTCAGTGTCTTGTGGAATGTTGCAGATCAGCCGCAACAGCATCTGCTGATCCTTCAAATCTTTCTGTAAGAAGGTACAAAAGCTCCTTCTGAATGAGGTCTTGTCCTTCCGTCCTGGTGAGCAAGGTACCAAATACCCACCTCAGCAGCGCTGTAGCCTAATAGAGCTCAAGGTCAACAAAAAGGATCTAATGCCTCTCTCTTGCCCAAGCCTATTAACTTTCAATGCTTGTGAGTCCTACATCTGACTTCCAATAAGGATGCTAGAATAAACAAAGTGGCACTTAGGTAATCTGTGCCACTTTCATTTTTGCTGCAAGTCAACCAGCACTTGGCAGTGAAAGTGCTTTATCTTTTGTTGGGTTTCATTCAGCAGTTTTGAACGATAACTCTGATTTATGCAAATTCCAACCCTCTTGGTTTCTGTGTGTTCTTGAACTGTGGGGGCTGCAGCAGAGATATCTCCCATTTGGCCATTCATAGCCGGTACTGAATGTTCTTTATTGTTGTTTGTTTTGCATGTGTTTGCTGTATGAATGATGGGAATGAGGAGCATTCCCATTCCAAATGCTCGCATATCCCGTCTTAAAATAGTCGTATTTCATTCCTGAACGTACACTATGGATACATTACTAATTAGCTGACTAGATGAGAAAAACACAATTATCTGAGTGCATTGGTCAACTTTGTTCCTTTAATGTGCTTTCTTCTTAGAGTAAAATGCATAGCCTCCAGGTCATGCAGGTTGTTAATTTGTGGGTGGTAGAGCCAACCTGGCGTAAGGAGAGTTTGTAGATAGGAGGTTGAAGCCCTTGATGTGCAATCCTTGATCTCTTTTCTGAGAGTGTGGGAAAACAACCACAGTAACATACAGTGTCCAGCAAAAGTCAACGTATGAGACAGGCCAAGGAGAGGACTGTGGCATGCTGCCATTAGAGGTCACAACAACCTACTGCTGTTGCAGCAGGCGTAGGGAAATAGTGTTCATGTTGGAGAGGGAGTCTGCTGTGAATGCATCAAAATAAATTCTTCAGATGAAGGAAAATTAAGCAAACACACTGTTTTGCTAGTAAAGTAAGTTGCTTATACCCTACAAATTACTACTTCTGTTACTCTGCTCCAAAATACAGTCTTCTGAAAGCAATCAGAGTTCCCAACTTGTAATGGTTGGCTGTCAGTGATGTCATTTCAAAAACTTCCTCAAATCAGGAAGTAACCATCAGAGTTTTCTGATGATCACATTTGTTTGTCTGCCCTGTGTGTCTCACCAGCTTGTTGTCAACTTCAAAGTTGTCTGGCACATGGGCTGCCTCAAACTTGTGTGTTTGCCCCACACTCCGGTCCTGTGGAGGCATACAGTGACAAGAACAGACCTCTTTATTTGAAAGGGACTAACAATCACTTGACATCAGTCTTCCTAGTGTTCCTGTGTCATTTTTCATCCTTTGCAAAGAAACGAGACTGACTCATTCCTTTTGGGTGGTTGTTACCCAAGAGTTTTTTAATTAGTTGACCTACATATTGACGGAGGGATAAGATGGATATTGACAGTCCTCCAAGGAAAGTGGAAGGGGACTGATTGTTCACACTAATTGTTCCAGGATAAATGAAATTCACAAATCAGGCAAGGGAAGTGATTGAAAGTCCAAATGGATCCAGGAGGATTCTGAGTTCATAAAAGAGCAATCACTGAGGTTTTACCAAATACATAGAAGCTATACCTGAGAACCTGATCCAGGAGGATTCTGAGCTCATACAAGAGAAATCACTGAGGGTTACCCAATACATAGAAGCTATACCTGGCACATGATATCCCTTTGGAAATAGTTAAGCCATAAAAGTGAATTTCAGGGAAATAATATGTTTATTTGCTTTGTTCTTATGCTTCTCTTAGATGTCTGCTTAAAGCCATGGTTAGACTCAGAATTTAGAGACAGATGGACTTTTTGTTGGATCCAGTACGTCCATTCAGAAGTTACTAGTGCATTTATAAATGGAAACTAACCAAAGCATTGCTGCTTATGGACCGTAAATGGGTCTTGGGAAAGGAGGTAGGATCTTTATGGGAAAATGCAGAAAAATTAGGGTCGAAGGACAAAGTCTAGAAGGAAGCAGACTGAAAAATTTTGCATAGTTAATGGAATTATTTATGTCTGATACATTTAATTTGTCTGTGTCTCTACACTTATTCCATCTGCTTGCTGCAGCATTCACTGGGTATCAGTGCAGGTTGTGATTCCATGGACATTTATTTAAGCAACTATGATGGTTTAATTGGGTTCTGCCATGAAAAATGCCAGACAGAGACACTAAACCTAATCTGAAATAACCCAGGAGAACAAAAAGCATCGATTTTAACATGGTTCTGTCTCGGTATCTAGTGCACCACTCAGCCATGTACAAGCTTGTCTGAAAGCAAGTGCTGACAGTGGCACCGGCTTCTTCGTGTCTGAAGTGTTTGTGAAACTGCAATCTCAGGGAAGTGGGTATGAAGTCACTGCCTTATTCTGTACTGTTTGTTCCCTGTCACACTCCCCATGCGAGGTATCTGCACACTGCACAAGAATCTGGCACATACCATGTCTCTGCAGCCAGTGTTGACGGTCATCATCCAGAGACACTAGGAAATATGCAAGTTAAAGTGATTATTCCTGATGTGAACCTTATTTCATTTTCTCCAAATATCTGCTTCAGATGCTTTACATCACAGTACCATTCATTCCCATCAGAAGTGAGAACTCATTCCTAATGTCTTCTTCCTTTCTCCCCAGATAATCTTATCAAAGCCATCCTGTCAGCAACCAAAGATTACCGTCTAACGCCAGCTCTTGACAGGTAAGGTGAGATCTTTAAAAATAGGAGTCTAAATTCTTATTTTCCACATGTCCTAGTAATTTTTGCTAGCTATTTTTGCCAGAAATCATTGCCAATAAATTTTGCTGTGCTTTGGAGGCAGATGAAGAGCTGGAAACCGAGTCCTCATTCCAGTAAATCTATAAACTCTGGAGACCTCTGTTAAGTTGAACAGAGTAGAAAAAAAGCATTTACCTGTTTACTGTTTCCTAATCTTTTGTTTCCTAGTGCTACCCTGTATCCTCTTGCTCCTTTTTCAAGTAAGTAAAAGTCAGCCTTTCAATGAAGGCTCTTTTGTTCAGCCTTTCTGACAGAACAGCAGGATCACAAGGAACAATTAGAAGAAAGTAGGGACTGGCTGGTTTTCAGTGTTTCACTCTTAAAGCAAGAGTATGTTGGGATTGTGTGGGCCAAGCCTGTGCCAGGATGACACAGCAGACACCTGGGTCCTGTAGCATTTGAATTGATGGCTTTAGAAGAAGCTCCATCGCACAGGTTGCTCCTGAAAAGCAGTGAGATATTTACAATTAGCTTCCCAGTGACAGTTCTTCAGTGTTTCTTGCTTTTTTGTCATCCCTTGCCTTTGCCTTGCAGTTTGAGTTTAGGGCCACCTCTCGGATTGGAGGTGGTTGCCTTTAGATGTCGCAGAGGTTTTTTTCAGGGACATGATCTCTTTTCAAAGCCCTGGTACTAGTTCTTTCCAAGCAGTAGTACTTCCATGAGCCTGGGCTAGCAATACAGCTCTTGCTTGCTAAACACATGGGTTTTATTTCCTGGACCAGCTCTCCTTCTGCCCATTTTTCCATTACAAAATTAAAGCTTTTTCTGTAGGTCTCCACATCTCTCATGTTGATGGTGGAGCACGTGTGCTGTAGTTAGAGTTGGGAGTTACTCTTTACAGGAAAGTTTTTCTCTTCTTTTTTTGCAGTCTTTGTGCTAGTGTAGATCGCTTTGAAGCTTGCCTTGCCTCACAGCAATGCCGGGTAGGATTAGCCTTCAGAGTTTGAATTAATTTGAGACATTATGTCCACAAGGCAAAATCATTTTCAAGTGCCCTTCTCAGAGATTTGCATACAACTGCATCTCACCCATCTGGGGTTTATCTCACCTCTTGTTCAGGTTTTAATCTGTTGAAAAACCCACATATAGACTGTTTCAGAAGGTTACTCATAGGAAATTAGTGTTAATGACAGAGGGCAGGTGGAAGATTCTTGCCGTGGAGGTTAACTCAGCTGTGAGCCTTGCTGCTCACCTGTTTTTTTGAGAGGAGGAATGTTGTCAGTATTTTATAGGTCATTTTTCAGGGAAGGTTAGCTACATTCTCACCTTGTTTCAAGCTCAAAGCAGAGCTCAACAGTTCTTTGTCTGTAGCATCTCCACTGTGCTGGGAGCAGGGCCTTGAGGTTTGGCTGTCTCCCTTACCATCCACTGGCAAGGATAGAGCCCAGGCATCTCCCCTTTGCTCACTACATGGGAGCAACTGGAGAGAGCCTGATTTAAGGGATCTAAATGTCCTTTCCAGCCCAAACCATTCTATGGTTAAAGGCTAAAAGAAGTCTTACTGTGAAAGAGACACAGCTAAAGTCTGTGAGGTCCAAGGGGTCAGACCTAGGGAATCTTGTGAACTCTTCTGTTTTTATGCTCTTTGAAAGTCTAGAGGTCTGATTCTAACAGTAGGGAAAAGCTTGAGGCTAACTTTCTGATGGAACTGGTCCTGTTCAGCCTGGAGAAGAGAAGGCTCCAGGGTATCTTATAGTAGCCTTCCAGTACCTGAAGGGCACCTACAAGAAAACCGGAGAGAGACTTTTTACAAGGCACTCTAGTGATAGGACAAGGGGGAACGGCTGCAAGCTAAAAGGAGAGAGATTTAGTTTAGATCTTAGGAAGAAATTCCTCACTGCAAGGGTGATGAGGCATGGAACAGGTTGCCCAGAGAAGCTATGTTTGCCCTCTCCTTGGAAATGTTCAAGGCCAGGTTGGAAGGGGCCATGGGCAACCCGGTTTAGTGAGAGGTGGCTTTGCCCATGGCAGGGTGGTTGGAATTAGATGATCTATGAGGTCCCTTCCAACCTAAACTGTTCTGTGGTTCTCTGCAGGATGGAGTTACACCAACTTTTTCGGTGTTGGCCAAGTCAGTCTAAGAAGTTACGTTTGCTGCTGCTGCTTGTTCTCCATACTGTAGCTCCCTACCTTCGCCTCATGCTGCTGCTGTTGTTTGATGAGAGAGATATTAAAGTGAGTCGCTGAAATTATGACAGTTTACAGTTTTTTTTCTCTTCACCTGGGTCATTCCAGTGACCTCACTCACAGAGTTCCTTCCCTCTGAAGGGTTGTATTGGTGCATCACCACAGCAGCAGCTTGAGAGGCAGAGGGCTGGGGATTTGTAGGGAGACTGAGCACTACTGAGCCTATTGAGGAAGGGATCGTATAATTGCATGCTGAATACAGCTTTCCCAGGTGAAAGGTGGGAGAGGCTGGAGAAGTGAAGTCAGAGCAGTGCATGAGAGCATAGGAAGGAAAAAGAGGATTAGAGTTGCATAGTGGGGGATCCCCACCAAGCCTTTGGCCCTGTCCCCTCTCAAGCTCTCCAATTCTGTCCTCCTTCACAAAGCTGTCCCTTGAGATTTTATCGTCATTTGCCTTCCATAAGCCCTGGAAATCAGCTTCTTTGATTATCGCTGTGCCAAAAGGGCATCCTGATGCACCTTTCCTGACACAATGTACAGGCGTGTTGCTGACATGAGGCAAACGTGATCCTTCCGGGTCTGCCTTCACTTCTCATCATCCCAAAGCGGCTTTGCCAAGTCACTTCAACTAATTCCTCCATTGTGAGTAAAGTTGCGTTAATAACCAGCACAAGCTGGAGGGCATGTGAACAAATGCTGTAGCTCACATCTGTAAATAAGTGTAAGTGATGCCGTGCTGTCTTAATTTTTTTATGATTCCTTATGATAGCCCCGTTGTGTTGAACTTACTGTAACCTGCTTCTGCTCCAGGGCACAAGGTGGGTATAGCTGCAGTTGTGTTTGTGAGGGTAGGTTCAGCTCAGCTCTCAGCTTTCCTGGAAAAGATTGGGGATCCAGGGAACTTTGTCTAGAATCAGTGTCCTCTTCCTTCAGAGCCAGCTTGTCTTTCTCCCTTACACATTTGTAAGTGAGCCTTGACTTTGACACTTCCACATTCTCTTGCCCTCTGTTGGCTTTTCCAGGCCCATCTATATCACTGATGTTTTCACTGCTTGCTTTAGTGGCTCCTCTAGTGGTCTGCCACTCACTGAGGTCTTAGTTTCTAGTTCCATGGCTCTTCTGCTGGCTGGATTTCAATGGATTTTTTGGATCAAATCTCTGTGGTGATGACCTGTAAGTTTCCTATGAAAAGGCATAAATCTAAAAACCTGACTGACCCTTTTTATTGCCTCCAGGTGGTAAACTGAGAGTTCGAGTTTGTAACTAATAGAGGCTTTACTAATGCAATATATCAGCTAGCAAGTGAGGCAGAAATATTATAGAGCAGGACAGGAGTTGTATGTGTCCCTCTCGCTCAGGCTGATACCACCAGTTTAAGCAGCAGCAGCACCCAGATCAAACCAGAGTATGCTGAGCCTCCCTAAGAACCAGTTACCCTAAAATATTTTAATCGTTCTGTTCTGTCTTTCCTCAAAGCCTTTAGTTCCGAAGTTGCGTAAAAGAAGGCTTTGTGGTTTTTTTCTCCCCTGACAAATCCCTAAAGCACTTTGATAAGAGAGGAAGGGGAAGTAGCAGTTGCAGCTATATTGTTCAAGAAGATTTACAGTGCTATATTGTTAAAGAAGATCTGTGTAAATCCTGGTTTTGCTGTGGATGAACTCAACCTCTGAGCATCTGTGTCAAGAAGCTGCACATCTGGCTGCAGCTCTCAGCTTAGGGCTTTATGGGAAGTCTTCCTCTTGTGGAAAGTCCATGACCCTCCTTCATACCACCCTGGTAGCAAACTGGAACCTGGGCTGCGTCCAATGTGTGGCGTGCTTGAGTTTTCTGGAAGAGAAATACAGTTTTGACATAATAAGCAAGCAGGAAAACAAAAAGGTGTTTGCACACTTCTTTGTGGGGAAGTCGTTGAGCTTTAACTGGTGCTGCTTGGACAGTGTGTTTCTTCATTGAGAAACTTGCCTGGAGCCAGCCGTGATTTGCGTGTTTCTCAAACTCAAGCACCTCAGTCAGTGCTGGCTGTGCAGGAGCCCAGCTACACCGATGCCAGGCACCCAAATCTTCTGGTTGTGATGTGAGCTCGGGTGCCTGACATCCCTGCTGAATGCTTCCCTTCCCCAGGGCCATCAGGGTGACCTTGCAATCTTTTCTCTGTCCAGTAATGGGATTGCCAAAGCAGATGAGACCAAGCCAGCTCAGTTTTCTGTCTCAATCAAAACAGTCCCAGCTGCCCAGACTTGTGCATGCCTGATGTTCAGACCAAGTCCCACGTCTCACCATATCTTCAGCATGTGCTCCTGAAGAAGGCAACCTGCATCCGAGTACTGCCTCCTGAGCGAGCGTGCAACAGAAACTTCTAGCTTTGCCATGAGAGCGGACAGAATGCTTTGGAAAGAAATTTAAGCTACTAGACGATCAAGGATTAGACCTTAGCACCAAAAAGACACCAATGAAAAATCTTACCTATAAAAGAAAAAGAAGGATGTGTTTAAATATGCCTATGGCAGGGAGGTTGGAGTAGATGATCTCTAAGGTCCCTTCCAACCTTAGCCATTCTATGGCAAGAACATAAGGATGTAAGAGTGGTTCAGACATGAAGCTGGGAAAGGCGATTAAGCTATCAGTTGAGGAAAGGCAGAACTATTCAGTTAAGTGTATGTTTCCTTTTTTGAGGTAAAGATAGAATGTCATCAACCCATTTTGCAGCAACAATGACATTGTTTGTGGATTCCTTTTTTTTAGTAACTGTAAGGGTGCTGAACCACAATTACATACCTTTTTCACTAGGCAAGCACTTAAAAGTATTTAAAGAGTGACATAAAGAATTCTTTTATGTTATTACTGTTGACTTTTTAACCCTTCTTGGAATGCTGGGTGGGACAGCAAATGTTGTGCGATTCCTGGAGAGATATGGGAGGTGATGAAGAGGTGGCTCTAAGTTGCTTAGCTCCATTTTGCAGGAAAAACCCAGGACAGTTAGACCTGGGACAGGGCTAGGATGGCAGCGTAATTGATGTGAGTTAGCTTGGGGTTTGTGGAAATGAAATCTTGTCATGTGGAGGATGGTTTTTTAGGTGAACTAGGAGCTCGACTGGTAATATTAACCATTTCAAGGCAGGCTTTACTTATTTGCCTCAGTCCGTTATATTCTGATTCTGCACACCTCCACTACAGACATACTGTTTTTAGGGATGGGATGTGTCACACAGCTTTAAAACGTTACTGTCGGGGTTGAAAATTAATCCTGTAGTGACACGTCTCGTGCAGTCCTGCTGGCAGGTAGGACGGTGCTTAAAACCACTCTAGAGGGAATTGCACTGGAAGAATTTGCCAAAGACAGAGTACGAGGGCCGGCATAGTTTAGACCTTTTGTAGGACCCTTCTCTTGAACAGCCCTTTTCTGGAGCCGAATAGAATCATAGAATCATCGAAAGATCATCTAGTCCAATCCCCCTGCCACAGCAGGATCACCCAGACCAAGTGACACAGGAACACCATCCATAGTGTTTTGTAGAAGTTCTGAGCACCTGCAACACAGGCTTTAAGATGAAAGGGACTTACCTTCCCCACCGTAAGTCACTACAGAATCAGTCAGGGCTGGAAGGGACCACAGGATCATCCAGTTCCAACCTCCCTGCCATAGGCAGGGACACCCCACCCTGGATCAGGCTGGCCAGAGCCTTAAACACCTCCAGGGATGGGGCCTCAAGCACCTCCCTGGGCAACCCATTCCAGGCTCTAAAAAAGAGTCAGGTATTTCAGAAGTGACAACAAAGATCGGACTTACAAGATGAGGATTGTATTCTGCAGGCCAATGACTATAAAAAGAGCGTTGGAACGATGGACATCAAATCTGTGCAAAATGGACCCTCTTTTGGGCAGCATTAGCTCCGCGTGCTGGTCTTCCAGAGTCGGTGTTTTGGAGCTTTGGGGAGAAGCTGAAAATAGTTCAGAGAGATACTGCAAATGTGACTCAAGATCTAGGAAAGATGCCATACCTTAGGAGATGAGATGAACTTGCTCCAGTTTGTGTGGTCAAGAGAAAATGAAGAATTGGATCAGTCTCCAAGTGTTGTGTGGGAACAGGGCTGTGAGGAAAGCTTTGGCTGGTGGAACTGGTTCTTTTATCTTGTGTAGCGCCTCATCCTCCTCGCAGTCTGACCCATGACTGATTATCCACCTAGAAGCAGATGTTTACAGACAGTGGTTTGTCCCTAAGTGGATCACATGCAGATGTGGAAGGGCCTACTGACAGTAGATGGTGCTTTAATTTAGCAGAAAAGAGAAGAACGTGATGGAGTGGTTTGAGGTTGAAACAAACACATCTGTATTCAAAACTGGTGAGAGCCAACATCCTAACTCTAAGGGGAAAGAGGGGTGTCTGCAGCCTTAGGGTTTCAGTATGGTGTTCTTCAAAACATAACATTTAAAAAGTCACGGCTGAGAGACAACTGGACAGAAGTTAACAGTATTTCACCCAGCAGTCTTTTGTCTAGGAGAGCAAACTTTCTTACTGTGATCATCAGAAGAGTGTATCCTCATCTTAAATTTCACTTGACCAGAACTGAGCTTTTTTCCCCTCCTACAGCACATTTTCTTTAAAGCTTTCATCAAAGCTGTTGGCATTCCTGTCACTCAGTTGGTGGGTGTGCTTGAGGCTGACACTTTGCCTTCCCTCCTTGACACAATATACTGCCTGAACCAGATCTTGCTTTCTCCTTGTTGCCAGAACTGTGTTTTTATTCAAGAAAGTGTTCTATATTTTATTCTATTTAGTCTATAAAGTTCTTTCTCGATGGTAGTTTACTTATCACAAACATCCACACTTTTTTGACCCTTAGGGACATGGACACTGGGCTAATATGTTAATCTCCTTCAGAGAGCTTTTTCTTTTTGGAAAGGTCAGGATCGGCAGTGAAACTTGATCTCGGCTGGGCTGAGGAAGATGCTGTTTGGTGCTTCTTGGTGGTGTTAATTCTGTGCCTATCTCCAGCTAATGGCTCTGTCAGCAGGATAACCCTCAGTGGTTTCACAGAGTCTTTAAATCTGCTCCAGCCCCACTCTGCAAAGGTAGACTTCACATGAACAGAGCTTTCCTCACAGTGGCTCTTTTACAGTAATCACAGCAAGGACAGCCTAGAAGAGGCCAGTCAACTGTGCCTGGGACTAGGAAGGCTGCCTAGTCCACAGATCTGCTCCAAACAACTGATTGCCTTGGAGCTTTTCCGAAAAAGGCTCTGAAGACACATATCCCTTCAGTGAACTACCAGAGATGGAGGCACACTGCCAGAAGAGCCAGCTGCATTTGGGATTAGATGTCTGGAAAGAAGTCCTCTCTCTGTCTTCAAATCACTTTTTAACATCTGCTGCAGAGAGTTCTCGTGACTTGCAGTTCCACAAGAAACTGTTCTCTTCCTTCTCTTCACTGTTTCTTTGGTAGATTAAGGTTATTTGCCTTCCTTTCCACACCCGTTGTGTCTCCATGTATGTCTCCTACTGGACAGGAGTTTTGGAGGGGTCCTTTTTCTGTCCATTTAGTATTTCTGTCCCTTGAAGTCTCATGATAACAGCAGCAATTTTGCACTCAGCAAGGTGAGCACACCCCAGATAGCCTGACAGGATCTGCCTGCACTCAGAAAATTGCTTGGAGAGAGTACTTCCTCACTAAGCCCTTGGTTTATTGTTATTGCAGTGCTAAATGAATAATGAGAAGGTTTAAGTAAACAGATGGGTTTGATTCAAGCCCATCATACCAAGGGTGTGTGGGGAGAGGAGCTGCTTGTCCTGACAGCTCATCTCATTAGGTTCCTTGTGATGCGAGGTGTTGAAAGCAGTTTATTACGTGTAGTGCCTGAGCATGATGGGGTGAGCTGGGGATCGAGCGTAGCTCTGTTGTCTCCTTAATTCTTAATATTCCAAAAGTTTCCCTGTAGTTCTTAGATCGGTGCAAACTAAATAATGCACGGCTCAGCGTGTTTAATGTTACAAAAACCACCTTTTTCCTCTGTTTCTTCCACAGTCTCAGCTGCCGGCGATGTATTATTGTGGGAAATGGTGGAGTTCTTGCAAATAAGTCGTTGGGGTTAAAAATTGATGACTACGATGTTGTTGTCCGGTGAGTCTTTGGCATCACAATTCTCTTGTCACGCATTCAGTTGCTGTGTCGGTTCACATGGCATGCAGGCAAACATTAAACTTACACTAGTGACAGTGGTTATTTACATTCACTCGTATGGAGGGGAAAAATAATCCAAGAGCATATAAATGCTGCAATTGGTGATCACATCAAAGGTACATGCACTTCTCAAGCATTCAATTTTTCACAGCCGTTTGGGAAAATGATTTCTCCAGTGATCCGATTTGAACCTTCTTTTTAAAAGGTGGTGCTTTTATGATGCCCCTAGGTGGCAAAGCAGTAACACATACTGCTAGGTCTGCTCCTAGATGTATCACCTACATAGCTTAGGAAAGCACTACTCATCATACATGTGTAGGATTCTCTGGGACCTACACTTTTAGTTCTTCCCATCCTAACTATAGAACAGTGCAGCCTAAGGTCTTAGGGAGCAGTAAGCCTCCGTGATTGAGGACCAGTAGTGTCTAGAGCAGACATGCCCTGAAAACTGAATATTAGGTCTCTGTTTCACTGTGGACAACGGTGTTGGACAAGGAAATAGAAGCAAAGTGACATAGGACTGGAAAGGAACACAGTCAAAGTTAGGACTTCTTGCTTTACTGAGGACCCAGATCATTTCAGAATGCCTGCAAAACGTGCTGATATGTGAAATCACAGGTCCATTCATAACTCCTTGTAATAAATCCGTCAAGTTAAGGAGGTGTTCTGGGTGACTGGAGATTAACAAACATAATACGTGTGCTGATGGAGAGGGAGAGAGAAGAGAGGGTGTGCAGAAGGGAAGGGGGATGTGCACTAGGGAGCTACAGACCCAGGAGTCTGACTAGGGAAAGAGCTTTATAGCAGGTTCTGAGTATTATAGTAACGCAGTATTATAATGGTAGATAGAAAATACGGGATAAACCACAGTGCAAGTTTATAACAACTGGTTTAACATAGTCTGAATTGGTTGGCCTTTTCCTTAAGGAGATAACTGATTTCATATTAAAGGGAATGTAGCTGATGTCACCTTTCCGAACTTCAGTCAACCATGAGATGTGGTGGGCAAATAGCAAATTCTTAGGTTAGGTGGAAGAAAGGAAGGGATTAGTAAAGGAATTTAAGGCATGGTGAAGGTATCATTTAGCAAGTTTTTGTTTCTCTCCCATGTGCTAATAATGGGCACATGAAGAAAGAGGAGAACATACACAGAGTAGTAAATTCCCTCTAACTCTGGACAGAAAGACCAAGGAGATCCCTTTTGGTCCTTTGTTCCTGTGAACAGGTCCCTGCTTCTGCAGCCGTGCTCTGGACACAGGGATGACTGTTCAGAAGGAGAAACTTCTACAGCTTTTCTGTTAGTTCATCTCCAGTTGCTAGCAAAGAGCTCTTACTACTCATTGTACTCTAGTGACTTAGTTATTTGAGCTAACCTGAAGTTGAGTCGTAGCCCTTTCTTGGTCTCAAACTATTGAAAAAGTAGTAAGAGAACAGTTTCAATCCATCTAGATTAAGCCACCCACTAAGATTTACATCAGAAGGGTCACTATTCATTTCCAAATTAAAAGTTCAACCTTTTCTCACCATATCAGTAAATCTAAGTGGGTTTACAAGCTGAGAGGATAAGAGGGCAGCTAAACACCTGTGCAATTTGTGGGATGGATAAAGAGAGAAAAGTCAATTCTAAAGGTTAAATGAAGCCAGGTGCTTGGATGTGGGTCTGAGGAGATGAGAGCAGATTCTTTCATGTATCTGACTGCCTCCTTCACTTCTGTGTAAGCTGCAGAAGTCCCTCATGTTAGAGCATCCTTTTTCATGGATAGAAGGATCAGATGTGGGACCTAGGAGGTGAATGTTAAGGGGGAAAATGTGATAAATGTGTGGACAAATAAGTGATCCAGCAGAATGTGGAGGTTTTTGATACCTCGTGTTACCATGTAAGGACTGCTATTGCAGCAAGAAATTTTGATCTTGTAGTGATCAGCTTTACAGTTCTAAAAGAGCTTAAAGTGACCTAGTTATTGCTTTTCTTTAACTGGATATTATCAGATTTCAGTGTAGATGTTATTCCCAGCTGTCACACTGTTTACCTGGCAGGAGCTTCTTGCAGCAGTCAGTCACCAGTGCTCTGAAATGCCTCCTTAGAGTAGATTGCAGACAGAAAAAACACAAGTGTATCAGAAATTTCTGGTTATAATGGGATAGGGACTTGGCTTGTGGTGATAGTTCAGTGATATTCAAGAGGGTCTTCGTGGTGCCACAGTGAGGAGTTAGTGTCTCTAAGCTCCCTGTGTCATCAGCAGACACAGACAGAAAAACACTGAAACTCCTTACGGAGAAAATTGCCTGCATGGGCAGCACAAGAAGGCCTGGCATCCTAACTGGGGTTTTCTAAGAATTAGCTGTGTGTATCACCACCAGCACGTATTGACTCAGAAGAGGGTTCAAGCTATGTAGTACACACCTCCATGAACACAGATTGTGGCTGCCAGAACTTTCCCTGCTCCATTGCCTGTGCTGCCCCTGGGGCACTGACCGCGGGGCTGACGTGTTGGTTCGTTTGCTGGGCTCCAGCGCTATGACTCTCTCATCATCTTGCACTCCAGCTCTTTGCTGGAGACCTGCTGGAGTTCATTTTACTTGGGGGAATGGTTTGTTTTGTTTCCTGGCTAGATGCAAAGTCAGGTTCCCCAGTTCTGGGAGCTGGGATAAGCAGCGAAGCGGCGAACCCAGCAGCTGGGGATCGAGAAAACTCTGCCAAGGACCTACACACTAACGCTTGAAATGACTGCAGATGCTAACGTTCCTTTCAACTTCAAGAAGACAGAAAAAAATCTGTATAACTAGCTTTCTTTGCGTAGTACTTTGTTGTGCTACGTTTAGAGCCATGTGCTTGTACATTACGTAGGGTCAGCCACGAAGAGACACAATGCCTTGAAGTGTAAGTAATGCCCATAATAAAAGTGAGTGACCTGTGCAGACACCATCTGCATCTGAGGGAAAAGGAAGGGATCAGAGTGGCTAGGAGCACTGTTTTTACAGGCAGTCAGGCCTAGATACCTCAGAGTACAAACTGAGGGTTTACAAACCATGGAAAAAAAGGCTTCCAATCCTGTGTATATGGTGGTGGTGCAAGTCTTAGTTGTTTCCCTTAAATGTTGTGTTCCTAGTGATAAAGTGAGTATTTTTAGTAAAACTACATAAGACTTTATTCTTCTTAATTCTGAATAAAATTTCAGGTTGTATACAGAGAATTTGCTCTGCTACAAGATTTCCCACCTAAAATGCTTAGCCGGGCTGAAACAGACAAATCCAGATCCTCATTAACATTCCTACGGAGCAGAATTTGCAGTCCATAAGCACTTTCCAGTATATTGAACTACCCTAAGTCAAGCAAGCTGCAATAATTCAAGCAGGCAGTGCTGTTCCATCAGGGGCTGCTGTTTGATGTCAACTAGATTTGTATTCCAAGTTACTTGAAATTTCCTCCGCTTTTGGTTCCTAGTTTTGGCTGTTCTCAAAGTGGGATGCATTTCCACAGCAGAAACTCCTCCAAGCCAGTGCAATTGCAGGGCTGCTGAGCCTTACCCCAGCTGCACAGTTCATCCTCCTCCTGTGAGTTGGCATTGCAGGGCAGCTTGCCTCCTGGCCCAGGATAGTTTAGGGAATCAAACCAAGTAAAGATTGTTCCTTTGGGACTTTTGAAAATTATTAGCTGGCTTAGTTCCCTAAACAATCTCACTTGCAGGTAAGATGAGCAGTGTAAGTTCTGGACTGGCCTTAAAGCATGAGAGCAGTTTCAGTTTACTTAACCGGCCATGCGTTCTGTGTCAGCACAGTCTTGCAGAATCCAAGTAATGTATCCCAGGAGCAGTGGGTCATTAAAACATTAACACTCGGGCTGCAACTCCAAATGTGCAAGGACAATACTTTTTGGTTTTCTTTTCCAAAGCTTCCAGCCTGATTCAAGTGACAAGAGTGGATGTGCAGAAATGCTTTGCATTGTATTCAATGAATTCATTTCAATAGCTTCTAGTACAACTATTGTCTTTTGGTGTAAAGCTTCATAAATGTTTGTGATGAAGAACTGCAAGAGTTAACATTTGCTGCCTACAAGGAGCTCTTGTCCAGAAGTGATGGCTGTATCATCAACATGTCTGAGTATAAGTGGGAATCCATGACAGTGTTTTTCTCTGGTTGCCCTGCAGGCTGAACTCAGCTCCAGTGAAGGGCTTTGAAAAAGATGTGGGTGGCAAGACAACTCTCCGGATCACGTATCCTGAAGGTGCAATCCAGAAAATGGAGCAATACGAGAAGGATTCCCTGTTTGTTCTGGCGGGATTCAAATGGCAAGACTTCAAGTGGCTGAAATATATTGTTTACAAGGAGAAAGTGGTAAGAGCACCATCAGCTGTCATTGTGAAGGGCACCTAACTTGAAACAGTGGGCAGACAAGCTATCACAGTTGTGTTCGCCACGTTTTGGTCTGAGGAGAGTTCCTCTTTGGGCCCACTGCATTTAAGTGAAGGCTTTTTTACCTTCATGGACATCAGGATGTATAAACAGACACCTCTCTAACCTGACCTTGCATCACAGATGAAGCTCTCTATTAAAGATTGCATTGGTGTGTACAATGAACGCTGAATTTAGTTTTTATGTGTTTTGGACTATATAAAAGGACCAGCATGTTGTATGGACTGCTAAGGGTTTAAGAGCAAAGGAAAGAAAAGAGCAATGGCAAGGGGAAGAAATGAGAGTTTGAGGATAAGGATGTCATGGCACAGGAGAGGAGGAGGATACTGCATCAGCAAAACTTGTTGAAAAGGCTACAGTCCACAGACCTGATGTGACCTCCTGAATAGCACAGGCTGTTATATTTTGCTCAGTTATTGCTGTACTCATATTCATGGTTTGTGTTTGGCTAAACTATCACCCAGAACAACAGCACCTGAATTGGTAAGATCTGCCACTTTCCCCATGTAAATGTTTTGTCCCAACCAGTTGCATTAGCACCCTTTGAGATACTGTGGATCAGTCACTAGTCAGGGTTGTTCTTTGTAGATCACCCACCCGAAATGGAATCAGCGACTTCTTACTCAGTGGATGTTTTCCTCTGCTGTCATGACATCCAGAATAAATGCCCTCTGTTTGGGTACAGTTCCTGTTTTACAAAGTTTATGTAGCTGATTTGAAATTCTTTTGAATACTGATTTTTTTTCAACAAATAACCAGACAAATGGGTTGATGTTCAGAGGATGAGATGTTAGATTCTGTGTTAAGAGACAGAGGGAAGAGGTTGACAGCTCACCATAGTCAGAATGGAAGTGTGGG
Organism: Phoeniculus purpureus; assembly: GCA_028565055.1. Taxonomy (NCBI): domain Eukaryota; kingdom Metazoa; phylum Chordata; class Aves; order Bucerotiformes; family Phoeniculidae; genus Phoeniculus; species Phoeniculus purpureus. The sequence goes on from JAOXOE010000698.1 coordinate 19,350,466, forward strand.
AATATAGTTGTATACAGTTGTTACACCAATGGCCTTAAGGGCTCATACTTTGCTCTTGTCTCACACTGGCACCAACTTGCAATTATTTTCTTAGTACCAGACGGATGAAGTTATCTGTCAGCCTCTGGGCAAGTACAAGGGGGTATCATAACATGAATAATTGAGGCAAAAGTAATTTTCTTCAGTTTATGTCACGCTCTTGTTCTTCCTTCTGGGCAAGGGAAAGCCCTGGCAGTGTGAGTTGTCCTGCAACCTGAACACAGCTGTAGGGACTCCTAAGGGTTAGCTTGCAGTTTAAAGTATGGATTGGTTTACTTCAAAACAAAATGAATATCCACCTGATGCTTGCAGTCGTGCAGTCATTGCTAGATTCTTATGTGGTATCCCCAGCTCTTGGAAAGATGCAGCGAATTGTTCATTAAACTTGCTGGAAGCTGAGGTAGAGTGATTGCAGTAATCTTAACCGAGTGCCTCAGTGCCCAGCTTGGCCAAGAGCAGAAAGAACTTAGGCAATGCAAGCAGCTTGTTAATTCAGTGCTCTTGTGGTTGGCTTCTTATCCTTCATGTCTTTGGAATACTTTTTTCTTCAGTTCTTATAGGTCATGCTTTCCAGATTTCTTAATTCCTATTGCACCTCTGAATGCTGTCAGTTGATTCGTCTTTTTCTTAAAGAGCAGTGCCCAAAACCTTACAGAGTACAGCAAAATGGAGAGGAGCAAACAGCTACTAGCCTCACGGTTTTTATTGTTCACACATCTGCTGTTTTGACTGCCTTTTCCAGTGTGGGAGCAAAGGTAAGTGTCCAGTTCCTTCAGGTCTCAGGAAGAACCAAAGAGCAGCTTCCCTCACAGCTCCACACCCTGAGCGTGCTGCTCCTGCCAGAGAGCAGGACCATGCACTTGGCGCCTACCAGCTCCTTCCAGAACACTTTTCCAGTTTGCCAAGTTCCTTGGCAAAGCTCTCCAGTATACTTGCCATTCTTTCCAGATTTATTTCCTCCAATAAGCCTCTTTTTTACTCCTTTATCAGAGTTGGTAATGAAAACACTAAACAAAGTTGGTTCCCCCAGGTAATGATATCCTTACGTTTCTATTCCCAGGTAGGTTTTTGGACACTTCTGAGCTTGTGTCACAGTAGTATCTTCAGTAACATTTTTCTTGCACATTTGTGCAAGTGACAGGTCAGAAGCCTTGCTGAGCTCCAGTTCATGTCTTGCTTCTACTCTATGATCCGTTTCTCCCCCGTGTCTAAAGAAATGCTCTTTTTTTCCACCCAGTGGTTCATTCTTGACAAATCCACCTGGGTTGCTACTCAGCCGCCTTACTTTATTTTTCAGGCGTTTACAAATAATTGATCTCGCCATTCTGAAAACTGAAATCATAAATCAACTCTCTTCCTTTTTTTGTTGCCTTCCTAAGGCTAACCACTGCGTTTGTCCACTTTTCAATCCTTTGACACCCTACCTGTTCTATTCAAGTTCCCAAAGGGAATCTCTGCTGGCTTTTGAGGCTGCTGAGCCAGTTCATTGAATGCTTTAGGATGCGGGCCAGGTCTTGTCCTCTCTGGCCTGATCTCTAGTTGAGGCTGAGATCTTGCTGTCACTGGCTTTAGCTGTAAGCAGGTGGCCAGCACAGCTGCTGTTCCTAGTGGAAACTGATGCAAAAATTGCTGCCTCTTAGCTAGAAGAAATGGCCCAATGGAGAACTTCACAGTGCTATGGGAATAAGATGTAGGCGTCTGTTTGTTCTGGTGGTGAGTATTAGTATTTTTATCAGTGTGTGCTAAGTTCAAAATGGCTAATGGCTACCTAGTGCTCTCTGTGGACAGTTTCTGTTACTCTCTCAGCTGATTTGCCAGAGAAAAAGGAGTTTCTTTTTTTCCTGGATTCATCTAGAGACACTTGCTTGACCCAGGAGCTTTGTATGCCACTGTTGGTTATTCCTAATCTGCAAAATTTCATCCCCACTGCAAACCAGTGATACAGCTAAGATTCAGGCCTCAGAAGTTGAAGCATCCTGCTCAAGAACGTGACTCTGGTGGAAGTTGACACATTCCTCCATAAAACGGGCTGACTCTGCTCTGTGATGTTTCCTTTGCCCCCCGAACATTAACAGCAACTGCAGGGTACAGTCACAGGTGGGGAATGAGACTTTCTGAGTTCTTCAGACACATGAGCTGGAGCTGCTTGGTCTTGCTTGAACAGAGATTCTGGGCAGGTACTAGGACACTTGTTTAATCCTCTCTTGAATTAGTGAAATCAGTCTCAAGAGTTTATGTGAGAAGGAATAAATGAAAGGTGAATGGCTATTTCTTGCTGGGGTCAGTGGTCAGATAAGCTTATTCTCCCGCAGCTGAGAGGGATTTGCTCTGTGTTATCTTAGTCTTTTGGCAGTACTTGCATGCTGAGGAAGGGATAAGTGCTTTGAAGAGAGGAGGATTTTCTGGACATTATAAAGAAAAAGAATCGATGTGTTGCAGAAGCAACAGCAGAACAGTGAGACAGAGGGTTTGATGTGTTGAGTACAGTCTGGTGCAAGTGTTCCAGAGATCTCTGTGGTGCCCTGAGAGCCAAAACATCCAGAAAGAGGAGCAGTGCAAAGCAACGAAAAAGTAAAAGCTCAGCTTCTTTTTATTTCATCCTAAACCAGACATCTCTGGAAGCAAATGAGAACTTGAGAGAAAAGATAAATCTGCAAAAAGGAGAGGTTCAGCTAAGTGCTCCAGCAGCAAAACAAAGGTAGACTCCAGCATCAAGTCCTAGGTGAGCTCAAAACTACAGGTCCTGTGGTAAGTTATACCATTAGTGCCTGGCTGGAGAGTATAGGGCTGTTGTGAAGAAGGGGAAAGGGAGGGTGAATCTGAGCAGTTAAACCTCTGGTAGTCAGATTTCAGTAATTTGACCATAATTAGATTAAACTGATGGAGACACTAATCGCACTTTTTGCAAGCAAAGGGGAAGAGGAGTGTGGGGTGGAAAATGGCGACATAGTTAGCAGAGGGGAGTATTGCCCTGTGCTGATCTGATATTAGGTCAGTGTTCAAACAGAAGAGGAAGTGGGTTAGAGACCCGGAGCCCTCAGTTGCATGACCCCACTGTTATTGCTGAAGGGTCCCAGATGTGTGTCTGCAGTGTGAGTAGTCTGGCAGTGCTGGCTTGCAGTCATTGCTGCAGAAGCCTCCCCGCACCTCCACACACCGCTCCTGTGATGAGATGGCCACTACCAGTACATCCCCAGAGGTGGATTACTCACTTGGAACTCTTACACTCTCTCCTGAGTGGTGTTTTAGTTACCAAGAGACATTACCCATGTGTGTTGCGATCCACCCTGTCTGCTTCCCGCTCCTGTACCATCCTGCACATCGTCCCAGGTCTCTCAGTGAGAGAAGCTCTTCCTGAATATCCAGACTACCTAAGGAGTGCTGCTCTTTTCTGTTGAAATAATCCTCAAAGTCTGAAGGTTTCTCTGTTGCATGGAGAGTGGATGTTTCCTGAAACAAACAGGAATTTACAGGCACAAATTATGCAAACCAGCCATCACAGCCTGGCGCTGAGGCTGGTCCTGGGGTGGGATTTTGCTCGTCTCTAGTGAATCAGATTGAGGTGTCTTGCTTGCTAGGGCTCACTCCCCTGAACATCTGGCACACGGTGGTAAAGCAGCCAAGTGAGGGCAGAGGTTTCACTAGAAATTGGCAGCTCACAAACTTCCTTCTCATGTAGTAATGAGCCTGCAGACACTTCCAGCAGAAATCTCTTCAGCCTTTGCCAGGAGGAGTCACTTGTGCAGTGCCTGCAGCGCCTTGAAGCTCTCTTTGATAGTGAAAGTCACAGGAGCGAGTGAGCACCTGCCTGCGAGCGAGGCCAAGTTCAGTTGGCTGTCCCTTGCAGGGGCATGCCTCTGATGGCTCGCACAGGGCAGTGATGCAGCCTGAAAAGCAGTCGTCTCCTAGCAGCTGTTGAGAGCCCAGCAGTGGGCACGACAGAACCCCATCTCCTTTCCACAGCCTGTGGCTCTGCTGGTGGAGAGCGTGTGGATGTAGCAGCAGTGGAGGCATTTTTTTTTTTTAAACCCTTTTCTTTGGGAACTGCATTTCTGCTTCAAGTCAACAGGTTACTTCTAGTCCTGCCCAGATGTATGTTACAACACCTTCCTGCCTTGATCAGCCCGTGTTACTGTGCTAGGGCCAAGGCTGGACAGCTGCCAGAGCCTTCACTGTCTGCTGAGCTTTTGTTTAGAGCTTTTCTTCTTCCGTTAGTTAATGGTCTTGTCATGCAGTGTGTTTGCTAGGGTGAACTGTGAACATCACAGCTTTGTAGTACACTGTGGATTGCTTGGATTCTGAAACAGCCTTGCCTGTGGGTGGCTTTGCATCCCTGAAAAAAAACCTGAGGAGCTAGCATGCTCCTCCTGTTGGCTTGAGGAAAATAGTGAGGCTGTGAATCTGTTCTTGTTGTCCAACCTCAAATAAAGCTTCATCTGCATGTCTGTATTTCCAGCCTCTTTGGAACCTGAGCCTAGCAATTGAGCAGGTGGTTTCTCTGCATCTGGCAACAGAAGGAGAACCTGCTTATTCTCATGCTTTTACTTGCCTTTGGTGGCAAATGGAGGGGCTGTTGCCACTGGCAGCTTGACTTCATGGTCTGCTTCTGGATTGCAAATGTTTTTGATTCCCTTTCCTCCTTCTACGTTGGTCCTTCCAGTTCTTAAAGGACTGTAAGAAAAAACTTTCCATGTGGTTTTGGTGGAGCAGTAAATCCACTACTAGTTGCCTTAATGCATTATGAATACGACGATTGGTTCCAGGTTTGTGATGCTGCTCCTGTGCTAAGACACTGCTCTAGCCTTAGAGATATGCCTGGGTAGGCACTGCCTGTGTCGTCCTGCTCTCTTTGGACTTGGGGGGAAGGAACCAGAAGCTGGGTTTGTTGTTCCATCATAAATAAGGAGAAGCTTTTCAACTAAAAACTCAACTTAAGGGCTGTCCCACTTCTTGCACAGGTTTTCACCTTAATAGCCATTGGTAGCTAATCCCCTCAAAAGTGTAGTGTAGGAAGGCCTGGCTGGTGAGTAAGGCAGACAACATGCGTAAAGGACATGATGAGGCTTGCGCTGTGAAAGAGGCGAGAAAGCCCTTTCAGTGGTCCTAGCACGGCAGTGCAGAAGGCCATTTCCATTCACAGCGCAGGGGGGATTTTAGGGGGAACTGATAGCAGAGAATGCCTTATCACATCATCAGGGCACTTTAGTCCCTCAGTCAAGGCAACTGAACTGTGACCACATGCCAAAGCAGAGAAAATGCCCTGTAATACAGTTAAACCGTAATGCAGGCTCTCCTGGCTCTTGCCGAGAAGAGGTGAGTGGGTCTGTGTGATGTTTTCTGTGGAGAGTATTGCATAGTCCTTTGACAGAGAGTAGCTGGCAGTTAGTTTGTCCTTCTGGGATGATTCTTGGGACAATGCTGACTCTTTTTTTTTCCTTAGCTTTTGGTCTCTCTCTGGATGTGCAGAAGTCCATACTACCTGAGGATATGGTCAGGACCTGCTCCTCCAATGCAGTGCATTGGTAGAAATGGCCCATGGGAACCAAGGAAGACTTGCATGTGACAAAGTAAATCCTTCTCTGACCAGCCTAGGAGATCAGAGCCATTTCCAGAAGACATAGTGAGGAGTATGAACAGTGAAGGTGAGCCAGTTTTTTTTCCAGTCATGGTTAGAAGAGAGGCTGGAAAATACATAGGTATGCCATATGAAATTGTGTCTCTGCTGACCAGAAGAGAGAGGACACCTTAGTTCTGTATGGTACAGCTTTTAACAAGCTTTCAGGTAGCACTGTGGTGAGGACCATACAGGAACCTCAGTAGACAAATGACCCAGTTTGCAACACTGGGCCTTGGGGGGAGACTTCCTGGCCAGATTCCCAAAGGAAGGTTGTTGGTATGGAAGGCGCAGGCTGGAGCTTGCCCTTCATACATACCTGCATGCAACAGTGTAATAAGATTAGGCAGGTCACTGCATAGCTGAGAGCTGTTCCCACCCAGGTATATTTAGTGTGTCTGCAAGTACACTGTCAAGCATCAGCACGTGACAGAGACTGCTCACATGAGAGGCTGCTCAAATGCCTTCACAACATTTAATATTATCAGGCAAAGGCACGCTGGACAATACAACTCATCCACTTGGATGGGACAGTCCTCAGTATCCGCAAGTCTATAGTCACGTTCACCTTATCTTCTGGGACATATAAAGATTAAAAAAACAGCCATCAATGCACAATTTTTGGCACAAAAAATTCCAGGTAGCAACATTTGGCAAAATGTCTATATTTGTAGGAATAATATCATTGATTACCTCGATTTTAGATAGTTTGTCCTTAAATGTCATATAAAAATCCTTAGTGTGCCTGCCTTTGCGGTCATTTCCGTGCCATGTGTGGTGTTGTCCTTTTTGCTTTGCTTGTTGTTTCCTAACTCCAGTCTTCCTTGCATTATACTTCCTGTTAAAAGAGGAGAAGCGTTTAGTCACACTAGGCTTTGGTAGTCCTTAAAGAACCTTTATCCTATATCTGCCAAGACAGCATCATCTTCATTTCTGGCTCAGTGATCTTAGCCGTGACATGAAAATCAGGGAGTTCCAGTCAGATTTTTATTCTTCTTTGGTTCCTTTTCCTAAACAACATTCTTATATAATTTACCCCCTGAAGAGACTGAATCATTATCCTAGCAGGACATCCTTTCTGAGATTGCTTCACCATTCTGCCTCATCCTGAGACAATTCCTTCTCAAAATTGTCATTGTTTAGTCTTCTCATGTCTGCTGCCATCTGACTGACAGTTGTTTTCCCTTTGTAGATACGTGAACACTCCTTCCTTCTTCATCCATGACTCAACCAAAGTAAAAGAAGGTGGAAAATTAAAAAGAGTTGCCATTTTTCGACATCTCTAGAAAGACTGTAGCAGGATCTGGACAGGCCGGTTTGAGAGACTGAGGGCAATTGTAGGAGGTTCAACAAGGCCAAGTGCCAGGTTCTGCATTTAGATCACAACCCCATGCAATGCTTGCAGGCTTGGGGAAGAGTAGCTGGAAAGCTGCCCGGCAGAAAAGGACCTGGGGTTGTTGGTCAACAGCCAGCTGTGAATATGAGCCAGCAATGTGCCCAGGTGGCCAAGGTGGCCAATGGCATCCAGGCTTGTATCAGTAGTATGGCCAGCAGGACTAGCATTGGAATAGGCTGGTTAGGGAAGCAGTGGAGTGACTACCCCTGGAAGTGTAGATGTGGTGCTGAGGGACATGGTTTACTTGTGGACTTGTCAGTGCTGGGTTAAAGATGGGACTTGAGGATCTTTAAGGTCCTTATCAGCCAAAATGATTGTGTGAGTTTGAAAACACAGCACGAGTGAGGGCCAGCTGAAGAGCTAGTGTAGCTGTCTTGAAAAAGCATCGGCAAGGTGCTCACATCAAACTCACCATCTTTGACAGCCTCTGACAATATTCAGTCATCAATAGTATTGAAGTCCTGGTAGGTGCATTTCAAGGTCATAGTGCATGTAAACTCAGGTTATACTGGTTAGCTGCAGCATGGAGTATCTGAGGCAATGTAAAGACGTTTACTCCAAATCCATTGCTGATATTAATGAAATACACAATTCCATAAACAGCAGGGCTAGAAAAATTGCCTCATTGCCTGTGGATTTATGTCCCACTCCCTCATACTTCCCTCTTGCACCACAATACTCACAGGCTTTCCCTGTCCTACAAATATCCAGAATGCTCTATCCAGCCTTTTATCCCTCTCTGCTGCCTGGTGGTAGCATGCTGGCCAAGACATGCATGTTCAGTGGCCCATACGTACGCGATTGGACACCTGGCAGACCAAATGAAGAGATAAGTGCTGAGCTCGCACAGCATCATCTCCACCTGGCCTCACATGCAGACGTGTGGATGTCTCTTCCATACAGACATACATGGCTTTGCCACCAGTGCAGCCCGTGCCTGCTGAGGCTATCGCATTGTCCGTGTGTGCAGCAGATGTTCCCCCACACTGGGGCAGTGCTTTGTGAATCCAGCACATGGAAAAAGTCAGAGAACATCAGCAGCAGTGAAACTGAGACATTGCCTAGAGGGTATCAGTTATTCATGCAAGTGTGAGTAGAATAAAGATGTTCTGTGTTAACACTTCAGTAAAGAACTACGAGAATCATTTGAAGTCTGCAAAGCCTTCTGCAGTTTAAAAGATTTGAGTTTCATTTATTTAGCTTATGCATGAGATTTTGGGGAGATTTACTTGTAGTCTCTCTCTGTCTACCTAGAGGGAACATTTTTTTCTCAGAAGACTTTTTAATAGGAGGAGGAAGTACATCCAAAGCCAGGCAAGAGACCAAAAAAGGCAGCACATTTATATCAGTATAATTATTTTTGCTACATCTGCCCTAAAGGCTTGATCAGTTTGCTCTTGAAGCCTTCAAGACAGGACAGCATGTCTTGGTAAAGTTCTGCTCAAGCAGTGTGAGAGTAAAGGACTGGAAGGAGAAGTTGTTGATGGAGGGAGGACTTCTTGCTGTGCAAGACTTCCATGTCAGCAGGATCTCTCTTGGCCTGTCAGTGCTGATAAGAAGTGGCAGAAGGTGGTGGCTAGGAGGTGAAGCTAGATAGAATCAGCCTGGACAGATGTGATTTCCGAGAAGTCTGTGCTCCAATTACACACTCTCAGAGGTGCACCCTGAATGCTGATGCTTTTCATGAAGTACAAACTCAATCCAGTAACTCAGAAAACTCTTTTTCCTGGGAGTAGCTAGGACAGGGCTGCACTCCTCTGTTGCCTTGTCACCATCCTGTTCTGTGGCGCAGGGAGCACTAAGCCTGCTCTCTGTGACCTGTTTGTTGACCATGAGGAGCAGTAGTACCCTTGAGAGCTTTTCACGGAAGTTATTTGCTTCATCCAGGTGTCTGTGAGGGTCGCAGCAGAAATTTCTCTTCCTGGGGCACAGTTAGCCAGGTCTGCTCCTGTGTTCTGAGGGAAAAGGCTTTGTGGAGTCTGTGAGGTGAGCAGCCCCCAGCAGAATAAAATTCCCCAGAAGAGCCCTTGGGAACATCACAGAATGCAGTGAGTTCACCCATGTGCAGCGCAAAGACTCGCAGAGCGAGGGAAAACCAGTGGTTTGATTCTGTAAATAAAATCACATGCTTTCCATCAGTGGCTGAAAAGAGACTCCCCTTTCACAGCTCCAGGAATTTTGCTATCTGTATTTTACACTGGAAAAAGAAAAAGAAGTCTGAACAGTAAATATTTATCCAAGATGTGTGGTTGTTAATATGATCCAGTCTTCAGTCATTTTGAATGGTGTCATGATGATAGATGTTAATTCAGAAAGGAATAGATTGGATGATTTATGCCTGAAACACATGTGTTCCTTGGCGGGCTCCGTGGATTTCTTGCATAGTTACTGCTGCCGGAGCGGTTTGTAATGTTTTCTCTGACTTGAAGCACCGAGGGCTCCAGGACAGGGGGTTGACCTGTATCTCCAGTCTGCTGTAATAAACACTGAGGTAACTAAACTCCCCATGTGCTTTTATCATCCTTAAATTTATCTCTTCCCCTGTGCTCCAGCTGTGTGTGGTGCTTCTGGTTCTTCCTAAGGTGAACGGCAGCTCCTTTCTGCAAGAGAGCAGGTTGCTCCTGTGTATGTGGGATACAAGTCTCTGACCTCCTCCCCGTCTACACTGAGCTTCTCTCCTACCTCAACACTCATTTTTGTGATATCTCGGTTATTTAATGCACTTGTCCTGACAGCAGAACTGGAAGTAGAACAAGCCATGTGAAGGTGGTAAGCAAGACTAATTCTAGGAAGACCTCACTGGTTTTCTCCTTTGGTCAGTGTTTGTATTTTTATGGTTATGAATTTATGGGATGTGTCTAAGGGTGCTGGTACTAAGACCCCGTTTGGAAAAGTGTTAGCATCTTATTGGTTATTTTTTTAATCAGAGGCATAACGTTGAGGGAAAGTGTCCAAGCTGTTTGGTGCATGAGGTAGGTCTGCTTAGAAGTTTTTCTCAGCTGGCCCATTAGTTGTGTTCAGACAATTTCCCATTAAATGAACTTTGTCCACAACTGACAACTACAGAAAATACTGAGCCCTAGCCCAGGCAATTAGCACTTCGACTATTTGAAAAAAAAACTCTTAAATAGAAATGCTCTGTTTACGTTTTATTTAAATTCTCATCTTTTAAAAATACTGCATGATGATATTTTAAAAATCCTTTTTTTGTAAACCACCCAATGTTCATGAAAGCCTAGAAAATGAAGTGGTGCAGGAGCTCCCTGGCATCTTCCCAGCCTCTTGTTATTTTGACCTCTGCGCTTTCTCCTCCTAAAGGACGCTAAATAATTTGTATACGTTCTATATGAACACTCAGTCAACATACAAATTATTTGGCTTCTCATTTCAGCAAAGATGCCAAAGCAGAAGACGGATCTTCTGTGTACTCTTGCTGTAAAAACAGTGTACACATTTCCCTAGAGACTCCCTTTAAGATAACTTCAGAAAGCAGTGACGGTTTCTAGGCCATAATTCTTCCTGTTGTGATGCTTTAGCTTTTTTTATTGTAAAGTGCCAAGAGTTTAGTCTAAATATATGTTGTTTAATGAGCTGTTGTTTGTATTCAAGCTCACAAACCAGTTCAGCTCCCTAAAAAAGACTTTGCTGATGAGTGTCCTCACATGCCCTGGGATGCCCTCATGCTTTATCACCACAACCTGCAAAGACAGCTTGGTAAAATTTTTAGAGTTTATGTTTTTCTGCAGGCATAGAGACAATATGTCAGGAAGTGGCGCAGGTAGCTGCACTTAGAGTTGGGATCACCGTATGGTGTCTGCCATAAGAAACGGGGCGCACGTTCTATCATTTTATTATGCTGTCGTCTCTGAGCTGATGCTTTCCATGCCGTGTGTTTGGCACAGCTGGAAAGCTCAGCTAAAATAACCTGCCTGTTTCTTAGGATGAGGCTGTGAAAAATGCAGTTTTATCCCCGTTTAAAGACAAATAGTCTCCCACCTTATTTTGCTGAGATTCTCCTAGTTCTTCTGGGCAAAGGCTGTGTTGCTGTGGCAGCCTGCTGTGGCTCCTGCCGTTCTGTGAGATCAATCTTATGGCTCAGTGTTAGGTTCCGTGTGGGCTGTTAGATGCGGGGCACAGTCTGTCCTACCAGAGCTCCCCTGCTCTGCCTGTACTGCCCAGGTGCCCTCCCCATACAGTTAGTCGGGATGCAGCATCTCTAGGGATCTAAGAACCAAATAGGATTTTTCCCTTCAGTTACTTCTCCACAAAGAGGTGGACAACAGATCTGAGAGGAGGGAATCTCATGGGACCCTCAGGAACCCCCTGAGCCACCTGGGCAATGTGAAGGAGCTGTAGCCCGGTGTAGTGCGGGGCAAGAGCAGTACTGGAGGTTGAAGAGTGGTGGGTACTGGGGACAGCAGAGAAAGGAAACGTCTCCCTGCTGGTTAGTGGGGAACTGCTCAAACACTTGCGGGTTTGTTAGACGTAAGTAGTTCAGGGTTCCTATAAGAGGGTGGTCTTTTTCTCACGTGACAGCTATTTCTAGACTACAGTAGCTTACTGGAACTTGTAATTGTACTTAGAGGACTGTGCACTGGTTTTAATTTGGTGGATTTTTCTTGACTTGATTTTTTTTTTGGCAGGGTGGACTTTTTCTTGAGGATCTGGTTTGGGGGGTTTTTTGTGGATTTTTTTTACTTGAGAATTGGGTTTTCTTAAACAAATTAAGTTACCCCTTAGGACTTTTTAAGGAGCTCTGTGGTTATAAAAAACTGCCATAAGTTAGGAAAAGCAGAAAAACCTCCATTGGATTTTCAACATCCATTCTGTTCTCCTGTGCAGATGTTATCCTTAATTACATAATTACATCCTGACTCTTTTGGAGCACAGCTGCCTATCTAGTGGAGAAGGAAGACTGAGATTTAGACTAATTTCTGTAATGCAAATCATTCAGCCTTGCTATGAGTAGTTGCAGAAGCTGTAGATCATGTTTTGGATAGGAGGGAGGAAAGGAGAGGAGAAAGAATGGTCCTCAGATGCTGAGGATTCATCTTGAGGAGGTGTCGTAGCCTTTGACTGACTGCAGTTGGATCAGAATTTCCTAGACACTTTTAAGTCTTATGGGGTGAGTATGGAGGAGAACTTGGTTTTCAGCAGCAGCAAAGTCAACACAGTTGTACTATGAGCTTAACAGATGTTCTGAAAATTCATTACTGAAGGTGTTTGCAGTTAAGCATCAGAGCCGGTGGAAACCCTGGACATTCATTTGTCTCTGTTTTCTACCCTGTGAAAGGGTGTAATCCATTCCAAATACTGCAGGGATTCTCTAAACAAGAACGTGTTGTAGTAAAACACTTAGATATATGGCAATATAAGACAAGTCTTGTGGGAAAATTAGAAAGTCACAGTTCTCAACAAAATCCTGAGCCGAAGCTCTGAAGCTGCAGGGCCGTTGTCCTACTTCAGCACTTACTGACACGTGGGTTTGGCCTCTCGGCTCTGGTATTCTTTTAATAGACACTGTGTGAGGGTGACATTTCAAAAACTATGTCATAAAATCATGGTGAAGTAAAGAGACCGCTCCCTCATGGGAATAAAATACTCTCTCAATAACGGTGCTAGTCTACGGTCTGTTCTCCTTTGGGTTGGTTTGTCTGAACCTGCACTGCTGCTTCATGCATTTTTTTCATCGAAGGATTGTTATTGTTCACAGTCAGAAAAGCACAACAAAACTATAAATGATCCTAATCCATTCCTTTCACTAGGAACTTCCGTCTTTCCTCAGTTATTTAAAAACAGGGCGATTTCTTCACTTTTTGGCTCAAAATCCAGCTTACATTTTGAACAAGAGAGTCTGTAGTATAGTCTATCTGTCACCCTGTTTGCGCATGGTGCAAACACGTCTTCTGACACACCATATGTGACCTATCATTTATGCTCTGACATTTGAAACTATTCACCAGAAGAATCTTCAGGGTTTTTCTGCAGCTCGTCTGCATGTTCCAAGTTTCGTTTTCTTCACGGGGCTAGCTCTTTTTCAGTGGCGTTTTGTTATCTTACAACTGTGAACTACACTTTGATCTCAGCTGCACAGATAAAAGCGTCGAAATACGTTATGGAAAAGGAATTCCTTTGCATTTACAACAGAGCATAAAAATACATCTGCTCTCCTGACTCTTCAGAGCTGGTCTTGGCCTCGTGCTGCCTAGTCCTGTGCGTCAGAAGGTGACAGTTAGTGTTCGAGCAGCACAGGAGGCTGCTCCAAAGCTTGAAGGCTGTAACCACTACTTGGAGTTAAGCTTCCGTTCTCTTGTGCTGGAACGAGTCCAGAGAAGGGCAACCAAGCTGGTGAAGGGGCTGGAAGACATGCCGTATGAGGAGAGGCTGAGGGAGCTGGGGCTGTTTAGTCTGGAAAAGAGAAGACTGAGAGGAGACCTTATTGCCCTCTA
>JAOXOE010000698.1:19364063-19403005 GCA_028565055.1 Phoeniculus purpureus
CTGGCGCATGGCAGCATCTCCAAGACCAACGGCTCCAATGAAGGGACCATGGATGGTGTTCAGACTCCGAGATTCGTAACGGCTGTGAGGTCAGGTTAGCTGGTGACCCATTGAGCGACGAAGTTACAAGAGAGGACTCACTCGATACTGCACATGACCCGCCAGACCCCAAGAATGGAGTCGTCCTTGGCTGGCTCGTCTTTGCGGATGGAGAGGGCGGAAAGAAGGCGTGTAATGAAGTGACGACGATCGCACGGGCGAAGTGCCACGGCGGTGCCGCCAGGCAGAGGAGGGCGGGGCATCTGGGGGGAGGGCTGCACGGGGTGACCGCCCCTCCCTCCAACCCCTCCCCACAATCCCCTCCCGTTTCACGCAGGGCCGGGCCGGCACCACCAACCACCATGGCCTCGGAGCTGGAGAGCCTCAACCCCAGCGCGCGGATCATGACCTTCCGCCCCACCATGGAGCAGTTCCGGGACTTCAGCCGCTACATCGCCTACGTGGAGGCGCAGGGCGCCCACCGCGCCGGGCTGGCCAAGGTACGTCCCGAAGGGGCGAGGGAGGCCGCGCTCCGCCATCGGCCCCACCGGGCCGGGCCGCGCCGCCTCCGCCCTTTGTTTACCCCGGCACAGCTGGCGGCCGGTCCCGGCCCGGGGCTGACCGGCCGCGCTTTACGCTCCCCTCCCCATCCCGCAGATCGTGCCCCCGAAGGAGTGGAAGCCGCGGCGGTGCTACGATGACATCGACGAGCTGGTGATTCCGGCCCCCATCCAGCAGGTGGTGACGGGCCAGTCGGGGCTGTTCACCCAGTACAATATCCAGAAGAAGGCCATGACGGTGCGCGAGTTCCGCAGGATCGCAAACAGCGACAAGTACGGAGCTGCTCCGGGGCCGGTGGGAATGGGACCGGGGTCGCTCGTGTCCCCAGACTGGCAAATGCGATGTCGTGTTTGTGCTCTGGGCTCGCATTTGCCTGTCCCCGGTAGCCGGAGTATGGTAGTATTTACTGAGTGTGAAAGAAAGGAATGTGCTTGGCTTGGAAAAGCAGACAGAATAGATGGCTTTAAAAGGAGTTTAAGCAAAGCAGCCTTTGAAATAACTATTTAGAAATAGTTGGAAGTTGCCAGCTGCAGTCAGTCTACTGAAAATTGTTTTCTCTTGTGAGAACAACACATGTCAGATAAGGAGAGACCCCATCGCTCTCTATAACAACTACCTGAAAATAGGTTGTAGAGCAGTGCCTGTTTTTCTCATCTCACCAGTAGCAAGCCACAGGACAAGAGGAAATGGCCTCAAGTTACGCAAGGGAGGTTGAATATTTAGAAAATCTTCTTAATTGCAAAGGTCATCGCACCTTGGCACAGGCTGCCCAGGGAGGTGGTGGAATCACCATCCCTGGACATGTTTAAAAGTCGTGTGGGTCTGAAGCTTAGAGCCATGGTTTAGTGGTGGGCTTGGTACGGCTGGGTTAATGGTTGGACTTGATGACCTTAAAGGTCTTTGCCAATCTAAATGATTCTATGATTCTGTTTCTCTAACAGAACAGTTTGGTGGAAATATTTCTTTTATACTCTAACGTCTGTTTAATGTGTGTGTATTTGAAACAGTAACATATAAAGTAAGTTGGATCCCCTAGTGCTGCACAAAAAGGCCAGTATATAGTTCGCATGAAATGGTCATCAGGAGCAGGTAGTTTGTTGGTAAACTGAACGTGCTGGGCCAGATCAATTAGCAGCTGGTACTAATGCTAGCATGTCGGGATTTTTGCATTGTTGCTGTTTGGGGCAATTTTTTTGTTGTTCTTTTTTCAAACTGCTCTTTATATTATTTCTGGCTTTGACTGCATCCTTCCCTGCTAAGTAGTAGCAACTAGAAGGTGAATTTGTGCTTACCCAAGAGAAGTGCACAAAGCAGAAATGAAAGTAAACTGAGAAATGGGGTAGGTTGTTTTCTTCGTGGTCCTTTGATCCCAAGTCTCACAGGAGTAGAGCTGTAGTTGCTTCTGTTGCTGTTTTGGGAGTTAGGGGTCCAGCTGCATTAGGTATTTTTACTGTAACTTATGATTCTTTCAGTAGTGGAAAACATTGGTTTAGTACTCATCAAGTATCAAGCAGTAAAGCCTTTACTTTCTTCGTATTTTCAGGTACTGCACACCCCGCTACACAGACTTTGAAGACCTTGAACGAAAGTACTGGAAGAACCTTACATTCAACGCTCCTATCTATGGCGCTGATGTGAATGGCACACTTTATGATAAGGTAAGAAATATGTTTTGTTTTTCGAATAACTGTTATCCCTGTGTTTTGCATTCCAGTAATACTAGTGTAGCATTTGACTCTTTAAGTTTCAGGAGTGAATGGTAGACTTAGCAGAGATGCAGCTTCTCGAGTAGTTAGAAACCCAGTAAACCATATGTTTGTAACATACTCTCAATTTAACTCAGTTAAAGAAGACTAACAGTTTAATGTCTCTCTGTTAATGTCTCACTGTTGCGTAGTTTAGTTCAAGAAGCACTCCTGCATAAGTGCTGTTTTTTATACTGCTTTGTCCTCAAAGGTGTGTGAGAGTTAGAAGTGTAGATCATTGAACACACTGCTTTGGCACCCGCTAGTGCATGTGTTTTTGTGGGACAGCTCAGCAGCCTCTGTTTGTTAAGGTGGTAAGTGTTAGAAAAGGTTATTCATTCCATGAGCTAGTTTCCTGAATTATGGTGGTTGACTATGGTGGTTGACTTCTTTAAAAGATGGTTGGAATTAGAAGTGTTTCTGTTGAGGAGGGTTCAGACATTAGCTCAAACTCACAGTATTATTCTGTGTTCTCTAAAGTCTGTAGCCTCAATTTCTCCTTCTTTTGCTTATCTTGGCTGATAACTTTCTTTTCCCCTCCGTAAAGGTGGCTGGTAAACAATCAATATGTGAACTAACATAACATGAAACTATTTTAGGTGAACTAGTGAATGATTTGTCTTGATATGTGTTTTCAGAAGTGTCTGATAGCTTCTTCAGCAGCTGTCTTTGTATTGTGTGGTTTTGTTTCAATAGTTGTTTTACACAAGGCTTGTGCTTTTGCAGCACGTAGATGCGTGGAATATTGGCAGACTGAACACGATCCTCGATGTTGTGGAGAATGAAAGCGGCATAACCATTGAAGGAGTGAATACTCCTTACTTGTATTTTGGCATGTGGAAAACTTCCTTTGCTTGGCATACTGAAGACATGGATCTCTACAGTATTAATTACTTGCATTTTGGGGAACCCAAGTCATGGTAAGATTTTTCTAGGGAAACTTCTAGATAAGGAAAAAACACCACCGTAAAATACTGGAGTCAAAGTTGTGACGTTCCAGCAGTTGACTAAAGGACTGACTGTCTCTCTGATGGTGTGATATGCTTGCCTCTTACGACAAGAACTTTAGAAACTTGTAAGAAGCTGCAAAGCGGTGCCTGTCCTCACTAGAATTGTTTGTCCACCTTCTAGAAAGTCTATTTGCTGACCTGATACAAAGAGTTTTCCAGAATTATAATACAGGGTAGTCACTTTGCTGCCATAGGACAAGAACTTGGAAAGGGTGCTTATGATTTCCTGTGGCCCTAATGTGACCATGCAGTGGTATTATGTGTGTTGTCACATGGGCTCTAGGGGAACAGGCAGTTTGTAACAGACTGAACTGTAGCTGTTTATTGTACATCTAAAAGCAGGCTAGTGGATCTTGCTGAGTGGTTCATCCAGTTTCAGAGCTGTGTTTTTTTCACGGGAGACTCCCAAGTTTTTCTGTAGCATGGATTGCATTTTAAGAGTGAATCATTCCCTTCTGTTCACAAATAAGTTTCTCAAGCAGCTTCAACAATTGTTTCCATGGCAGTTTTGTTGGAAACCAGTGTTTTTGGCTGCCTTTTAACATAAACTTTGAAGTAAAAAATAATAGCTAGTGCCATGTGACCAGTGACCCCATGCAGTGGCAACAGCATGGGAACATGAAACAGAATAGTTCAGTCAGATAAGCCTTTTGGCCATCGCTTCTTTTACAGTAGTATGTGAGTGAAGTTAACTTCGCTGATAATTTAGTCCAATTTATTTAACAAGGACCTCCATCAATAACACAGCACTCTATTCCAGAGTGAAAGCAAGCTAAGTGGGTGGTTTTATTTGCTCAAATGAACAAGGAGTTTTGTGGCACGAACCTATAGAATGGTTTGTGCAGAAAGAGGGAGACAGAGAGAGAGCCCTGAAGAGCACACTGCAAGCTGTGCACGTGATAAGGATGTGGCATTGCATCTGAATTAGTCCCTCGAGTCTGAGCAGCTAAAAGAAATTATTCCATTTTCTCCCTTGCTCTGTTCCTCCTTGTGCTAAGTGCACTGGCAAATGCATGGCTGTGAACTGAGACGGATCTGGAAGTGCTTTTCCCTTTCTTCTCACAATTCATGCTTTGCTGTGCAGACCTGCTACATAAATGCATCAAACATTTTGCTTCTTTGGCTGCTTAATCAAAAGTCAGTGGAGGAAATGGTCAGGCTTTGTCTGGTGGTATTTTCTTGCATAAAGAGGTGAAAGTCCTTGATCAAGGTTTTTAACTTTATCATCAAACTTCGACATAATACAGTGATGGAAGATTTTGGTAGGTTTTTTTTCAGATAATTCATGCCTTGATGCTTGTTGATGATTTCTAGTAAAACTCTTAAGTTTTGTCTTGTCACTTGAATTTAACAGACTTCTTCCTGTGACTGCAGGTACTCTATCCCTCCAGAGCACGGGAAGCGACTGGAGAGGCTTGCAAAAGGTAAGTGGACAATTCATGTCCTGCATTTTGCAGGAGGTGGGATGGACAGCCACTATGGGTACAATGTTCTTCTAGCTTTTCTACGAGGTAGCACGGTTGAGCTGATAGTTTGCGTTTTAGAAAATATTACTTCATAGTGTTTGTGTAGTAGACACACAAGAGAAGTGTCATGCTACAATAATACAGTTGTGGTCTGTCAAACCTTTAATGAGACAATCTTTACCTATTGATTATTGGAGCTGGAAGGTTATAGCCAAGGTAAGATCCATCTATGTGCCATTTTTCTTAGATTCTGTCAAACTGGCATCTGTTAAAGATAAACCTACAGGTGTTGTCCTTATTAATCTTTGGAATGTGACCCCTTCAAGTAAGATGATCCATACTTGTAGTCCTTAGAGAAGAATACTGCTTAGACAGTAGCATTTCCTGAAGATTAAAGAAAATTAGCTCAGTTCACAGCAGAATAGTAACATCTCTCCTTTCCTTTATTTTAAACAGGTTTTTTCCCAGGAAGTGCCCAAAGCTGTGAAGCATTTCTCCGTCATAAGATGACCCTCATCTCCCCATCAATTCTGAAGAAATACGGCATCCCATTTGATAAGGTAGGTGTGTAGCAACATAGTCATGATCATACCAGCTCAGTCAAGAGGTTCATGCAGCCCTGCCTCATCTCTTAACAGTGGCCAACAGCAGATGCTTAGGAAAACAGGAACAGGGATAGTATAAGGCAATCCTTTCCCACTGTACTTCAGTTCATCTGCTGTTTGGGGCCTGAAAAAGTTTGAGGCAGAAAAGTTTGTCAAGGGCTGTTAAAAACAAAGGCTAACCCTGCTGTGATTGTCTTTAACTTTAGACAGAACATTGTCTGTCCAGCTGACTTTACTGCCTAGCACTGTATTAAGTGAAGACTTCTTTTGATTCAGATTTGTCCCCTGCTAGTTTTCTGTTTTAAATCACATGTATTCAGAAGTAGTCATACCTGTGTGGGCAGCTGAAAGGTTTTGTTGTCATGAACCTTTGTTAGACAGTGGGAAAATGGGGAAGAACAGCAGTGGAAGACTGACTGGGAATCATGCTTCAATATGAACAGTAAAAGAAAACAGTAGTAAACTTACAAGTTGTTTGTAGGTAAAAATTTTACTTGGCCTTAGATACTGTTTATCTCAACTTGAAGCTGATACAGTTAGGTGCTTTTACAATTTGTGCTCTAGGTGAACCCGCTCTAGCCCAGGGGTTGTCTCCACAGGTCCCTTCTGATCCCAGTCATCTTGTGATTCTGTGACCTTCAGAGAACTTGTCCCAGAGTATTTCCAGAGTATATGTGTAACCATATCTGTGCTAGTCACATTCGTTTTAGTAAAAAACTCTTCAGTGTTGGTCTATCCCTTACAGAAGGTCACTCCAGCCACCGTATGTGTGTGGGGGGTCTCAGATATGCTGCATGAGGGTTATGGGAGCTTCTGTTCGGACCCCTCACCAGGTAAACTCTTAAGCTGTGAATAACAGTGCGGTGTCTCGATTGTCTTCTAGGTGACACAGGAGGCTGGAGAGTTCATGATAACCTTTCCTTATAGCTATCATGCTGGCTTTAATCATGGCTTTAACTGCGCTGAATCTACCAACTTTGCTACTCTTCGGTGGATTGAGTATGGGAAGCAGTCTGTGCTGGTAAGTGGTTTACTGCCATCCTATTGCACGCAAATAACCCAATGCTTCACTGCTCGTTACACTCCCAATGCTTGTTCCAAGGGAGTGAACTCAGTGGTTTGTCCATTTAGATGTGATGTCTTCTCTCTGATGCAGTAACACTATCCAGTGAGCCTCCTGTTTCATGTCCTTGTTTCAACACTGGGTAGTATGTAAGATGTTTAAGTATTCTGTAGATCAAGTGAGGCTTCAAAGGAGAGCAGGGGACCGGTTGTCTTTCCAAAGACTGAAGGGTGTACTTGGCGGTCAGGACTCATTGGTATTTTGACTGATACTTTAACCATCTTTTATTGACCATTTGTCCTGAAAGTGTGACTTGGGTAACTTACCAAAATAAGTATCTGGCTGAAGCTTTTGGCTGGGTACTGTTATATCGCTGTAGAGTGCCCTTCAAGCATGGGATGTATTGTCAGAAGTGACACTGAAGTGAATGCTTTGAAGCAGTAGTTGTAACCATGTCTGAGTGAGGGGAACTTCTGCTGATCTGGGTAGGCACAGAATTTGTATCCTCCAGCTTCCTCATTACAGTCTCTGGTTTTGCTGTCTGGTTTTGTATGAGCTCATTTTAAAACAGTCAGCTTCTTTCTCCCAACAGCTCTGTAAATAGGCTGGTGAGCTTGCTTTCTTGGTTATTATGATAACAGCTGCATTTCTGTTTCAGCATTTTTGCTGGATTTTCTACCCAGTTTTTGGTAACTTAATATAAACTCTTGATTTCCCAGGAAAGAGTCTTGAGAGTTCTGAGGCTCAGTTATGTGCAACTAGGATTTTTTTTCTTCTAGCCTGCTAGCAAAGTGATACAGAGTATAATTGTTGGGCATCTGTTCCTTAACTTGGGTATTTTCTGTGACTTCAGTGCTCCTGTCGGAAGGACATGGTGAAGATCTCCATGGATGTGTTTGTGAGGAAGTACCAGCCGGATCGTTACAAGCTTTGGAAAGCTGGGAAGGACGTGACTGTCATTGATCATACTCTTCCAACACCAGAGGCAGCAGAATTCCTTAAAGGGGATCTCATGCAAAGAGTCAAGAGTGGGAAGCAGTGTGCTGAGGAGATGGAAACAGGAGAGAGGTGTAAGGAGGAGGTGGATGGGGATGAGATGAAAAGGTAGTGTTTTATATAGCCCTCTGCTTTTCTTTTGGATTGGTAGAAACGAGATCCACCTGCCATAGAATGTTTAGTGTTCTGATAGAGTATCAGTAGTCAAGAGTTCACAGTAATCTCTTTTCTTGGGAATAGGGTTTACTCTTCACTTTTTTTTACTGTTAGAGTTCACAGTAAGAGTGTTCTGTGGTAGACAGGAAATTCACCAGCCTTCAGAGTAGTTCTTCTTTGAACAGACGTCAGGAGTGATTGGAAGTGTGCACCATACACTGGGAAGCCAGAAGACAAAAGGGGTGTATTGGGATCACAGGCCAGTACTTGCTGGCAAATTCCAGTACTGTCAGTGCTGCAGGCTGCAACATTGGTGTGCAGCTCCTGGTTACTGAAGGTGAACAGGATAATCATGTTATATGTCTCAATCATTTTCAGCCACAGTTAGCTACTATTCCTACAGCTGTCTTTGGTGGGGTGACTTTGGCAGTTGGTTGTTGTCTTGGTTTGATTTGGAGTTTGATTGGTTTGTTTGGTTTGGTTTTTTTGCCTAAGGTAAAGAGTGCTTGCTGCCTAATGCATGATTAACAGATGCTGAGGAGTCATCCCTAAGGATTACTGGCTCTGCTTATGTAAAGGCAAAGAAAACATTTCAGAGTAATTTGGAGACTGTTTGACTTGCCAGAAGCTGTCTTGTAAAACACTGATCCAAACCAGGCTGTGTTCTGTGCATCCAACACACTTAGGTGTTTGGTAACCTCACATGGATTTGTCTCTGCAGCATCCCCAAGCACCGCATAGGAGCGAAAAGGCACAGGGTCTGCCTGGAAGTGCCACAAGAAGTGAGTGAGAGTGAGGCCTTCCCTAAGGAGGAGCTGAGCTCTGCACAGTATGAAGCAGACATGGCAGAGCCTCAAGAGAGAACTACAAATGAACTTGTGCAGCAAAGTGAACAACGGCTCAAGCTTCCAGGTAACTGTGTCAAGCTTTGTCCTGGCATGAGAGGACAGGGTATTACTCTTTAGGGAGAGAAGCTGCTAGAGCTGAATCTAGGACAGTCTTTCATATTAATCTAGTTTGTCACAGCCATGGCAAGCACTTTAGAAATTTGCTGTCATTACACTTAAGATACAACTATTTGATTTTTTTCAAGACAGAGGGTGCATCTAGAGCAATTTCAGGTTGTGGCCTTGAGTTAAGTTTGTCTGACATTTCTGCCACTGGTTTGAGTAAATGGAGTTGAGTCATTAGCTTTTGTGGCCTGTCACTGGATAACTCCCCACAGAGAATTGTATATTTTAAAAACAAAAAAGTTGTGGGAAAGCAAAGGTGTAGGCAGCCATTCTGTAGCTGCCTCAGTGACCAGGTTGGTCATGGGGATGTTGCATTTCAGCTGCATTAAAAGGGAACAGGAAGTATTGTGTGAAACTTGGCTGAGAAACTGCTGTTTCTAGCTTTTGGTTTTTGCTCTGTTTTGTCTGCCTGCACACAGAAATGTACTGGATGCCTCAGTAGTCTGAGGTCCTCTGTACTCCTGTTGTGTAACGTGACCTGTTTGTAGAAATCGCTTAGGAAAACACACACGCTTTCTGGTAGTGTGGGTCTGATATGCTGTGTGGATGTTTTATTTGTGATGAATAAGCCAGAAGAAAATTAATGTGACTTCTTCTGGGTCAGTTATCCTTGCTCTAAAGGGAGGAGCAAGGGGCCTGTGGAATAATATGAGAACAGGGCAAACATAAGTGATGTCTCCCTCTGGTATTCTGTTTCCTGCCCTTTGCAGCCTGTTATTGATAATCCTTTATTGGTATGTATGTTTTTATTTTTCTTCTGTTAAGTCTCTCATGAACCCTTGTAACCTCTTACACACAGCATCATGTGGCCAAGAGTTGGGCAGTTTAGCTACTCTGTATAGATGATCATCTCTGTTTATTTTGAACTCACTGTCTGCTGGTTTGATACACTGTAGTTCTTGTGCTGGAAGAGGCCACCGGCACATGCTTTTATTTTCTCTCCAAGCCACCCATGTTTTTGTAGGTATTTGAATTAATGGTGGTTATTCACAGGCCTTAATGTAGCTTTTTTGTGTGCAGTAGTTTGCCTTCCCGTTTGGGTTTGAGTGGATGGTTGCACAGATGTTCTCTGCTGCCTAGAGTTCAGAAAAAGCCAGTATATCCCTTCTTGTAGGTCAAGTGGACTCAGCCAAATTTGAAGAACTGAAAACAGTGAAGCTTGAAGAGGAAGAAGAGGAAGAACAAGAGGCAGCTGTGTTAGATCTTTCAGTTTCACATGCTTCAAATTCCACTTCAGCGTTGCCAGCTTCAAAGCAGAGTGCCGCGTCCAGTGTCCAGTCCAGCTCACCTGCGTATTCTGGTTCTTCAGACTCCGAATCAACTGATCTGCTGACAAAAACTCTTCCTGGGCCAGCCAGGGTACTTACAGTCCATAGCTATGCTAAAGGAGATGCCAGCGGATCTGACAATGAACAGACCTCAGGAAAGAAAGCCAGTGCCACCGCCAGTGCGAATGAGCAAGAATTGGCAGAGGTATGAATGGCAAGAGCACTGAAAGCCTGAGGGCTGCTTTACATGAGCGTGGATTATCTGTGACAGAACTTCCTGTCTGTGCTGGCTACATTTGCCTTCCATTGGTGTTTGCTTAGCAGTCAATATGTTTTTTAATACTGGTAGGTTTTGCTAAACAAACAAGAATTAAGATGAAAGTTTCATGCTCTTACCTCTTCCAGAAAACAAGAAGGTCCATTCTGCTGAGAATTTCTCTAAATTACTTCAGTGTTTTAAGCAAAAGGATATTTTGTTTTTGACATGGTAGTGTTATAGGCTGATTTAGGTCCTTCTATAGGTATGGACAGTTGTTTGTGTCCAAAAATGCATCTAGTTCAATTCAGCCTTTATTATGGGCAAATTAATGCCTCTAAAGGTTTTTTAATACCAAATTGCATAGGCATGTGCAAAAGAAAAAAATGACAAGTGATGGGATAATGTAAATCTGGGTGTTCAAAAACTGCTAATGAATGTTTCACTAGAAAGCCTGAGAGAAGGCTCTAAGAGTTAAAATCTTACCTGGTGTCTTTACAAATCATTTTGTTCCACTCTTTCTAAATCTCAATTTATAGAATAAGAGGCTGATAATGACTGTGTTTGTGAAATTCAGGAATTGCAGAAACAGCAGCAAACAGCAAATCTGTTAATAACAAGCTGAAGCTGAGACAGTTCTCATGGTTATTTAAACTACAGAAATTCTGTTGCTGATATCTGTTCCTCCATTGCCTACTCCATACAGGGGAAAGGTGGAATTTTGTATAGGTCTAGGTTACTTTCCCCAGTACTATGTATTTCAAAACAGATTTTCCATCAGCTGGTAACTGGGGATGCTAATTTCCATCTGAATAGAAGCACTTCTCTTTCTTGAGTTTTGGAGTCTCCTTCTCTGAAGATGTTTAAAACCCACCTGGATATGTTCCTGTGGAGCTTGGTCTGGGTGGTCCTGCTGTGGCAGTGGGATTGGACTAGATGATCTTTCGAGGTCCTTTCCAATCCCTAATGTTCTGTGAGTCTGTGAAGTTTTGTATCCGGCTCTGTGTAGGAGATCAGAGGTAGCGGTTGTTACGCTCTCTTCTGACTTCTTTATGAAGAGATTTACAAAGACGGAAGATGCATTTTAGCTTTGCTTTTGCTCTTAAATAACATTAAAAAGAGAGATGGGGGAGGTTCTTACCTACTGACAGACTTTTTGGGGTGTTAAAGTCACTGCCTTTATTGCTCAAGTTAGTAGTAATTTTGTCAGTGTGTCACTTGTCTTTATGTAAGCCTGAGAGAAGAAGAAACAACTATTGTTATAGTCTGCTTTTTCCAGTCTGCCTGAAAAGACATCAATGCAAGTAGTACACAGAGAGGATGAAAGTTTCCTTCAGTTAAAGTAATGCTGTTAGCTGTAATTTTAAACAGTATTTTATTATTTTAAAATTTAGGATTTTTTAAGTTGACACACAAATGGAGACTTTCTCCAGAACGCACCAGACTTCGTGTGACTATTCTGTGTTGAAACATCGAGCTGATCTTTATTTGTTTGTCTTTTACATGATTCTTACATAAACATGCTTGAATGATGTGCTCTGTCAGGACTTGTGAAAAATTTTTATTGGCTCAACAGAGCTAGTACAGCTCTTTCTATCTTGTATTCCCAATCAAAAGTGCTGCAAGCAGTTCTTTCAATACCAAATAGGTTAGAGCTGAAATTTGTTAGAAATTATATCACAGAAGCATGTGGGCATTTTGTGGAAGTTTCTTTAAGTTCAAAATAAGATGTCTTTTTAAAACGACATCAGAAAGGCTCATGCTAATTGACTGTGGTGTTGCTTCTCCTTGTCCAGGTTGCGAAGGAGTACATAAGATCAATGAAGGAGAATAAGAAATCCAAAGGTCGTCGCCAGCCGTTGAGCAAGCTCCCACGCCATCACCCACTCTTGGTTAAAGACTGCATTAGTGATGATGGTAGGTAAGCCTCTTGGGGAAAGTGTAGAGAGGGTCTTGGTTTCTGTGGACAATGTGGGATGTCCTGTTAAGTAACTGGAGATAAATGGGGGTCAGCAAGTGACACCTCTGCATCAGAGACAAGAGGGCAGGATTGGGTTCTTTTGTTGTTGAGCTTGCACCATTACAAACTTCTGTGTTGAACGATGTCTTCTTGCTTTCCTGTTCCTTTCTTTGGAAAGTCACGACTGAAAGAAAAATTAAACCAACACCAGAGGCTGCTGCATAACTGTGTCTGCTTTAGAGCATTCCGGTAATTGATACAAATACTCACTGTTTTAAAAAAACCAGAACATCACTGGATTCTTTGGCTGACAGACTTAAGTCTTGACATTATTTGAAGCTGGTTATCTTCTCATCCAATAAGCCTGTCTTGTGCCTGCACAGTTGTTTGATTAGAAGAAGCTTCTTCAAAAGGAGACAGAGTTACTGACCCCGTCATCATTCTGTCAATTTCGTTTCTCTTGTCTTTCAGCTCTGTTTGTGACTTCTCAAGTTACTTAGTTTCATTTCTAAGAAGGATAGCTACAAAGGTCAAATAATCACTGTATTAGTGATCTCTTATTGCAGAGGCATCAGAGCAACTAACTCCTGAAGAAGAGGCTGAGGAGACAGAAACGTGGGCCAAGCCACTTAGTCAACTGTGGCAAAACCGGCCACCAAATTTTGAGGCTGAAAAAGAATACAATCGGACCATGGCTCAGCAGTCTCCTTACTGTGCTGTTTGTATGCTCTTCCAGACATACCAGGTATGCAAAGAGAGTCTGTTAATGTTATCACAGAGAGAGAATCACATAGGTTGCCACTGATGCATAGTTTTTAAAATACCATTTTTCACATTGCCAGTTAACAAAAGTGATACCGTTGTTGCAGTCTTCCCAAGGAGTTGTTCCAGGAGAGCGCGATGGGGTGAACTTCACCACTCGCTCAGCTGTTGAGCAGAAGCTTTTGCATTCTGTGGTTTTTGCTGGAACCGCAGAACAGAGCTTGAATGTTCTGAAGCTGCCTATAAAATCCAGTTGCTCTTTTCCAGACTGATACATTCACTTTCTTAAAAACCACTTCTAGGTCTGCTTAGAGCACACAGTTTTTGTGGAGCTGGCAAGGCATAAAATATTCTACTGAAAAGGGTGTGGTGTTGTGTTTGTGGCTGGCATAGACAGAAAGCTACCTTTTCTTGGAGTGTATCTAAACTGCAGCTATGGCATGTGTAAATGTGCTTTAACAAAGTGTGGCTGTAGCAGGGGGTAGCTTGGGATGGCTTGTCTTTGTCATGTTGATGAAGTGCTTAGGGCAAGAGTCCCACACTTGAATTCTTTGTTGTGCCTAAGGCAGACAGTTTCAAGGTAAATTGAAAGTTGTCTGGCTGCAGGTATGAAGTGCAACTTGGAGTTGGTTTGTTCCTTCCTGTACACTAAGCATGTTTGATTCATTTGAGGTTACTGGATGATTATGGTGGCACTAGAAACGTGTTCACTGTGATTTTAGAAATAGACATAAAATTTTTGTTAAGAGTTTAGATTGGATATGATTCCAAATTTCCATGAAAACCATAGACCACATTTCTTGTTCAGTCTTTCTATTTCTGCCCAAGAGTTGAGTTTTGTTAAGACTGGAAACTACACAGAACCTGCATTGTACATGGGCGTTCCACTTGTGCTGACGGTGTATAAAGATATCAATTTAACAACAGTTTAAATTCTGTTAGCCTGGGGTTTTTTTGAGTTAAAAGGTTATTAAGCAGAAAAGTCTAGCTGCAGGTTTTCAAATCTTTGTCCACACCAGGCAGTGAAGCAGAAACTTTGAGTTGTGGTTAGGGTCTTTGTTCCAGCTTCAGAAAGTCTGTAGCAAGTCTTGGAATTCACTTCAGTTAGTCATTCAAATAAAAAAATTGGTATAACATGCCAGACAGATATTCACTTTCCCTTTTTGAAGAGTAAAAGTATCTAGTTGCTTGGAAGAGTCACATTTTCTTCAACTTTGTTACAGATTTCCCTCGGTCACTTTGCTTGACATGCAGAGTTCTGTGTAAATGAGCAAGTTTTACAGAACCTGAATAAACAGGACTGCTGAAAAAATGCCAGTTTCTTTCCAACTGTGGTCCTTGTGTGCACTTTTTTCCTCTAGGTTGGTGCACTGTAGGAGGAGCAGTACAGCTTCATTCTGCTGCTGGAATTTCTGCTAATAATATTAACAGCTACTTTTGTACTTTGGTACAAAAAATTGTTTGAAGCATTTCTTCAGGGAGACAGTTTCTCTCCTGTGTAGCGCTTCTGAGGGGCAACTTGGATGGAAGCAGATCTCTGTGAACCACATGTGTAATCGCTGTTTGGTTTGACGTCAGTTTAGATGGAAAAAATATGAAAGATAAGTCTGAAAGTCTCCTGAGCTCTGACTGGGGAACTGCATGTTTAGTCTACTTGTTTAATGTTTATAAATATGTGAAGGATGGGTGTCAGGAGGATTGAGCCAGGCTCTTCTCAGAGACATCTAATGATAAGACAAGGGGCAGTGGGTGTAAGCTGGAACACAGGAGGTTCCATGTCAATGTGAGAAGGAACTTCTTTACGGTGAGGGTGACAGAGCACTAGAATGGGTTAGCCGCCCAGAGGTGTTGTGGAGTCTCCTTCTCTTGAGATGTTTAAAATCCACCTGGATATGCTCCTGTGCGACTTGATGTAGGTGATCCTGCTGTAATGGGGAGATTGGACTAGATGGTCTTTAAAGGTCCCTTCCAATCCCTAATGTTCTGTGATTCCCAAGAGCAAACTTTTTTTCAAAGAGCATTGTCTTGTTCAGAACTATGCTAGGGAAAAATAATGGGGCTGCACTAGGTGTCTGCTTGTGTCGATCATAATTTTCCCATGCTGAGGTAAGATAAATGTGCAGTGCTGGATAGCAGTGTTATGATCTGCAATATTGAGGGGCAAGGGAATGCAGAAGTGATGTGGCCTATAGACCATGAAGTGGGCTTGGTGATCTGGTCTCATCTGTTAGGAGAGATGGTATTTGATGTATCATGTTGCTCTGTAGAGAGATGCATTTCAGGCCTTGAATTTAGTAGTTTTGGTAGAAAATTATTTCATCCTGAAGCTACAGTAGCTGAAGATTGGTATAAACTGTATTTTCGCTTGGCCTACTAACTCTAATCTTTCAGCACTTTAATTTGTTCTTTAAACTGGATTTATATATGGACTAATGGGTGAGTAAAGATAACGCAAGACAGTTTTATTTGTGCATCTTAAATTCCCTGTCCATCCACTATAGGCAGAGTGTGAAGGCAACAGTCAAAACTCTGGAGTAACTCCAGCTGCTGTGGACGGAAAGATCCGAACCAAACCCCTGATTCCTGAAATGTGCTTTACTGCAACGGGCTGCAGCACTGATGTCAATCTTTCAACTCCCTACTTAGAGGAAGATGGAACCAGTGTACTTGTCACCTGCAAGAACTGCCATGTCTGTGTTCATG
Source organism: Phoeniculus purpureus (assembly GCA_028565055.1). Classification (NCBI taxonomy): domain Eukaryota; kingdom Metazoa; phylum Chordata; class Aves; order Bucerotiformes; family Phoeniculidae; genus Phoeniculus; species Phoeniculus purpureus. Next base: position 19,379,667 of record JAOXOE010000698.1, read on the forward strand.
CGAGTGAGTGCACCTAGACTTAACCTTAAACTCGGGTAGATTCTGTAGTAAGTCTGTATGTCACAGCAAGCCTCGTTCAGTCTGTTTACTGTACATGCAGACAATGGTCAGCCTTTATCTGAATGTGTACTTGAGCACTGGCTGCTGAAGTGTGGAGTTGGCTGCAACTTCGAACTTAGTGTTATCCCAAAGCTTGGCGTTTTTAATTCCTGCTTTTCTTCTGGGCTCCGAGGGGGTGGGTCTGAGATAAGCTCTTCAGTGAGATGTGTCTGTTCTAGGTTGTTATGGCGTATCCCCTGACAAGGCCACTGAAGACTGGATGTGCTCCAGATGTACAGAAAATGCCTTAGAAGAGGTAAAGTTTCTTATAAGATTCTCACTGATGGAGTCTGGTACATCTGGGAACTTGGCTACAAAGTTATATTGTGTTGGAGGTTTTTATTTCTCCCCTGTGAGAAGACGGTGATTTAGAGACTCTTTAGGAGCTCATCTCTTAGATTTTGGTGCTTTTGAAGCCATAGTGTTATAATCCTAGTGCAAAACTTCTGGGCTCCTCTGAGTCATAAGGAAGGTGTTCTGCATGAACATGGGGATTCCTTCATTGTGTCTCTTAATTTACAGGAGCTACTGTGTCTCAAAACAGAAAGCAACTTCTATTAATAACTAGAGAGGTGTGCATGTGTGAAGAGGGCAAGAAGAATGGTATTCCCTCAAACTACCATATAGACTGGATCAGCAGAATGGATCAACCTTTTGAATTGTATTTGCTCATGTTTGTTCCAGAACCTTTTACACTTCCTCAAAGTTAAAGTTTATTGTGGCTGTAAAAGGAACTCGTAGCAAATAAGTTGAACGAGTCTTCACTAGTAGTTCTGCTTGCTGTCAACAGTCTTGGAGTCTGTATTTGTTATCCTAAGAGGCAGCAGCTTTTTAGAGCTGGAGAGCTGATCTGTACAAGGTAGCTAGTTCTCCTCTGACAGTCAAAGAGTCTTCTTCCTCTGGATGTGCATTTTGAGGAAGACCTTTTGAAGCAAGTGTACTGCTCGGGACTTCACCTTTTGAGCTAATGCTTGCTTTCTTTATGCCAGGACTGCTGTTTGTGTTCATTACGAGGAGGGGCACTGCAGAGAGCTAATGATGACAAGTGAGTTTTCCAGAATTTTTGATCTTAAGAGAGAAGCTCTAATTCCTAAGTAGCCAACTTTAAACTAATAAAGCTAACGTCTGCATTTGGTGTAATGGAGTGACCAGAAACACCATTCATACTTGGTGTTACTGGAGAGGCTATGGTAAAGTGTGTTGATGATGTTCACATACAGCAATCACCATACCTTTATGTAATGCTTCACTCACATTCTGACAGCCGCTCTTATTTTTCGCTCTTATAATTGCTCTGCATTTTGTAGTGCAGAGGTATGATGCATCATGTAAAAATAAGGTTCCTGATGAGACGTTTCCCACTCCTCACAGAGGATTTTGATTTCTCCACGTACAGCGTGGTGGCAGTGGAGACAGAAGACAGCCATAGCTTTCAGTAGCTCAACATCTTGAAATTCAGGGCACCTCTGCAGCAAGTGCACTGCGTACAGCTGCCAGGTGTGCTGGAACATCTGAAGTTATTTAATGCAGAATAGCAGTGGGACGGACTTGTAGCACCATGAAGTAACTGAAACTAGGCCTCAAAATGTAGCGAGTCATGTGGACCATCAACCTCTTGGTCACTGTCTCAAAAGTAATAGTAGTGACTAAGCCATTGTTACAGGTCAGGTTTGTGAAGGAATAAACACATCAGGTGGGCTTTTATAATGCTGATATGCAACCAACACAAGCCACACTAAATTGCTCACAGGTTAATCTTGTTAGAAATAGAAAAAAATACTGGTTTTGCTTGATGTACATCCCGTTACCAGCATTAGGATGATTACGTTGCTAATTCTCAGAGGCTGCATATCATGGTTTATGTGGCAAACTTCAACAGAACTAGTTACTTAAACTCAAAAGCATCCTTTTTTTGGCCTAATGCATATTAATGTATTTTCCCTTCTGTGCTGACAGATGGGTTCATGTGATGTGTGCCGTAGGTGTACTGGAAGCAAAATTTGTGAACATTGCAGAGCGGAGTCCTGTAGATGTTGGTAAAATCCCCTTGCAACGTTTCAGACTGGTAAGGATCACTGGTGTTAAACTTGTGGGGTTTCCAAGTATTTCTCCAGTCAGTTCAGAATCTGGGAGACTTTGCTTATCCTTTAAAATCCAAGTCATCTCCTCTCCAGACTGGATAATTTCATCTGCTGTGTTCTTTGTGTGGGAAATGTCAGTTGTGCCTGTTGCCATTTTGCGAGCAGTTCCCTGCTCTGATGTGTGTTCGTTTGGATGAGGAGCCAAAAGGAAGGCACAGTTTTCTGTATGTGGCAGATTGCATTTATACAGTCGTGTGATGGTGGTACTTGTTTCTAGTCCCTAGTGCTGAACTTTTGCTATTGACTGCTGTTGAGCACTGAGATACTTCAGGATGTGCAAGCCATTTGTATAATGGATTAATGCCTTCAGCAAGAAAACAACTGTAGCTTAACTCTTCTAACAGCTCAGTGTTGAGAAGAAAAATATTTTAACTGCTTTGCACATGCTAATACATCACAGATAACATTGTTTTCCTGTAACAGCCTGTGTCTGACCCAGGTGTAGTATCACTGCTGGTAGTGATAGAATTTTGATCATTGTTTCTGTGGCCTTTGTCCAAACTTGTTTCGTATCTTGGTGTAACTTAGTGGCCAAGTGCTGAAAGGCCCTGTTGACTTTGGAGCATTGTAGCCCAACTTAATCCAAGATATCCCATTGCTGGGATACCACATTGCTGGCATCCTTGAGTTTGCATGCTTTGTGTGTGTTGAGCTGACAGACATCGAATGAACACTTTATGTCTATGGAGTTATTTTACATTTATGAATTAGTGCCATGTCATAAACTAGAACTGGTAACCTGCTTCTTTTTAATCAGAAAGCAGCAGTGTGGCACAGTATCAGTCCCTTAGATCAGCTACCCCTTTGCACGGGGCAAAAGCTACTGCCAATGAATAACCTCTATTTTCCCATCCACAGAAATGCATCTTCTGCAAGAAACGGAGGAAGAGAATTGCAGGTTGCTGTGTACAGTGCTCACATGGTCGGTGTCCCACATCTTTTCATGTCAGCTGTGCCCAAGCAGCAGGAGTCATGATGCAACCTGATGACTGGCCATTTGTTGTCTTCATTACCTGCTTCAGGCATAAGACTCCATCTCAGGCAGAGGTGAGTAAGTGTGTGGTTCCCAGGATTGGAACTACAGTCTCTTGAAGGGATTGAAAAGTTTTGGATTGTGTGATTATTTTAAAACATTAGTGAGAGCTTAACACTCTGACAGTGTTCAATGTAATCTAACGTTCTTGGTCTTGGATTCTGATCTCAACCAAGAGGGATCTTAAGTCACGTTCTTGATTCGTTTCAGTTTGCAGAGCTGCAAACCAGAGTGACGGACTCCTCCTGGTTGTCGTGATGATAATAGAAGGATTTATACTGTGATACTTGTTCTGCAGGAGTTAGTGCTGGGAGTTCAAGCAGGCTGCATGAGTAGTCGTAGAATTTCATGTTTAAGGGATAAAGAAGCTCCCATGCAAACCTTCTAGCTGTCAAAACCACAGCAATCTATTAGAGAATGATTACTTCAGAGGCCTTGTATTGCTCTGAAGAGTGAGACCTTAATTGAGAAGAACAATATCCAACAGATTAGACTTTAAGCATTTGTAATTCCAGAAGCAGAACTTTTCCAAAAAAGCTGCTGATGGTATCTTGAGTAGCGTGACTCACCTGAACTAAAATAATTTTCTTCCTTGTCTGTCAGCAGTGGAGGTATGGTCCTTTACACATTCTTTATTATAGAGTCATTGTGTGAAAAGTGTGTTTTCTCTTCTCAGCGAGCCAAGGCTGCACTCCAGGATCTGTCACCTGGACAGATAGTCATCAGCAAGCACAAGAACGGTCGATTCTATCAATGTGAAGTTGTCAGCCTTGCAAAGGAGACTTTCTACGAGGTCAACTTTGATGATGGGTCTTTCAGTGATAATCTGTATCCAGAGGACATTGTGGTAGGTTATGTGGTGGAAGTCTGGCCCTCCAAAGAGGGTACTTGATGTGAGTCATTTCTTACTGCTGCAGAGCAGGTGCACCAGGGGTTTGGCAGTTGTTCCAGCTCTAGGTCGTGTGGTGGCTGAGATGAGCTACAAGATGGCCTTGGTGTGTTACATGAGACTGACTGAACTGAGGGCCCGTAGGAACATGTAAAAGGGAGTACAGCTAGTCTTTGGCTGCTCAGCAGTGGTGGGTCTGAGGGAAAACTTGTTGGTACTTATGTACCATTCCTGCACGAAGTATTTTGAAATTGGACCCACCACAGGAATTTAAATACAGATGATGTGTATGCTTCTCAGCCTAGTTCTCCAGCCCTAAAAGGAAGTAATTGTTGGGGTGGTGTGCAGTGTGACTGGGATAGACTCCTGGGGTTTGCTGAATATTTACATAAGGAAGTTGCTTGCCATTCTTCTCTCTTGCACCTTCTTCCTTTATGCTGTAGAGTCGAGACTGTCTTCAGTTGGGTCCCCCTGCTGAAGGAGAGGTTGTGCAGGTGAGATGGACAGATGGACAAGTCTATGGAGCGAAGTTTGTTGCATCACATGCCATCCAGATGTATCAGGTACAAAATTGTCTGAAAATTTATCATTCATAATTACTCATCTTAGTGGGGCTGCTCTTAAAGCCAGCGGAGGTATAGGGAAGTCGTGCTTAAACCCTGCAGGGGAAGTTACTCAATGTTGTCAGCGGTGCCAGATGCTGGTGACGGTTGCTGCAGTTTAAGATCAAAGTGGATACTGGCAGCTCTGCTCATATCTGGCTACCTTCTTGAAAGTGTGAGTCTGCCTCTGAAAGAGTGCTGGTCTGCAGTTCTTCAGCTGATCTGTTCCTGTAGCTATTTGAAATACATTAGTGAGAGTGCACCAAGCCTTGCACATTTCCAAAGGGATGACTATTTGGACTGTATTGAAGTGACAAGCCAGACTGTCTTGCGGCGTGTTACAAGAATACCTGAGCTACTTGTACTGCCATGGGATTGGTGAGGTTTTAGTTGAAGTTTGTTGCAGTGTGCATACTGTGTATGAGTCTTACAAAAGTCAAGTGTTAGAAGCATGAGAGAGAATGCTTCTCTCTTTGTGGTGAGAAGGCAACTTCTGAGTAGCTGTGGGAGGTTTCCAGCTTCTCTTTTTCTTATAGGTGGAATTTGAAGATGGGTCACAGCTGATGGTGAAAAGGGATGATGTCTATACGCTTGAAGAGGAGCTTCCTAAGAGAGTGAAGTCAAGACTGGTAGGTAAATAGGGTGCAAACTTCCACTAAATAAGCTTGTTTAACTTGAACATCAAGCTGAGTGCATGGCAGCAAAAGATTACAGTCTGATGGTCTCCTGAATTGCAGCAAAGCTTGGCAAGTTACAAAAGCATAGTTCTGCCTCCATCTGGAGATCCTCCTGCACAGGCAGGAGTGCTTAGCATAGAGTCACTGTTAGGACAGCATGTTAATACTCTTTCATGCCTGTATTCCTGAGTTTCATTGTTCCCATTGCCAAGCATAACCAAGTTCTTTCACCTTATGCTTTGTTCTGAGAAATTCTTAGTGAGGTGGCAACAAGAGCGCTGGGCAGCTTTGTGTTTGAAATAATTTGTGGGAAAGACTGTCTTCAGTCTCTGCTTCAGATACTTTTACCAAGCAGGGTTAAATGTCAAGTCAGATGGGGTTGCTCAAGGCTGTTTCTGGTCAGGTTTTGATTATCTCCAAGGATCTCACAGGCCCTTTTGGTCCATGTTCTGTAGCTTTATGTCTCCTGCTGTAAAAAAAAAAATCTAGGGACAGTTGTTAGGATATCTCACTTAACAGCATGATCGTGAACATTCTAATGCAGAACCTGTTGGCAGGCAACAGGATATTAGAGGTTTAAGGAAGAGCTATGATAGCTGAGTCCTGTGACCGGGTGTTTGAACATGCTTGCTTCATAAGGCACAAAACGTACTGCTCAAAAGTTAGAACAGATGAGTGTGTTCATTCCTTTAAGAAAGCGATTGTAGACCTATATTAGCTACCCAGTTAAATTTGAAACCTGTGATTCTTTAGATCTCTGATTACCATTCTCTTGAGCTTAGCCCCGGACTTTTAAATCCAGTTGGTAAAATTTTGTCTTCCTGTGTTCTGGTCAGTTTTTGAAGGCGGCTGACTGTTCCCAGGTGTCCTGACTTGATTGGTTCTTTTATGTAGTAGGAGGATGTGGAGGCAGGGATTTGATCTGTGTTCTGGTGACTAATTCTGTTTTGTTTCTTTTAGTCAATAGCTTCAGACATGCGCTTCACAGAAATCTTTGAGGAGAAGGAGGTCAGACAAGAGAGAAAGAGACAAAGAGTCATCAATTCACGCTACCGAGAAGATTACATTGAACCTGCATTGTACAGGGCTATCATGGAGTAAGCGCTGCCCATGGCAGAGGAAGAAGGAGATGCCCACCTCCCCCAAGGATGTAAACGCTCCAGTACAACAGGCCATATTTGGATGCTTCAAATCCAGGGTTTTTTCTTTCTTTTTTTTTTTTTTAAGGAAGCTAAAAAGCTGATGCTCTGCAGTAGCTGAAAGGCAGCTGTTGGATAGTGAAACAGATCCCATTTGCTGAAGCTGAAGCCTGCAGACTGCTGGTCTGAAGTTGGGTCCTTACTGAATAAGCCAGCTTGGGGGTGTTGCTTTCATCTCATCGAGCAGTCTTGCTTTTTTGTTAGAGACAATTTTGACAGATGGCAAACTCATGGGAGTTATAGTTGGGAGTCTTGGCAGCTGCAGAATAGTACCGTCTATTGTTTTAATTGAATAACGTTCCTGATCTGGGGAGTATCCCTGGTGACCACACCTACCTGGGCTTGAGCAGTCAGTATTACTGGTGCTTGAAATTGAACCTCTTTTTATATTTATACCCATCTTTTTGTTGCAAGCAACTTCAGTCTCTCGTTTCTCAGCACCTCCTTTTTGAGGGTTGAGCTGTAGGCTGTTTGGATCCAAGCAGACAGGAGGTGCTTGTGTGAACAGGTTAAATGTGAAATTGAATCCTATAGAACAAATTTATTTAATCCTCCATTTAATATTTTTGTTCTGATAGTTGTTTTGAATTACTTAATCATAAGTTTAATAGTATGTGCCTCAATCAATGAAATCTGTCTGGAGCCCTGTGCAGTGCAGCCTTCTAACAAGAATAGGCATTCAGCTCCCAAAGAGTTTCTTCTGAGTTTCTCCCCTCTCCCTCTAAGGCAATAATGACCAAAGGGACAGAGTCCTTACTCTCCCTTCTTGAAGTCTAAGCATCACAGTATTGGGGATGACAGGGCAGCAGGATCTGAAGCAGTGTAGTACCTCTCCTGTGGCAGCACTATCTGTTGTGCGGCCACAGGCTTTTGCTTACAACAGCTAATACTGGCTCTGGGACAGATAAAGCGTGCGCTGAACTGTGTGTGTTACTGCGAGGCAGTGCAGTGCCCTTCTGAAGCAGTGCAATGCTTTCCTCAAGCCAGGGTGCTGCAGTGTTGGTGCCTGGCAAAGGTTGCTGCAGCATCTTTAGGCTGTTAGTAGGACGCATGTCAGTTGTGTTTGAGACAACTTGCTACCCCAGCAGGAGGAAGGTGAGTTAAGCTGGGCACTAGGTGTACCTGGAAGATGCGCCAACTTGCTCCTAGTAATGTCAGCATTAACACAACCATGGTAGGAGCTGTGTAAATGCATGTTCCTTTCTCATTCTGTAGGAAAGGGATTTTAGGCTGTGGAGCAGATTTGCCACCTTCTTTTTGCATGGAATGATGGGGTAACTTTTCCTACTGGAGAAAGTTACAGCGATGTGTTCTCCAGAAACAGTTAAAGAGGAGAATTTTCTAGTGAAACAGACCTAATGCATCCCTGCTTCTCAAGGGATATGGCAATGTGTCTGCAAAGTCTGGATTTGTAACTTCTTTCCTTTTGTTAGATAGAAACGCTATAAACCAAACTCTTCTGAAACCCCGGTGCATCAGTTTGTGATTAGCAATAAAATGTAGTGTTGTGTAGTGATACAACTCTTGATCAGAAAAGAAATAAACTACAACTTTTATAAAGAAATTCTTACTTATCCCTACATTTTTATAGGGTCAGGAGGCTGATATGAGTAGCCAAGATTTGCACAACCATTGTTTTGCATGAGAGGTATTCTGTCCCGTTTTTGTGCTGGAATACCTTGTTCATCAGTATTGGAAGGCTTCTGAAAGGAGATGTAGTGGCTTTCCTTTGTGGGATTGTTTTTCCTTTTTCCATGTCCAAAACTCCTGGTCTCAGGGTATTAAATCGTTCTCTGGTGAATGGTTGGCTTGATAAAACTAGGATCTGTTAAGACCCAAGTCTAGAAGCTGCAGTTACTCTGGTTTAAGCAACAGGAACAGAATTGCACTTTGATGTCTTAGCTCGTACATAAGCCTCACTGAAGTGAGGTGCTGTGAGTAAATGTGGAGAAGAGCTGGCAGGGCCTTAAGAAATTTGCCTCTGTTCTGTCAGCAAGGCTTGAGATTTGGCGTTAACTTGTAGGCTGAACAACATACTCTTTGTATCATCTGCCATTCTCCCTCCAGAGAGAAGGTGCCCATGTTCAGGTTTTCTTCCCAAACTGCCATGTGCTGCCTGTGCTGCAGAAGTTTTCAACAGCTTCATCCTAAATGATGACCTAGTACTAAACAGATGGATTTGTGTGGAGTGCTGTTCAACTGCAGCAGGCTTTTCCACTTACCTCTACCAGTACTGAGTGACTTTCAAGAGTTCCTATGCCTAGTGTCTGTGCTGGAAGAAGAGCTTTGCTAAGCTGTGTTCTCTGCAGGTTCCAGATTTGCTCTTGTCAGTTGGCTGCACTGTGTTGAAAACAGCTGCTGTCCTGCACTCTTGAGACAAAGGGCCTGCCCAGTTTTCCCATCAGTTCTTGTGCTGCATCGTTCAAATGTGAGCAGATGTTACCTGCTGCAGTGATTGAACTGCATTTTGGCTTCTTTCTGTGAACTTAAAATTGGTGATCCTGATGTTTCAGGGATCTATATTATTTGACTTTACAAAACCAGTTGATTTTATGGGTTGAAGTATAACAGGTAGCAATAAAAGCTCTTCACAGAGCAGCTGTCTCAAAGGTACATATGCTTTTCATTTCTTGCGCTTTGATCCTGACTGATAATAACATTCTCCAGTGGTTTGGTTTTGGAAGTGTGCTTATCCCTGTTACACTATCACCATCACAGTGAGGGCAAGATTCTGCCAGAGTACCAACTAGGCAGGTGTTTCTTGAATGTGTTCAATGGGAAATCATGGTCAGTGTGCCCCATAGGAACTCCGATGGCCCTTTGTTAGGTCCACTGCACGTGATGCTACAGGCAGTAGACCTCTGCACTTCTCACGATGCTTCTGTCTGTGACCAGAGCAGATTTGACCCGTAAAAGAGATATTTTTTTTTTTTTAGTATAAACAGTGACTTACTCTTAATTCAGGATGAGCTTGGCAAGCCAGTGATTACTTTTTCAACCTTATAAAAAGGTGACTGTATTCTTTTTAAAGCATCAAATTGCAGTAACGTTCCTGCCTGTGACTGGACTTCTAGGAGATCTTTCTCTGTCAGTGGACCGCTCAGATGACCAGACACGGTACCATCAGTAGTAGGACCCATTCTTGCTCCTTCTGTCTTCCCAGTGTTTTGAGCTGGGTTGAATTCATTCTGCACTGTTTGAGAAACATAGCCCCATATCCCAAAGCTTCCAATGCATCTGTGTTCTTCCATTTTCTAACTGGGCTCCTGTTGTCTGACATGTGTGCAGTTGTGCTTGTTTTTTTAATGCAAACATGGGATGAAATCAAGACTCTGGTAGCCTGTATGTTGTTTTCAGTTTGACCAAGTAATAAATCTAATTTCAAAATGGACAATCTGTAGAGTAATTTAAGAACTAAAGCAGTGTAACTTGGACATTCTCGTCATGCTTCTAATTTTTCTGATAGCATTAATCCTTTCTTCTACGCATCTCCTTAATGCTTATCTGGTGAGTGCTTAGGTGTCTTTCAGAGAAACAAAGCAAAGTTGTGTTATTTAAGGGCTGAGGCCAACATGGCTGTTCAACTAGAACAGGGACAGAACCACAGAGTAGCTCCTTCTCATTAAAGTACAAGCCTGAGGTATCTGCTCTAAATGCTGAGTTGCCGTAGGTTCCCTCTCTGGCTAAGAGTGGCAGTTCCAGAGGAGGAGTCATCAGAAAATCTTACCTGGATGCAGAGTCAAACAGCTCTGTTCTTTTGTTCAGTGTCAGCTCTTGAATTTCACAGTGCTGGCTAAGACTTGCTGACCTGGCAGTCAGGGAAAGGAGCTTCTTCTGCCTTACCTCAGTAATTTTTGTTAATGATACACTGAGTTAGAGTAAGTTGCTGGGGTATTGCTGAAAGTCAAAATCAGCCTTTTTCCTCCCATTCCATAATCATCCTTCATTGCTTTGTGTTGCTGTTAGAGCTGTTCAGCAGCTTTAAGTTTCTCCCTTGGATGAGTGAACAGCACAACACTTCAGGCAAGGTGAGTGTGCTGTTGCTTGGCTCCACTAATTAGCATAGCTGGGGGTATCAGGAGTTTCCTTTGACCTCACCAGAATGGTCTGCAGAGGAATGGGAAATGTTTGTATGACTTCTTCTGAGGAACCTGTGGCAGATCCTTGCAAAAACACTGCCACAGCCTCCTTGCTGCAGCGTGAGTAATGCAACAGTGCCGAAGTCAAAAACTGTTCTGGCAGCACCTAGTGAACAAGGGAAGTGTGTGGGATGGCACTGGAAGAAGATGGAAGTGGTATAGTGCGTGTGTTAATTACTAGACAAAACTGAGTGAAGGAAGAAGAGCCTGAAAAAGCGATGTCCTTGCCCCACAATTCTGCCTTTAAGAAAAATTCTCTCTTCTGTGAATGGTTCTGGTGAGGCATAAACACCTTTGGTAGATGATGCAAGTGAGAAATGAAACAGCCCTGCTGTCTGGGTTCTTTCCCCTCAACTGGAGGAGTTAGTCCCACCTGGTCACTGCCTGGTGTACCCAGTGTGGGCTCCTTGTGCTCTGAGAGGACCCAGCACTGCAGGAACTGGGATGTTCGCAGCTTTATCCACACTGCTGGCTGAATGAAGAGCTGCCTCCCCACGGGCTGTGGGCAAGGTGGGTGCTAGTGTTCTGGGTGGGATGTTTAAAACTCAGACTGAAGCCCTCCATATAGAGTTGGGAGAAACCTGTCTTGGCAGTAAAAGAACTTAAGCTGGCCACTTTCTTGTCCTAGCAGTACCTGTGACTGTTCTGTGGGCCATCACACATGAGTGTGCTGTAGACCAAATCACACTGCTTCCAGAAGTCTAACAAAGTTCACAGTCTTGCCGAATTTAGGGAGGCAGAAGATATGTGGTACCCACAGACTGCCAAAACTTCAGAGATGGGGATCAAATGTTTGTGAGTGTGAGTTGATGTTAGTTAATGTTCTTGGACTCTCATTTTGTCAAGTGCTACTGCAGCTTCTCTTGAGTACAGTATCTTTCTACATTTTGGGTTATTTTTGTGCGCCAGCCCTCTTAGCAGGGGTTAACTCAGACTTTATTGCTGATCGCCACAAGCAGTTAAAGAAAAGTGGCTGAGTATCCTGGGTGCAGGACACCAGTGCCTTTACTGTGGGGGTGGGTGCTAACTGGATGCTGATTGCATGTGGAGAGGAGCTGTTAACCTGCAGCAAGCCCTGTGAAAAATTGGAGTGGTGTGTGGTGCTGGGGTGCTGCTGCTACTGGAGACACAACACTCTTCTAATTAGAGGAAGGAGTGCAAGGAGTGACTACAGTGAATGGCTCAGCAGCCTGTCTGGTAGGATCTGCGGTCGGCTGCGGTGGATAGCTGCCCAGGCTGCTTGGCTCCGCAGTAGAGACACGCCTTGTCCAGGCCCAGCAGGGCCAGAGCAGGATAAAGAGAGCAGTTGTGTTGGCCGCCAGAGGTGGGACTGTCCTGAGCCCTCCTGGCTTTCCTTTTTCCAGCTGGATAGATGTTTCCAAACACCATTTAACGGCTGGTGTCCATGGGGGCTGGCAGGGGAGTTAATGCTATTGCTCTGCCTTTCTGCCTTGCATGGGTTGAGGTAACATGGAGTGTCCTGCTTGGACCCTCAGTGGGCTTCACAGTGAGGCTGGCCCTATGCTCTCTCACTGGTTGGACGTTGAAGACCCTTCTTGAATCCTTGTGGGAGAAGAGGTCTGTAGCAGGGGGGCCTCCGCTTGGGCCCTCAGTGCTGTGCAGAGCTTGGCAAGGGGAAACGACAGAAAAACAGACCTTGGCTCTTCTTCCTTCCCAGCCGGAGCAGCATAGGGGCTGCCAAGGGCTGTGCGGCAGAGAGAAGAAAGGCAGCGTTGATAGGAGCTGTGTGGCTCAGAGCTACTGGGCTGGGAGCCAGGCACGTCAGCACCTGATGGGCCAGCTCGATGATGGGGCTCTTGTTCCTTGCCTTCTCCAGCTGAGCCCTTAGTAGGGGTTCCAGTGTAGTGAGGTCTCTCCTGCCCCACTGCCTTTCATTTTCTGGCTGGGCTCTTGTCTGCATAGGGCATCACTTTGATACCAGTTTGCTGGGAGGGTCTTTCCTAGGAGCCCAGCTTCTATCCTGCTGCTCTGGGGTCCCTCCTGCTTGCCTGTGTCCCCCCATCTTCCCATCATTTTGCAGGGGTGGCCCTGGAGGGCCAGGATCATTCCCTTGCTCAGCTGTGGAGCCTCTGCATACAAGGCAGCCTCCAGTCATTTGCTGGCCATTTCCTCACCTCTCACAGCGGATCCCCCACCCTTTTTCCAGACAGGCTGGAGCATGTCAATCCTCCTGCAGGAACTGCTGGACAGAAGAGGCCTTGTGCAACATTTTTGGGGGAGGTGCCTGGTACCTGCTGGGTAGAGGTCTTCTCATTAGCAGTGAACGGATGCCTGACCACAACTGGGCCGTGCTGACGGCCTCAGAGCTGTTTCAGTTTCACCCCTCTCCCAGCACCACCTGTCCTGCAACCCTACAAACAGGTGAGACTTCTCAGGGCTTTGCTGTCTGGGGATGGTTCCAGGAGTTGCAAGAGTTCTAGTGCTGGGAGCAGTGAGAACAGCTCTGTGCCTGGCATATGTCCCTCTGGGAGGTGCTGCCCAGTCTGTGTAGCCTTGGCCCTGGGTCACCAGCCCAGGAGGGGTTTGGCAGTGCTGGGTTGTGGTGCTCTACTGGCCTGAGCTCTGACAAAAGTGCAGCATGGAGTGGGAGTGAGTAGGTGGCATTTCAGTTTTGAGGTGAAGGATGCCAAGCTGGGATGAAATCGGCATGGGTTGGCTGTGGACTGGAGCAGCAGCAGCACAGCACCAGGGGGTTTCTGGGTGGTCAGAACAGGTTTTGGGGAAGGAAACAATCACACTGTGTGTGGGCTGGGCTGGGCAGAATGTGTGTGGCAGGGCTGGAGATGTGTGTGCTGCCATGAGGGCAGGCTGGCCTGAGTATTCTACTTCTGCAGTCCCTGTGGCCCCTTGCAAGCTGGTAGAAGGCTGTTGTGGGTGCTGATTGCTCCATGCTTTCCAGCACAGGTATGTGCAGCGGCATCAGATGCATAGGCTGCTTCAAGTCCAGTAGCCAAAAGCATGTGAAATGCATCCTGAAAGCAGCTGTGTAGGGGCTGGGGAATCTTCATATCCAGAGCAGCTCTAAAATAAGAGGAATACTATGGCTGCTGGTGGGATTGGGGTGCAAGAACAGCTCATATGACCTGCTGGTATCCCCAGGGCAAGGCATGAGTTCTGCCTGCTGGCCATGAGTATGTATCAGAGCCAGAGTCTGTGTTTGGGGCTGGGTTTGTGTTATCCTGCAAGGTATTCCTACAAGAGCTGGTGTGTCCTTCCTGGCTCCTCCAGCAGTGACTGTTCCTTTTTCAGCTCCGTTGGGTTTATTGGGTGGACAATTGCTCAAGGCTGAGTGTCAGCAGCTGTGTGTTTGCTGTTGGGCCCTGAAGATTTGGGGCGTGCAGAGATGGGAAGGGAGGAGCTGGCAGTCTTGCCCACTGTTGGCATATTGAAGGGTACAAAGCCAGCCCCCTTCCCTGCCAGGCTGCAAACTCAGTCATGCTCTTCTGCTTCTCTGGCTTTTTCCATGGGCTGAACCTGTTCTTCTGCTGTGGCTGCTCCACAGGCTGGTCCTCCAGCACCCTGTTCTGCTGCACTTCCACCTCACAGTGCTCTCAGCCTGGCTGCCTTTGGAGTCCTCATAGGGAGTCTGGGTGGCAGCACCCCATTACCTCACTGTTAGGGGTACATGGCAGTGGGCTGTGAAACCCCCTGTTTCCCTCTTCCTCCCCTTGCTCAGGGCCATACACCCAGGAGGGATTCTGCCTGTCTGCCCTGGCTGGGACGTCCCCAGCAAAGATGTTGAGCTTGGCTGTGATGCTCTGTGCTACGCTCTGTCCTGGCACACCTCTACTACAGGGAGGCACCACACAAGATCCCAGTGCTGCTGCAGTGGAGGAGCTGGCACTGCCCTGGGCGCTCTGGCAGGGACCTGCCGTTTCCATCTGCTTAACAGAGACTGTAGCACAGCCACCACCGGCCCACTCCTGGGATATTTTTAGGCCTGGCTGTGCCAGTAAGGAAGAGAAGACAGCCTTGATCTGCATCCGGACCACAAGATGCCTTTCCCAGATGCAGCCACCTGGTGCAACGGGAGGGGTGTGAGCCTACAGCAAGGCATTCTCATGAGGGCTGGAGCCACAGCCATCCCCTCCCTAGAAAAAGCAGCACTTCCAGTGTACTGTGGCTCTGGGCTTAGTGGGAGCAGCTGCTGGTGCTGGATACCACCATCCTTCTCCCTCTGGACTCAAACAGCTTCACTGCTCTTGAGAGGGCAGGTCGATAAATGCCACCGATCTTGCTCTTCTTGAGCTTTAGAGTGTTCCCAAGCTTATGAAGGAAAAGGAGGGAAATGTTTGAGTGGACAATGCTGGGGGACAGGAGGTCTGGGGCAGGAGGCTGTCCCCCTCGGCCAGGCCTGTTTGCCAGCTGGCCCCCCAGCACTTCTTGGCAGGTATGTGATGCTCTGGACACACATAGTGACATACTGCTGCTGGAAGGTAGACGGTGCCAAGCTGTGGGTTTGTGCTCTGTGCTGATGGAGGTGTGAGGAGCTCAATACTCCCAGCAGTGCTAGGGTCTGTGGCTGGGGCAGTCTGCCCTGCCAGCTTCATGTTAGGACTCATACACCAACTCGGATGAGTTGCGGATGCTGGACTCTTAATACAGGACTGGTCTGGGTGGCTGTGTGAATCAGCAGTGCTATTCTGTCCCATCCACTGGGAACCAGTGCTTGTTGTTATCTTCCCCATGGAACTGTGGAAATGCTAGTGATGTCCCTGGAGAGGTCTTATGTGCTGCAGCCTCTCTTTGCCGCTGCTGCTCTTGCTACCTCCTGTGTACCTGATCTCTTTCCTAAGCGTTATGCTTGCCCCTGTCTTGGGTGAGCAGGTGGTAGGATGCTGCAAAGAGCATCTTCACTCTGGGGCATACAGCCCTGCAGCCTGGGAGATTTTGACATCTCTCAGTGTATTGCAGAGCATTCCAGGACGGTGCACTCACCATGCAGGGGCTGCAGCCTGTGGCTCTGGAAGCTGCTTACGGCAGCAGGGCCAGCTATCACGTTGATGCACTTGCACAGGCCATTTGGTAAAATGCTGGGGTTATGTAACAAGTAAGAAATGGGGCCGGCAAAGGTGATGTGAAATGACTTGCTCCAAAGAAATGTACTCATACCCCTGCTGTCAAGTCTGTCGCAACCTTGCAAAAAAAGGGTACGAGGCCATGATTCATGGCTGAAACCATGACAAATGACATAACAATTTCAAACAGGGCATAACTCAGCTGCCATAGGAGTGCAGCTCCCCTGGGACCAGCACTGGCTCAGAGGAAGAGATCAGAATGACACCAATGGAGGAGGTTTGTAAATCCAAACTGGGGATGGACCCAGCAGAGCTGTGGGCGGCTCTGCCTTCACCATGGCATCAGCTCACTTGGGGCATGTGTGGGAGAGTACAAGCAACAGTGCTGTTCTGCTGTGTTGTGTGACAATCACTAGTGCATTACTTAAGTTCAGAGGTTTCAGTTCACCAGGCAGCAGCAGAGATAAGAAAGCTGAAAAGAGCCTGTGGCCATGTCCCTCCATCACTGCAACGGACGAGGCAAAGGTGCACAAAGGTTTGCTACTCCAGTACAATTAATTCAGTACCAAAGCTCCAGCTTTCTGGGACACCCTCCACCCTGTGGTACAACCTGTTCTCTCCATTCCCAAGACCCTTCCTGTGCAGCCTGTTGCAGTGTTGTGAGTTGTGATGGTTTAATTAGGCCATTCAGTTTGTGCTGTAGCAGCTAGCAGCCTGTTCAGTATCTTATCAGCCACAGATGCAAACCTTCATCGTCATCTAGACAACAGATTTAACCAAATGGCACTGGTCCAGGAAACAGTCAATGGGGGTCCGGGTCTGATCCTGTTGTTGTCTCCCTATTAAGACTTGGCTCAGTGACAAACCTCAAAATGGAGCCATTAATGCATGTAGTTATTAATTAGAAGTATGTATTATAAAGAATTAATAAGACTCATGCTAGATTAAAGTCCTACATCGTTGATGGCAGTGAAGAAGACAGAATGTGCTCTGTAGATGCTGGCTGGGGTCTGTGCTGCATAACACAGCACACAGGGTGTTCTTAGCTGTGCTTTTAGGACCCAGCTGCAGGTTGGAGATCTCTCTACCCTTTCTCTGCCCCTTGCTTTGGCTCTTTAAATCACACCAGCCTCTTAACGGCCAAGTATTTGTTAATGTGTGTGGTTGAAGTGCTGAGAACTGAGGTTGACACATAGATGATTCCTTTTTCCTGTGAGAGACCACCAATGTCTAGGTTATTATGGGAGAGCGTGGAGAAAAACACTCCCCTGGCTTTGTTTTCCCAGAAGCAGGCAACCTTGAGAGAGAGAGAGAGAAAGTCTGGATTTGGATAGGGACAGGTGTCTGCTTTAGGGGGCAAGTTGCTGAAGCAGCACCACACTATAAAAGGGAGGCTGTTTGCAGAGACACCACCCCCACACCCCCTCGGAAACTTGTGCTGTCTTTCTCTACAGACCTCTCCTTATCCCTCTCTGTGGACAGGGTCCTGCAGACAATGGATCTAACCCGGATAATGATCTGGACTGTAAGTTTAATGAACATTTTCTGTGATAGGTTTGGATTTTTTTTCTTTTGTTATGGACCTTCTCACTACCTTTGGGTTTTCTGTCAGGGTACTTTTGGTCAGAGATACTCTCCTTTGTCTCTATGGTAATGGGTTATGCAAACTTATCCCTACACTATGTAGGAACCAACAATCAGCTAAACTGTGCTTTCTGCTCATGGCCCTGCTCCTTGTGCTGTGCTCCAAATTTGTCAAAACAGTGTTCTGGAGGCCCATGACAATATCATTAACATGTTATTTTCTGCTGACTTGGGAAGTTGCAGTCTCTTCTCATGCCACTGCTGTGTCAGGCTCCATCCAGGACAGCACCTGAGACTGGGTCACTCCTGCCACACTTGTTTGGGAGGAGGCAGCAGCTGGGTGGGACCTGCCTCTTTCAAACTATTTTTATGACGTGAAAGGGGTCAATGCCTGGCTGGGGGTCTTGGGATGAGCCCATCGGGGCTCATGGCCATCATAGCTCTGTCTGTCTCTGGAATTCAGGTTTACCCAGCATTTTGATTTGATTTGGTTTCTTTAAGGACTGACTTAAAGATGTCAACTCCACAGGGTTTATTATTTTGAGAGGCTGTTTTCACAGTGCTCCCAGTATCTATTCCTTGACAATTGCTGTCACTGAGAGCAGGTTGGGTAAAATGTTAGGAGGCACTGGGAAATGTTTCCCTGACATCTCATTCAAACTGGCCTGGGTGCCAGTAGGCACCATGTGGTTCTGTGCTCTAACTCGCAGCACAGTAACCTACTGAGAGCCGGGACATCTGCTCTTGGAGACCTTGGCAGAGCTCAACAAACTTTGAAGCCACCTGCCAGCTCAGCTCCTTAAGCCCTGCCCAAAACGTGGCACCCCACTCCCTTGCCCTAGGTGAATGAAGGTGAATCTGCAGCAGCGTACTGGGAAGAGGAGGCACTGACTGACTGGGAGAATGACTGCTGGCTGGAAGAAAATCCCACCTTATGCTGTCTGCAGATGTTCGCTGCTCCCTGAGAATGTGCAGGCCTCGTGCACCACCCTGTGCTCCCCACAGGTGCAAGCCCACCTTTTGCAGACTGTTCTGGGATGCTGATGGAGAGGCAGCCATGACATCCATGATCCAGGATGGGGAATAGGTGAGGGAGGTGTCCCCCACCATCCAACTCTGTGCATCAGGGTGCTAGATGTGCAGCTGAGATATGCACTGGCCAGCCCAGCTGGGGCCAGCCTGAGTGGTTCTAGCCTCCCAGCTGCTGGTCTGGAAAAGATTTGGGACAGTTGCGCTTGAATGCTGTAACAGACAGGACCAACACACCCCTTTGAGACAGAGAATAGAAAAAGGCAGATTTATCCCTGTGTGAAAGCATTAGGGAGGCTTATTGTGGGATTCTACATCTTGAAAAGGATTGTGGAAAATCAGAGAGGCTGAGTAGACCAGAAATGCAAAAAATGGCTTGAGGGTGGGAGGAAAAGCCTGGCAGTAAGGGAATTAAGCAACTCAGTATATTTAGCTTATCAGAAAGATGGATGAGAGGGGGTTTGCTTGCAGCATATGTGTGGTGTCACAAAGAGAAAATGCCAAGCTCTGAAAGGCTCTTTAATCAAGCAGAAGGCAGAACAAAATGGTATGTCTGCAAGAACAGCGAGACACAGAAATGTAGGATGCTCTTCTGAACATGAGGCTGAGGGACTACTGAAACAGACCCAGAAAGGTGGGAGTCTCCAACACTTGTCTTCCAGTCAAGCCTACCTCCCTTTTGAAAAATGCACGTGAACAAAACATAGTGTATTGGATTTAACACGAGGAGAAGACCCACTGAGTGCTTGCCCTCACGCAGCTGCATGTCAGGCAGGACCATCGGAGTGTTTCATCTGAGGAAGACCCTGGGCCAGCTGGGGAGAGTGCTGGGGGAGCTGCTCAGGCGTGACTCTGGCTGTCCACCCACTTCTGTAGCGGTAAGTGAGGCTCTTTGTTGTTGGAAACACCTGGAGGGTGGCAGAATTTTTCAGCCAGGTTTAGGTTGTTTTGTGTGGGCCTGACAATGATGCTCTTGAAAACTTCTGTTCTTAGAATAGCCAGAGCACCAGGGATATAAAGTGGCATCCACATATTGTCAGAGTTCAGAGTCTGGGTGTAAGAATAATATGAGTGTGTGAAATGAAACAGGTTTGGCCAGAGAGATAAAGACAAAGTACAAGCTGGTACAGCCCAAAGTGCATCTCCCAAGTTGGCACATCACAGATAATCTCTATGTAGCCATTAAGGGAAAGAGATCTTTGCTGTGGTATTCAGTTAATAATAAAACTACATTAATTAGTATTGAGTCTGATTTGGTGACATGTGATTTTGGTGTAAGCATTGCAGTGTGAGTATTAGAATGAGAATTTGTATAGGGCAGAGTCAAAATGCGATTAGCAGTCTGATACGGAGGCAGCCCGGAGGCTGATGTCTGTGTGTGTGTTTGGCATCTGATGCAGATAGTTACAGCATAATTTTATTTACTGATGGGAAAAGAACCTGTAGCTGTTATTTATGTGTCAGCCCATATAATGCATGGCTCAGCCACCATGAAAGAAAAAGAGCAAGCAGGCATCACTTCAGTGGGAACGCCCTGTGGTGCTCAGCACCACGCTTGAGGTGTGTTTGCTGAGGAGTTTTGGCATGTCCCAGCCAGGCTCCTTCCAGAGGAAGGGAAGGAGGAAGCTTTGCTAATGGTCACCCCATGTGCCCAAGTCCTGCTGGTGAGTGACTGAACCTTGCTTTGATTCAGATATGCAGTGTGTGCCAAGGGTTATGTCAGTCCAATGTGAGCACCTGACGCAGCATGTGGTTGATGTAGAGATACAGGGTGTAGGAGCCCTCGCTGCCCGCTCCAGGCAGTGACCAGTCCCAGATGTTACT
Source organism: Phoeniculus purpureus (assembly GCA_028565055.1). NCBI lineage: Eukaryota > Metazoa > Chordata > Aves > Bucerotiformes > Phoeniculidae > Phoeniculus > Phoeniculus purpureus. Next base: position 19,399,922 of record JAOXOE010000698.1, read on the forward strand.
TGCTAATGCAGCCACTTGCCATGCCCTCTGCCAGAGCCTTTTTCTTCTCAGCCCATGGCCAGTGTTGCTGCGGGGCATGCTCTGCACGTCCATGGGCTCAGCAGGTTGGTCACAAGTGGGTTTTATTGAGCAGAATGGGCAACAGCTCTCACCCTTTCATTTGGTCAACCAGGCTTTGAAAAGCTCCAGAGCATTCTGGAAAGCAGCACAGCAATATGATAGGATTTAATCAAACTTAATTATTCTCTTGCTATTGATCTCCTAGCAACATCCAGCTTGACATCTGCCTGAGAATGAAGTGTATAAGCTAAGTAGGAGCATGTTCAGACTTCAGTCATGCTACTCAAACCAAATCACTCCACTAATCATTGCTTTAATTCTTCTCGCAGCCATTAGACAGCTGCCAGGAGCCGGTACCCGATTTCCATAGATGCGCAGCACTCGCCTTCTGATTGTTTTTCAGGCTGGCAAGAAGCATGACTTCATTCTGGGCTCTTTCCAGTGTGCTGACACCTGATAACGGAGCTACAGTTTCCCGAGTGACAAACATGGGCTCAGGAGCAAGCCCCAGCCTTGTTGCTATTTGACTTCCTGCTGTACATACCCAGTTATCTCATCGTTAAATCAGATCACTGTGCCTGAGATCCATGGGGTTTGAACTCTGAGCGTGCAAGTGGTAGAGCCAGGGCAGTTTAGGCAACACTTGAGGCCAGGAGGAGCACATGTGGCAGTGGCAGGTGTCACAGACAGCTCTGCATCACCAGGACACAGTGGGTTGAGGCAGGGGGAAGAGACCTGGTTTCTGCAGGTGGAGATGTGAAGAGGAGCACAAAGAGGAGGAGGCATAAAGCAAAACCAGGCTCTAGCCAGACTCAGCACAGTGCAGGAACTGGTGGGGTTACAGGAAGGAATGTGCCCAGCGCTGAGGCGGGGCTGCTGGAGGAGGCTGAGCCCAGCCCTGGCTGCTATGAAGGTGAAGGGACAGGAGCTACATCAGTCAGGTGAGAGTGACCAATGTGCTCAGCAGGTCAGTCCCAGGATGTTGAGGGTCAGTATGAGCAGCAGTAAGGGGACCAGACCTGCAAACAGATGGGACTGTGCGGAAGTGGCCATGGCACCTCCTCTGGAGCATATTGGTGCCAGTGATACCTGGGTGTTGGCACAAGTGTGTCTCCTGTGCTGCATCTATAAGTTATTCGATGGCACCTGAAAACCCTAAGGGGATGCTAATGCAGCTAATGTCTCCCTCGTGTCTCTGTGGAGGAGCCTGACAGCTCTGTGAGCCTGGCTGTGTGGGTGTCATTCTTGCAGCCAGCTTGCATTGAATTTCTGGCTGCGAAAGTGGGGCTGCACAAGCCCCTGTGACCTGTGTGGGTTCTGCCTCCGGCTGAGTGCCGAGGAACAAGCGTGGGCAGTGTTCAGCCAGCCTTGTGCTGTCCCAAGCAGTATCAGCCAGTTGGGTCAGCATCGGCACCGGGGCTCACTTGCAGCAGAAGCTGGCACCATGCTGGACATGATGGACATGATCCTACTTAGTTTCCCTTAAACTAACATGGCTTTTTTTTTCCCCTTGTGTTATCAGTGATTCATGGGAGATGGAAACAGGAAATCCTTGGGCTGCTTTGCTGTCCTGAAGATCTGGACTTCTTGTTATGGTCCTTTTTCCTTTCAGATGACTTCTCCCCTGTGCCTAATAATTTCTCTTTATCATTCTATCCCTGCGCTGCCTTATGATTGTGTTTCTCACATCCCTGTACCTAAAAAGCTTTAAAGACATCCAGTAAGGCTGTGGAGCCAACTGGCATGGTGGGCAAAGCAGTGGGAAGAGTGAGGTACAGGCCCAAGCCTGCAGTGCTTGCGGGACAACTGTGCAGTGAGAAGGTGGAGACAGTAACATAATGGGAACTGTGTGGAGCTGTGAGGAACTGGCTGGGCAGGACCTTGTGTGTGTGTGGAAGTTGGAGGATGGTGTGGCAGTGAGTGGGTGCTAAGCTTGACTGTGTGGTATGGCAGGGAGAAGTGTGGTGCAGTGGCTGGAAGCCAGACAGTTGGTTGCAGGCTGGGCTGAGCAGATCAGAAGTTAGAGGCTGTCCTGAGCAGTGTGTGGAGGCTGGGCAGTACAGTAGTTGAAGAGAGATGCAGTGCACACTGCAATGCAGAATCACTGATGGGGTGAAGCAGCTGGACAGGAGGGAGGTGTGTTGTGGCTGCAGTGACTGCAAGATCAGTGATAGAACAATGGGAAAAGGTTTCAAGCTCAAAGAGAGCAGATTTCTAGTAGATCTTAGGAAGAAATTCGTTCCTGGGAGGGTTCTGAGACACTGGAACAGGTTTCCCAGATAGGCTGTGGGTGCGCCCTCCCTGGAAGTGTTTAAGGCCAGGTTGGACGGGGCTCTGGACAACCTCTGGTCTAGTGAGAGGTGTCTCTGCCCAATGGCAGGGGTTTGAAACTAGATGATCCCTGAGGCCCCTTCCACTGTTCTATGATTTGGAGGCGTCGCAGCTGGAAGAAGGCACATTTTTGGGGAGCTTGACAGGAGGTGCGGTGCTTGGAAGAGTCCCACAGTGCCATGCCCGGACTAAGGAATGGTGTGGGGGAGTGCCTGAGGGCACTGCTGTAACTTGAAGGTGCCACCAAGTGACAGGAAGTGGTGCAGAGATTTGCTGGAGGAGCGATGCCAGGCAGCGACCAGGGAAGCACAGAACAGTGTCCTGGAACAGCGTCCTGCAGCCACTGCCAGTGGTGGGGGTGCGCTGCAGTGATGGAAAAGGGCAGCAGCAGCCGCTGGTGCAGCTGACGGACCGGGCAGCGGCAGGGGCACGCCAGGGCTCTGACGGGGTCTGGCGCGTGAGGTCCGCGCAGGCGCGTCAGCGCCCCTCCGGCAGCGACCCCCTGCCGCGCGCCCTTCTGCCATTGGCTGCGGGCGCAGCCCCCCGCGCTGCCCCATTGGCCGTTGTCGGCCGCTATGCGGGGCGGATGGGCGGTGCCGGCTGACCCGCCCCGGCGCCCCATTGGTGGCCGCGGTGCCCCTCAGCGCAGCGGGGGCGGTGGCGGCTGGTCCCGCTGCGCCGCGCCCGGCATGG
>JAOXOE010000698.1:19403105-19495436 GCA_028565055.1 Phoeniculus purpureus
CTGGACTGTGGGTGGCTGGCTGAGTAGGTCTTCCAGCAAATATCAGGGTAGTTAAAATCCCCCATGAGAACCAGGGCGTGTAGCTGTGAGGCTGCCGTCAGCTGCCTGTAGAAGACCACATCAACCTCCTCATTCTGATCTGGTGGCCTGTAATAGACACCCACAACAGTGTCACCCATGGCAGCCTGCCCCTTAATCCGCACCTACAAACTCTCAACTGTCTCTTCATCCGCCCCTGGACAGAACTCAATACATTTCATTTGCTCTCTCATGTAGAGAGCAACTCCTCCACCCTGCCTTGCTGACTTGTCCCTCCTGAAAAAGACATAGCTGTCCATGACCACATTCCAGTCATGCAAGCCATCCCAACAGGTCTCCGTAATTGTCACCAGATCATAATCACCTGACTGGACACAGATTTCTAACTCCTCCTGCTTATTCCCCGTGCTGCATGCATTGGTGATGGGCAAAGTGCTTTTTTCTTAAACTTCAGTTTTATTTCAGGATAAGGTGGTATGGATGTGTTGAGGTGTTGGATGGTTTTGTTGTGGGTTTTTTTTTTAATTAAAAAAGCAGAGCCTAGGAAGGATGATACTATCCACCTACAGTCCCTTGTGTATGCACACCTCTCTTCCTTATGGACAGTCTGCGTGCTGTATGGAACCTGAGTGCAAAATTCAGTAAATGTGCTTTGCTTTGGGAATGTGCATGAATACAGCGTGAAGGAAAGAAAGGAGATTTCAAAGATAAATATTCCATATGCTGATAAATCAGAAGGCTGCACATTGTAATTAGGAGTAGTGATTCTAGATTTTTCATGGGGTGTTAATTTCTTCGCAATCTAAAATAATTGAGTCAAAATATGTAAATTAAAAAAAATGTTTCCCCTTCCTTTAGGAGAATAGAAGGGCCTGGATAGTTTGGTCCCACCTGTCCTTCTGCAGTCTATTTATAGGCTCTGCAGAGGGCAAGGAAGGAGGGAGGTCTTGCAGAAAACACTGGGTCTTAGCCTTGTTTGTTTTACATTGGAAACTCTGGCTTTAACCCCTTCCTTTCTCACCCACACTAGGAATATCTGAAATCTTTTAGCTTTGGCAAATAAACAAATATATCTCTTACTGTCTGTTCTACACATAAAATATGCATGTTGTTAACTCCACATTATTACGGAGTAGCTGCCCTTCAATATTTATGAAACAGTCATCTGTTGTGTGTGTTAGCTTTGTCTAGGTGCTGTGACAGTGTGTGTCTGTGTAGCAAAGGCATCGTCTCCAGAGATGCTCTGGGCTCTGAGGTGGCAGTGGGTGAACAGAAGAGAGGGCACAAGCAGATACTTTCAGATTCACTGTGCTGAAGAGATAAATGGAATTGCCAGAGGGTTACTAATACCCTTTAAAAGAAGAAATAGTCTCTCTCCCAAAAGGATGTGGAAAAAATTAGAGCAATTACATCTGTATTGTGAACCTCTATACCAAAGGGAGCAGGGAAGGGGAGTGGGAAATGCAGTGGAAGGAACAGGACCCAGAGTCCCCGCTCTGTGCTCCAGACTAAATAGCTGGGCTTAAAACTGGGGCAGAAGGAAGTAGTTATCAATGTTTTTCTTATATATGTTTGCTAACAAATGTAGGGCTGAGCAGGGAGCTGTTTTCCAGTGTCAGTGCGAATAGAATATGTTAGAGCTGCATATTTTGACATGACATGGTGCTGCTCCTGTGCAACTTTACTTGTATACACAGAGTGGAGCCTCTGCTAGCAGCGTGTGTTCGGAGAGCATCACTTCTTGAAGTGGGAATGAAACTAAAGAAGGCTTTTTTTTATAATGCCGATTGAATTTTCCTTATTAAACTGAGTTCTCTGCTGTAGCCTCTGCCACTGTGTAACTAGAGATGCCCTGCTTGCAAATGTATGTGAAGTCAGTCAATTTTCCATCTGTAAGTAACATTTTGGTGTTTAATGCAATTTATCTTCACTTAAATTGCAGAAGATGTCAACACTAAAACATTTGCTACTGACATCATAAACCCGAGACATTGGCAGGCACTGCTGAACAGAGCAGAAACAGTGGCAGCGAATACATATTTTTAAACCATCTGGTATGCCAGTGCTATTGGATCAAAAATTGACATGGTGTAAAAAACTCGCCACTGCTTGTCAGATGACCTTTGGGCAGTCAACAGAGAAATAAGTCCTGCATGTAAATGCACTTGAAATAGCCTGTACGTCCTGTCTCGGTTCATACTTCTGGGCCTTGTTTCCTCGCTTGCCAGATTTCAGAAACTAATAGGCTTATTTAGAAGAAGCTCAGATAAACCAGTGCCTGGAGGGCTTTACTCACAGCTCCACACTCTGAATACGCACTTCCTTTCCTCTGTGGCCCTGCAGGGAAGCCAAGCTGTAAGAGCAGTGGGTGGGAAAGATCCCTTTTCTTTTTTCTCCCCATGTCTGTTTTAATGTTTTGCTTTCTCTTGGGTTCTTCCTTTGTCAGGAGCAGCTTGCATGGATAGCATGTACACGTGCATGTGTGCACGCAAATGCAGGCACTTCTGTTTATTTTATCTGTGTGGTGTATGTCTGTACTGGGTAGAGGACTCACGGGGCTTTTCATGTTTTGATGGAGAAGGCTCTTGAAAACAAGTAGCCTTGTTATTGCCAGTCTTTGGCTAAGGGTACCATATCCTTCAGCAGGGACATCTCTGTAGACAGCTGTTCCTGAAATAAATGTTGCAAAATGTCTAGAATGTTCCCCTTTCCTTCCCCCAGGATTTCTAGCTCATTTCTGACCATGCGTCAGAAGAGTGTGCATTTACTGCTGTCTATAAGCAGCAGCCAGCATGAGAAATGCTAAAATTTCTCAGCTGGGCCCTAAAGCGTGACTGAAAGTAGAGACTGTACAGCTTGAAGTCTGAGAAGCAGAGTGTGTGCAGTATTCCTCTGTTACAGGTGGCTCAGAACCACATTAGAGAAAAGCAGTGGACAGCTCCTGGCTTTAAAAAGCCAGCTACTGTGAAAGCCCCAGGCCTGGCCACCCGCACAGAGCATCCATGATTCTGCTTTTCATGCTTAAATTAGGCTTTAAAATACACTATCTAGCAAAGATTACTTAGAATTCCAAACATGGTAAAAACAATAGAAGGAAAATGAAGTTGCTTTCTGCAGTAGTGACAGGCTGTCCTATTGCACCTCTCTGTCTCAAAATGCATGTAAAATATCATGTCCACAACAGGCTTCTGAGACAAAAACCCCATTGCCAGAGGTATATGAATAAACCTTCAGCATCTCCACATTTCTTTCTGCTTCAGCTTTACCTTTTTTTTTTCCCTTCAGAGAATTAGGTAATTTCCAGATTAATGTCTCTTTGTGAACAGACCTAACTAGGTTGCTCTAGATCTTTTTGTATTGGAGTATGAATAATACACAGGTAATAGCAATATGAGTCATTTGCTCCCATAAAAGCAGCTGATACTATGTGTTCATTAGGCAAAAAATTAAGAAGCTCAGTGTGGATTAAGCACCAGAGTTTTACAGTCCCTGCCTGGTGAGTTTATGCATATGGGAAAGCAAGCCACATCTCCTGGAAGGTGAACTTACTCTGAAGGAATTTACTGTCATCGTTTGGAAAGCTCTTCTGTAGACATATATTCCTTGCTGAAAAGGACCATTACTCGGTTGCAGACTGTGTCATCCAGGGAGACAAACGGGTTGCCCGAGAGTCCTTGAGATTATGAATGTTATACATTTAAATGAAAGTTATTCCAGGGAGGAAGAACTGCATTGAGAGGACAGGGAAGTGGGCAGATAGACTTCACTTCTGCACGCACAGTTTCTGGATTTGTGTTTCTCGATAGAAGTACATGCAAGCTACACATTCTGCCTCCTGGGGCTACTGAGTAAAATGGGGAGGTGACATAGGGTGTGTTGAGGTATTCTTAGGTATTCACAGAATCACAGAATAGAAGGAACCTCTAGAGATCATGTAGTCTAACCTCCGTGCTAGAGCAGGATCACCTAGAGAAGATCACACAGGAACACGTCCAGGGAAGTTTTGAGTGCCTTCAGAGCTGGAGACTCCACGGCCTCTCTAGGCAGCCTGATGCAGTGCTCTCTTACCCTCAACATATGAAAGTTTCCTTGTGCACATTACCCCATGTCCTGTCACTGGGCAGGACTGAGAACAGTCTGGTCCCATCCTACTGGCACTCACCCTTTACATATTCATAAGCATTGATCAGATCTCCCCTCAGTCTATATTGGTTTTTTTCATTCCCATAAGAAAGCTATTGATATCGCAGACATCTCTAGCTCAGGCTTTAAATAAGCTAGAGCCGAAGTACAGATCTATTTTTAGGTGACTTTAAAATATCCTGACATATTTACTAAGCTGGCTTCCAACCAACTAAAACATGTGTAAACAGTTAATACAATGTATTGCCAAGACAGAGGATTTCTGCTTTCTTACAATGTGGCTTAGTAAGTGCTTTTCTTCACCACACAAGCACTAAAAAGGAAGGAAGATATAAATGTAAGCAACAGTGACACCTGACACAGTGTCAGTCTCCAGGTATCCTCTTGATACATCCTAGTGGCACAATACCTTCTCCAAAGTCACATTTTCTATTCAAGCACACACAGAAAAGGAAGCAAAATTGCAATGCAGAGCCTTCAGTCTAGCTTTCTAATGCTGTATTGCTTAATAATTTAAGGATAGTGATAGCCTAAAAATTGCAGTCTTAGCAGCTTCATGTAACCTACATTAGACAGAGGGTGAATATCGTATTTATTACGTACTCAAGATGTCTGACTTTATCAAGACAAAGCCTCCTACGTGTTTGGTACTATATCACCTGGAAGGGCCCCGCTATATGTTGTGTGTCACTAACAAAACTGTCTGTAGTCAGTTTACGGGGCTGGTGTTCACAGTCTCTACTTCCCCAGTGCTGTACTTGGGGCCTCACCAGAAGAAACAGCAGTTCTTCTGGGACAGCATAGAGAGAGGAGTCAACTCAAGTTTATCTCTGTGTCCTCATGTTGCCATGATGTCCTGCTCCTGATAGCTTTAGCTTTCCCTTTTCCCACAGGACTGCCTGTCCTCAGTGGATCACTCTGCTTAGCACCTATGGCACCAGAAGCAGTGCAGCTGTACTACCATCAGCCCTGCTAGCTCTGCTGCTTAGGTGGTGCAGTTTGCAGAAAAGGGGCTCTTTTCTGGTGTGATATTCTGGAAATTGTCTCTTTCCAGTTACAAGATTGTTTTTTCTACTTAGAAAAGTATGACATCACCACAGGGCTAAAAGGTTGTGGGAATCACTTTTTACAAAGGTAATTTCTGAGTTCAGGGGACGTAGAATTTAAATGATAATATCTTAATGTTATTTTCTTACATCATTAAGGTTTTATCAGAGTACTGAACCAGAAAAATAGATTCATCTCTTGAGAATGCAGATGCTTCATGGGGCCTGCACGTAGCAGAGAAAGGATGTGATTTCAGGGTTTGGAAGATCTGTAGAGAGAACTATTTCCTCAGGAGATTACTATATTACCATAAACGTGGCAGGGAATGTTATGGTAGTGGCAGTGACACATAGAAAAATAATCTGCGTTCTTCCTCTCATACTGGTTTCTTCTTTCAGGCTTTGTGACTCTCGCTAAATTTTGGGTTTTATCTGACAGTCATCCTACAATCTGCAGCTCAGCTGGAGTTGCCTGCATGGATTCCTCTTGATTTTCTCAAAGGATTCCCAGTCTTCTGGATTTTGGCATTACTGTTAGATGTTTGCCACCTATCTCTCTGAGCTCTGGATCATGCTGGTGGCTGGCTGAGATGCAAGAGTTCATTCTCCTTTTGTACTAGTGATGATTAGCTGTTAATACAGGTGCACTGTGCAGCCTCCAGGTGCCTTCTTTGAAAGCGCTTCTGTTTTTCACAAAGAGTTGAATCGCTGCCGCTCTGAAGTGTTACATCTCCACTGTTCAGTGCTTTGGCGGGGCAGACAGAAGGCTTTATCTTCACCAGGATGATGTGAGAGTTGGCTGTCACATGGCAGTTACAATACCGCACAATATAGTCGCCAGCACCAGTAAATCAGCACAGCCAGTACTGGCTTATTCAGTATATAACTCTTCTCACTGACGCAAAACTCATTCCTGAAATGCGGTATTGGTCAGCTGAATTTGCAGGTCTGAAGATGAGCTAAATGTCACCACATCACGATAGCTCACACTGCCTTGTAATGTGGCAGCAGTGACAGGGTAATTAATGGGTGTGGGTACCTGTTCTGGATGCTTTATGGGAACACAGTGGGCATAAATGGCAGTGAAGGGATTTGTTTGTGGGTTGAGTGACTGCATGGGATAACAAATGTTACCGGCTGCTATGCTGTCAAGGACACAATTAATTCTGGTTGTGCAGTACAGTTAATTTGGCATGCATCTCAAATGTTTTCAATGAGCTTTGCATGCAGATTCAGTGGACCATAAGAAAAGTTTCTTTCTAGCCCTCAAATCTGCCTCATCTATTTTAAAGTGATTCTAAAGGGACCTGACAGTGTCCCTTTATGTGAAACAGAGCTGCTGGTTGAAGTCAGGCACTGTGCTCTTGCTGTCCTTCTCCCTTGGGGGCACTTGGGCTGATTGCCTTTTTGTAAGACTCCAAACTCTGCATATCAGCCTCCTAATCAGAGCCCTCTAGGAGCAAGAGAGTCACCCACAAGTGGCAGTCTGTAGCAGGATTCCTGCCTTCAGAGAGCTCCAGTTAAAGGGTTGAGCTGGCCTTTATTAATGGAAATGAATGTGTGGTTATTTGTACATTTATATTTTGAGACACCTAACATCAGAATTCAGCTTCATAAGGTCCTGTGTTGAAAAAATATGCTGATCTTGTATTGGTTTTGTTTTTTACTTTTCATAACAGGGACATGGTACCACACAGAGAAACAGATTTTTAATTACCATTCTTACCAGACACCCTCTGTGTCTTTTGTTTTTCACTTAGCTTGGTAAAAGCCAAGTTTGTTGTTGTTAAAAGAGTAAACCTGGTAGTAGTAATGGGAGCAAAGAAAGAATTACTTCTTTGTTTAAGAACTCATTTAAGTGTTTTCCCATAATTTAGATGGGGAAAACTCCTAAAACAAGACAGGGAAGGGGCAATAACTTAAATGCAGCTATTAAGCCATATTATTGGGACCCTAGTTTTGTTCTTAATGGAGGGAAATTAGCAATGCAAATATTTCTAGTCACCAATTATCTGTTATATAAATAGGTTGGAAATTCGCACTGTTAATACCAGCCCTGTTGAAACCTTTCTTCACCAGTTCATCAGCTGAGAGATTTTGGGGTTTTTTCTGATTTGTATTCCTGTGGCTTGTTGAAGGTTTGAAGAGGGGGAGGAGGAGGAGGAGAAAAACAGGTTTAATGGGCTGTAAGGAATAAAACTCTTCTCTGTTACTTCTACTGTAAACAAAACGATCAGCTGAAGCCTGACTTTGTTTAAAAAAAAAAAGTAAATAGCACTGATTCTCCTGCGCTATTGCTCTTCCATACTCCTACTTAGTGTCTTCCTTATGAGGATTCATACTTTAAATACAAAGAAAGAAGCGTTAAAGGCACATAACTGTCAGAACAACTGTCTCCAGATAGTATTTCTGCAGAGGATATCAGTAATGTAGGCTGTAGTGGGAGGTTTGGGGAGACTGGGGGGGCCATCCTGGCAGGTGCTGTGCATGCATCAGTCACCCCAACTCTTATTTGGCTGGTCTTTAGAACTTTTGAAAGCACCCAAATAGTTTAGAAGCTATTTTTAGCCAACGTATTTTGTTGAATGAGATATCTTGGTCAAGGACCAGATGTTTCTATTCAAAACTGAATATGCATGCAGACTGATGGTATAGATGTGCCTGCTTTCTTGTCTGCAGTTTTCAATTTTTAATTATATGAATTGAGTGATTGTAGGTTGCATATTTTGCTCCAGTCTTCTCTTTCATGTTGTATTTTCACTAAGAAACTGCAGGTTTTCTGGCGCAAAAACTCACAAAGTAGCCCAACGTGGTAGTACCAACAGAAAATGGCTTTTTGTGATTTTGACATTGGTATGATTGAATGCCGTGGCTTGGGCTGTCACATAGCTTCGCCATCCCACAACATATTTGCTACCTCTCAAAGAGGAAGGGTACTCAGCCCAGGGTCATTCTTTGGAGTAGCCATACATCTAGATTTTTAAAAATAAAGGTGAAAGTAAAGGAATTTTTAGGCTTATGTTCACCATCTCCTTCTGGAGAATATAAACTCCTGGTTTACTCACAGGAGGAGGGAAGCTCCAAGATTCTGATGGCACCTGTGCTCTGTTAGCAACATCCTCCAAAGCTTTTTGATGTGACAGAACTGCCCCAGTGAATGAGGAGAATGAGGTTAGAGACTGGCTGCACAGATAGCTTGTGTGCTTTTTTTCCTCTCTGGAGATTCTTAGCACAGTGAGAGAGTAGAACGTGTGTGGTACCTGCATAACTGCAGGCCGCTGTGAGGTAGGAGCTGTGTTCCACCACTACAGCAGTGGGAACGTTGCTTTACTTGAAGTCTATTATTTGAAATGCGAAAGATTGTCTTCACTGATCCTTTTTGGCATCCCAGACTGGGATTTGGATACTTGTGTTGCTCTCACAGTTTTTCTCAGCAAGGGCAGATGGTGCTATTCCCTTAGCAATTCCTACCCTGTTGGCCTATGTGGAGTGAACTCATTCACAGAGGAGGTAACTGAAGGCTTGGGGCTTATGCCCCCATGTGATCTGTGTATTATGGATCATACAGTTTTATACAGGAACATTTTTAGCTTGGCCTTAATATCCTGTTTCACCAAAACTCACCTGTTGGAGGGACAGCATACAGAGTGAGAGGATAATGGTGTTCACAAAGGCTTCTGCTCCTCAACCATTCCCAAGGAGAGTGGTAGCAGTTGCTCCTTTCCCATGGCTGCTCACTATAGAATTGCACTGCTCTCATTAGTCTCTGTTCTCAGCTGCCATGTCAGATCAGGCTATTGGTCCATCTACTGGATCCAAGGCTGTGCCCATTCATGTTTGAGAGCTCACCCACACCGCCTGCTGTACTTAGTTTGGTAACTAGCACCAAACACATGCAAGACAGATTAATTTCTCCTATCTTTCTCTTCCTATCTCCTGGCATCTGCTTGTGCCTCAAAGTACTTATCCTTCAGTAGTATACAGACATGAGGAGCAGTGCTTCTGCTGACAGAGAGTCTTAAGAGATCTAGTGTTGTCCAGTCATCTCCTCTGTTCATTCATGATACAGTCTATCTGCACACATGTGCTAGAGAATCTGGGAATCCACATACCTTGAGAGCATTTTATTTTAGTGATTTAGAAGTAAGCGTTACCGTCGCCTGTCAGAAATACATTATGAAGGCAGAAGGGAAGGCAGCTTGTCTCCACTTGCTTAACCCGATGAAGAATAGCAGCTCTCAAGATACAGTAGTTCCTATTTAAAAGCTAAGTAATGATAATTTTCTTTCAAATATTCTCAGAGATTTACACGTCATTAACCCTTGCTTTCAAATCAGGTGGACTCCAAAACACCAAAAATTGGACCAGGGCACTTCTGAAAATAAAGATGACAGAAGTCCTCTCACACTTGGGCTTGTAAAAGGCAAAAAAATTGTTGGTGAAAAGCTAAGCACTTACATCCTCATTGTGTTGCCAGGAAGGACAGCTTTCCTGTTGAACACTGTTCACTAAAAAGTGGGTTGACGCCCCACCTGGAGTACTGTGTTCAGCTCTGGAGTGCTCAGCACAAGAACAATGTGGATCTGTTGAAGCAAGTCCAGAAGAGAGGCACAAAAATGATCAGAGAGCTGGAACACCTCTGCTATGAACTAAAGCTGACAGAACTGTGGTGGTTCAACCTGGAGAAGGCTCTCTGGAGAACTTACAGCAGCTTTTCAATACTGCAATACCCTTGACTTTGGAGCAATTCATACTAAAGGAGAAAGAAAACAAAAGCTAACACAGAAGGAAACTTTTTGTTAAGTTCTACAGCTCTTGGCTCTTCAGTCTGTGGTTAAATGTATTTGGGGTTTTACCCCATGAGTAGAGTTTCCTATCTGCTTCTGTGATGGGGTGCAGATGTCAGGCAGGTGACTGTGGAATGGCAGCAGTGCAGCTTTGCTAATGGTATTGTCAAAACATTCAAGAGATGCACTTCTGCAGAGCAAAAGTGGTGATACTGCTATGAAAGTTCATATCTGGGAGCCAAGGAAGACTTGATAGCCCCCCAGGTCAGGAGAGATGATTGTGCAAAGCACTGCCAAGTGATGCCTTCTGTACACTTTGTTGGCATGGTAGCAGGGCAAACTTCTGGAAGGGGCAGAAGTAAGGAAGATGGCAATTGCCAAGCCCAGATGGATTGGGAAAAGTGTGTGTGTGTGTGTTAGCTCACACAGAGAATAACAACTTCTTTTCCAGCATGCTAAGCCAGTTGTCACTGTATGCCAGTCCCTGAATTTCATGTTACTGTTCTTTGCCTAGCAAGCTTAAACTCCTTATCTTTCTCTTCAAGACATTCATGCTTGCATCTCAGTGCTTTTGTCTATCTGTCATTGCCTCCTCCTATCTCCTTAAAGCTGCCTTTGTTGTCATTTTTCACCCACAACTTTACGTTTTTCCTATCACAGTGATCGTGAGGCTGGAATAGCCTGTCTGCAATACCACCAGGTCCCCAGGTAGAAAAACCCACTGCAATCCATAGTGGAGATGCAGAAGAAACCTGCAATATGTTCAGTCACTGTTTCAGTTGCTGTTGATAGAGGTACAAGACCACCTGAGATTGTGTTGTGTGCAAATGCTGGTATATACTGATTTCTTAAAATTAGGGATGTAGACATCTCATACAAAGCCTGTGCATTTTGAAATCATAAGGTCTATACATTAAATAGAAGTCCTAGATAGTAATATCCTACTTTTTTTGCTAATTATTGAAAAGCCAAGTGGTTGATCCAATTAATTAACGTTAATATTTGTGCTAGATAAAAATATTGTTTAAATTGTGACATGATTTTGTCTATAAACGTGTAGGGCATTACTTAGCCCAATTTTGGTTAGTGTGGGTTTGTGACAAGCATTTCCCTCTTTGGACAGTTCTAATTAATAACAATAATTGTTCAGCAATGCTGTGCTAACTTCTCTAAAGCATTTGACTTAGCACATCTGATTGAAATGCTCAGTGCTGAACAGTCATATGTCAGATTTGATCAATGACCAGAACTCAGAAACAATTCCTGTTGGCCAGTCATCAAGCAGAGGTGCTTCTAGTGGGACTTAGCAGTCCCACACAAAGAATTTAGATTAGAAGATCTTCTAATATTTGTGGATGACAAGTGTTAATTGATGCAGAGGATAATATTTTTACACAGCTGTATAAACCAAGAGCTCTTCCAGAGCCATGCACAAGGTTGTGTAGTCTTTGGTCAAAGTAATCCACCTTTCCATTATGCGGAAATGCCCCCTTTTTGATGCGGCACATGCAGCTGGGTGTTTCTTGTGACTTACCCAGCCTTTCAGCCTGGTGGAATGAACTAGGACCTTGGACCTTAAGAGGGGAACATACACTAAGGAAAAAGCCACCACTTTGGTGTTGGGAAGATCAAAAGAGTATCCAGTTCGCTGTGTTTTAAGAGGAGCATTAAAGTGGAGGTAAGAGAAGGACAAACATAATCTACGTTGAGAAAAATGTAATATAATGGTAGACTGGAGGAGATCAGTTTACTTTCCTTATTAATATGAAGATGGTGGAATTGAATTTTAGTATATAAATCATTTCTCAGAAGAAGAAAAACTTTTTAAAGGTTTTTTAATCAAGTGAAAAAGCATGTTAGAAGGACTTAATAGGTGGAAACTTTAAATCACAGTGAATTCAGATGGAAGCAAGGCACCGGTTTCTAGCAGAGAAGGTATTGAAACAGAACAGTCCACCACTGGAAGAGACAAATTCTCCATCTTCAGGTGACTTGAATAACACCTGGAGATACTCTTGGAGATAAGCGTACATTTTATCTAGGAATAGCAAGAGTGTGCTGCTTTTCAGTCTATGATGAAACAAGGTATAAGACTGGTGATCTCATGTTCCCTCAGGACCTTAAAATCTTTCAGTGTGTCCTGGGTACAGTTTTTCTTTGTGTTTCTTGGCTGGTACATGGAACAAACTAGGGGAGACAAGCCATGGATATAGCACCATTTCCAATTCATTGAGTTTCAGCAAGGCCAGTAAGCAGAATCACAGCCTTAGGCAGATCTTTGTCATAAATTATGAACATCTTACATGGGTGTGAGAGTGAGAAAAGCGTAAGATGGTGGAGTGGTTCCTTTGGAAAGGAGCTGGAGCAGATCGCACATGTCCTCAGCTGAGCAGCAGGTAAGGAGGACATCAGTTGCTGGTCTCTTGGGTAGTCTTAGCAAGTCAAAGAGAAAAAGAAGCTACTGTGCTAATCAGGAAACAAACTGTAGTTACTTCACAGGATAAAGGCAAGAGAAAAATTGAGGTATTTTAATATAATATAGGAGGAGAAATGCATAGCAGCCTGGAGGGGTAGGAAGGGCCTTGAGCTGACAGCAGGGGCAACAGTGATACACTGGCAAGAGCCAAGGAAACTGAATGGAGAAAAAGGAGAGCCGACTAAGATGTGTTGCTCAGCCTTCATCATGATGAAGCTGCGTGACAGCAACATAAAATGCTGAAAAGACAGACTCTGACTTGAAGAGGGCCTGCCCATGTTGTGGTGGAGGGAGAAGCTTGAGATTTGTGGGGACCTTCTGCTTCCCTGCTCCGATGTGTCTATTATAAAGGGAGTGCCTGCAGGTGTTGCTATAGAAGCTGTGTAGAGTCACTGTGCTACAATATAATGTCTGTAATGGTGGCTGTCAGTCAATAGGGATCTTGCACTATTGTAATGTGTTTACACCACAGTTATTAGGAACTAAATGGCCAGGGATGAAGAGACTACTGTGCCAGTAATCTTTGCTACTTCTTGAGCTGAATGACAGATACAAGTCCTGAACGCAAAAAAGGAAAAGCGACTTGAGCATAGAGGAGTAATCTGTCTGTAGATTCATTTTACAGCTAATCAAGAGTGGATATAACAAGCTTGTAGCATCTGGCAGTCCATAAAGGGTTTGATGAAACCTTTAACTCTTTGACTTTCTGACAGAGCGGTTATGATTTAAACAGCTCTTTTTACATTAAATGCTGGAGGAGTGGCAGGGAGGACAGAAAAGAGAAAACAGTTGAATTGTGGGTCCTTACATCTTCTGAGTAAGCAGCTGTCATACCTTCATTCACACAGGACTTAAATGGAACCCTGATCTTTTGCAAGGCCTGTTTGTTCTACAAAACTGAACCCCTCTGTCCAGAGTTATCAGCGGTGATTCTTGCCTGCATGAAGTGCACAGAAGCAGAAAACATGTTGGAAACAGATTTTGATGTTTAGGATTTCCATTTCTACTAAATAATTGTTAATGGAAGGAGACCTGCAATTACATGAAGTCACCTTTTAATATAATCCTTAACAGCCAGGAAGCTGTAATATAAAAACCCAAGTAGTGAAGTTCAAATGGGTTCTTTGCACCTTCTTGAGGGAATTCCGCTGAGCAAGTTGTAGGTATGTTGCTTGCAGCATGTACGTGGAAGAGTGGCAGAAGCACTGAGAACTGTGTCATTTCATTGTTTCTTAATGCAGAAGTCTGTACAGAAAAAGGTACAGCCCCTGAGAAGTAGTTACCTAAAATTAGAAACTATATTTTAAGGCTAAACAATGTTTTACATGGAACAGTACTTTGAGGCTTTTGCTACACATTATGCCGATACAGATTTGCATCTAACCCAATATCAGGGGAGATTCAGGGGGATATACGGTGCTTGTTCTTATCCATTTTTTATTAATTCTCTTTGTGTGTATCCCTGTTTCTCTTTAATGGATACAGACCCTTTCAATAAGTGTTTCCTTGGTGGTTTCTGTAACAACTCTTCTCTACTGTTCTTACTACTAAGCTCTTACCAGATAAAGTTCTCTGAAATTCAGATGCTGTTTTAATGTGGCTCTTAATCTCAACTTTGCCTGTCCATATGTAATCGTCAATCATTATTATAGCTTGTTATGCACTGGTAATGTGCTTGGCCTTGTACATGGCAGAAAATGAGAATGACTGCTGGAAAGATGAACTAATAGACTAGGGATGTGCTGTGAAACCTCAGAGCGAGGAGAAATGTGAAGGTCTTTAGTTTTATGTATGATTGTTGCTATTGACTCCCTTCTCCAGAGCGCTCTGAGTAAGGTTTGAGGACATGCATTGCCTTTTCTCATCTGTCCATCCAATTACCTTGTTTTTGTTCTGTTCTGTGTTTTAAATTATGGCAAACTGAGGTGTATGAGATTTTTGTGCTGCATTTCTGCAACTTTTTTCTGTTTCATTCCTGGTTTTATGTACCTATGGCTCTGCCCCAGCCCCTATTTTTGCAGAAAATTTGGAAGCTGCTCACTGACCCTTTCCAACTGCCTTCTGCTCTTTTGTCCACCTATGAAGCATCACTTGTGTAGCTGTGAGCAAAGCAGACCGTATCTCAGGGAGGAACCAAGGACTTGTGCTTGTATTCAGAATGATTGGCAGGGAACCTCATTCTTAGAAATATCTTGGGAATGTCACACCAGAGCACTTGGGAAGATGGAGATAAATATAGAGCTCCCCTTCATTCAGCTATTTTCTAATGGAGTTTCTGCCTATTACCTGAAGTTAGGGAGTGAATTCATTATCTAGTGCATAATGTGGCTGATTGCAGACTTTAAAGTAGGCAACAGTGTTTATAAATCAACAAAAGTTGATCAGAATTAAAGCTGAAGTACCAGCAAAAATGTGTAATCAGCTATTAGGAATAGTTTTAACTGCAGTCTTTAGTCAGCTCCCCCCTAAATCAAGGCACGTAACCTGCTGGTAATAATGATGAATGTCCTCAGAAATGTTATGAATGGAGCCTTAGTACTTTCAGTAATATATATTGTAAGACTCCATGACCTGTTCAGTGTCTCCTTCTGCACGGCTTATCTTCTGCTGCTCTTTGTATCAGAGATCTGCTTTGAATTTTTACAGAACACTCACTTCAGCTGTATTTTTGAAAGGGAACATGACATCAAGTCCACTCCTTAGAGTCCTGTGAATGAGCATTTTATCAGTGAATCAGCCTTGAAATGTTCCAGTGCTGTTTTAGTATTTGTCAGCATTTGTATACAACACGCATAAAGCCCCAAACCATAAAGAACTCAACAAAGAGCAGTAAGCATCTGAACTGGCTTCAGAGATTACTTGAGTTCCAGAGACTAGCCATAGATTTTTGTTTCAGGGATTTTTCCTGGCTCATGATGTAGCTTGCACCTTTGCTTCTAGGCAGAAAGCCAGCATCCCTGTGTTAGGGTAGCCCAGAAACATTACTGGGGGACCACAGCTTTTCCTAGACATACAATGAAATGGTAAAACTGCTGAATATAAGGCCGAACTATCTTAGCTAATAGTAGTTTTTCTGATAGAGCGATTGATTCTGATCCTGTTGAGCTGATGCCCTTTTCTGGCCCCTGTTAAAACTGGAAGGTAGAGAGATATAATTTTGTTTGGTTGAAATACAGAGATTTACTCCCACCTGCATTTCATCTAGCTTTAAGCTGGCTTCCAGCTGGAACAAAGCACTCCTTAACTTTGGACAGTAATATCTTGAGCTAGGGGAGAGGGGCCAGTCCAAAGCACTTGATTTCAAGGAGACTTAATATAAGTTTTTCCATGGAAGAATGTGAACTTGGTGCCAAGGGCCTTGATTAAGACCATTTCTAAGCCTGTCGGACATTGTCAGATGCCTTTCCTGGTGATTTAATTAGCTCTGTAGGAAGGTTTAGTGTGAGCTCAGAAAACAAATGAGAAGACAGGGTACTGCTGGCTGTCAACAATACATTAAAGTGTTATGTGAGAATTCAGCTTTAAAAGCATTTTTCTCAAGTATTAACCACAGTTCTCATAAATCAGAAAATAGCAGTTTCAAAATTACTCTCTATAGGCCGAGCTGAAGAAATCTTAACTATCCAAAAGCTTATGTGAAGTGGTCACTTGAGGTTTGCCCCAGCTAGACAGACTCTGTGACCAGTACATCCAGGGACATGGCAGAGCAAATCATGAGGATTTTTCACAATGGTGAAATAAACAGGAAAGACAGTTCTAGAAGCTGATTGACATTCGGAAGTTCAGCTGTTGAGTAGCACCTCTGCTTAGCAGAAGGCAGTGTAGTCTGTGCTTGGGTTCCCTCTTCTTGAAGGAGCTCTGTGGAATGCTGTGTCAGCTCAACCACATCCAGGGTCTTCCTCAGGGCTCTCACAGGCAAGGCGCTACTCTGGCATTTCAACCCCACTGTGGTGTGCCAGCTTTATAAGCAAAGTGAAGCAAAAACTTGTGCAGTCCTGCCTTGATGTTGGACAAAATCTGACTTGCTTTGCATATTGGTGTTACTGAAGGAGGTGTTGACACTTCTGGATGTCCAGCTGGTCACAGAGGTGAGATGTGCTGTGGGAAACTGTGCTGTGCACAGCTTTAGGTAAAAATGTAACGGGTAGTTCTGGCAGAGGGAGAGTGCTGGACAACACGTGTAAAGCTGTGGCTAGTGCTGACTGCTGTGCCAGTATCATAGACGTTCCTTTAATGATCCCATGGGCCTTTTCTTAGAGGAGATCGTGGGAGTGTTGGCAGATACATACAGGGCTTAAGAGTTGCTGGGGGCAAGGGTACTTTTGTCATTACTCCAAGTCCCAGCACGACAGTTTGCCAGCTGGTTTATAAAGCGAAAAACCTGAATTTCAGAGGCACAGAGGAAATCCCTTGCCCCCATCTGACTGCAGCCAGCAGTATGGGGCTGCCATTACCAGCTGCTCACTTTACGGTTTGCATCCCACACCCTGCTGTCCAGCTTTTGCAGAGAAACTTTCCTTTTCCAATGTGAGCATCTTCCAGAACTGAAAGCACCATGGGGTGCTTTCTTTGGTGGTGGAGAGCAGAGTACTCTGCTGTATGGAGTGTGGGGAAAGCCAGCCAAAGCATAAATGTAGATTGGAAAGTGAAGACTGCAGCCTGTCACCTTGCTGCTTCTACTGCTACCTCCGCAGAGTAGATGCACCACTGCATCATGAGCTATATACACCTATTGCAGGGTAGGATTATAACCAAAGCTCTGGGATTACTGTTCTGTAGATCCCCTCAAATCTGGAAGGCTACAGTGCTTTCTAGTCAACACAGACTTTATTCATTTAGAGAAGATGGAAAGCTACGTTGCCATTTTGAAAAACGTAGATTATGATGATTTCTTCATCATATGACATGAGCTGTTGTGAAGTAAAACAGCTTGGCTTGGAGGAGGGAACAGAGAGGAATCCCACCTGCAGCATGTGTCTGCACACTTGCACACTGTCTTTACCAAGCACAGCCTGGGCCCATCTGTCATGACAGAGTAAAAATAATTCCACAACTCTGTACACTCTGCAGTCTTACTAATACAGAGCCGTGCTTGGTAATAAATCAAATGCCTAGGTGTCATGTTCCATCCTGAGCAATTAAACTTTGTAAAACCTCCAAAAAATGTATTTTAACATAAGTAGCAGTTCACTGTGAGAACCTCTAACGTGTGTTTGTCATGGTCAATTCAAAAATTCATGTGATGTTCTGAGTGTGACAAGGGATGAGAGAATCGTCATTTCAGTATTTGTGTAGCTCCATGATTATTTAACAAAGTTCCAAGTTAGCTGTGTGGAAAATACTCATCCAAGCTATTCTGTATGGGAAGTAAATGTACAATTAAGCTCATGTCAGATCAGCTGGGGTCAGCAAGCACTCACTCCATTTTTACTGTGGAGCAGTATAATGTGACATTTATAATACTGGGCCACAGTACCGAGACCCTTGCTTAGGCTTCCTGAGTCAGGTCTTTGTGAAGCTGCGCTCGTGTCAGCAGGCAGGGGAGCTCCTGTGCATGGCGTTAGTTAAGCAAATCTCCTTCCTTGCAATGCTGGCTGTTTAAAAAGCACTTGATGTTTAAAAATCTCCTGCCCCCACCAAATTCTAGAGAGCTTTTTCTACACTCTTCACTGTCTTACAGAGACGCTTTGTGATTTCTGGCATTTCTGTGAGCGATCACTAAGTAGTATAAATTTGAAGGCATGAGGGAAAACACAAATAAAAATTTGCATGCAGTTCCACGTTGTTTTCGTAGCTGGTGAATAAGCTCTGACATTAGGATGTAGTTGTGATTCACTCAATTGAAAGGTCATCAGAAGATCAAAATGAGAGCTAAATACCTTGACAAAAATATCTACCGTGGCTAATTTTTTTTTTAGTTAATCTGTGAGCTCTGCTTCAAGGAGGCATTACAATATTGTCTGATAATGTATCTAAAATAAATAAACATGAGCACTCTTACCAGGCCTGTGAAAACTAGCTTGCTGCTGAAACATTCTCCGGTAGAGAGGACCCCAACAGTGTAGCTTTTCTTAACAAAAGAGAAACAGAATACAAGCACTTAAAGGACTTTTCTAATTATTATTTTTATATAGCCATATGGGAAAAAAAATTTACAGTAAAATACAGTGTAGCCTATGGAGTTACTGCTTCTGATATTCTGTAAATAAAATATTTTGACACGAGTGTGATGTCCAGTGTCGAAGCAGCCTGTCTCAGATGGGCACTGTGTAATTACCCATTCTAACCACAATTATGTGATCTAGTATGTTGTTACAAGATTAGGGTATTTGCTTGTGTAGCTGAAACCCTGAAACATTCAAAGCACTAGAACTTACTGTAGGGGAAAGAAGGAAATACAAACATTTGAAAAGTCCATTTTGGAAAGGCCATTAGGGCTTAAAGATGTGCTGCCAAAGTCAGGGGTGTTTGCAATCAAAGAGGAGGCGGAAAGTGCAGGCAGGAAGCAGCGTTGCAGCCATAGCTGCTCTTGCAAGGCACCGTAGTGAATTCATGTCTGCTCAGCACCACTGTGCACTGTCCTCCCAAGCCTGTGTCTCTGGCCACCCAAAAGCTGTTCTGTCCATTGGGCTCGGAGGGTTCACGGCTCTGCCCTGAGACTTCCCTAGAGGAGGGCATCCCCATGGCAGGACACGACAGCTTAGTCTTTGCCACCATTCTGGAACAGCTCAGTCAAAGGCTCAAAGCTTGCTTCTCTCTCTCTAATTGTCTGCCTCGTCAGAAGGTGTTCGTTCTAGGTTAGAATTTGGTGCCATTTTCAAATTAAAGTTCATTGTTGAAGGCTTGAGACTGAGTTCTGTACTTTTGTGACAGCTTTTCAGTTAGAAGTACAACAAATTATTCTTTTGAAGCTTCCCTTTGCCAGGTAGGGAGTGAATAGATTACCTGGGGTTCAGCCCTTCTGCTGAGAACAGAAGCTTCTCGCTCAAAAGGGAGACTGGCCATTGTGCAACTTGACCAAGCCCATCATGTCAGGCTATTTCACTGTGTACAGAGGAGGCTCATGGAGAGAATTCAGCAAGGAAAAATGTTTTGTGCCTTAGGGAGGAAGCCCTGTAGCAGGCAAGGAGAAAAAGCAAAAGAATTATTCACAGTGCTTACAACTGAAAAAGTCTCAGAAGAATAGAAACCTTAGACTGGAGGCTTTTATCATGAATGTGGATTTGAAAACAAGACCAGGTTTTTGACCTAACTTAAGCAGTGTGTTGCAGGAAAGATACCTTTGCAGAAGTGGTTAGTGCAAGCAGAGGGGATGATTAAATGAGTTAAACCTTGTAAAAGGATTCGTTTATCAAGGCTGTGTACCGGGGGAGCTGCTATCCTTGGGAGGCTGGCAGGGGGATTTGCAAAGTCTTTCTTTGTAGGTCATGGCTTCCAATTTGTCTTAACTTGCGACTGATTAAAAGTTGAAAAGTTAATTTCTCTATTTTAGTTGTCCAGAATGAATTTGTTACCTCAATATTGCTCCAGCTTTTTGCAGCATGAGAGCTGCCATCAGAGTGTCTCCCTTCCCAGCAAACTCAGCAAAGGCTAGAGACACAAAATGCCGTTTGTCTGTTCCCGAGGCTCTGGTTGTGTCCTCAGAGACTGTTAAGTATATTCATGGCGCCACTAGAGATGTCTTGGGTGACTGTATAAAATCACTTTGTTTCACAGGTCTGTTTGTCAGAGGGGACTGTGGGATACCCTTTTTGTAAAACCATTGAGATTTGTTTATGAATAGTGCCCTGGGAGAAACCTTAGTGGTGTTTCCTGGGGTGCAGAGGCAGTGCACAGGTCACAGTGTACGACATGCCCTTCTCCTGTGTTTTCTACCAGTTTCTTATATCTGGTCCCCAGCACCAGCTGCTTGTAAAATGCTCTGACAAATTGAATATTCCCCACAGATGGGAAAGGACAGCTGAAAGCTTCTGTTGAAGCCATCAAAATAAGACCAGAGCAAAAAAGGGGTCCCTTGGAAACATCAACACAAGAGAGGAGACCAATAGCACAGAAAGAAGGAAGAATATTTGCAATAGTAGATCTTTTTTGCCAGAGTTATTTTGTTCTCTGGTGGCCTCTATGCTCTTGAATTTTAGGTACACAATGTTTCACCTCTACACAAAAGAGAGATATTTATTAATACCAGTCAAGACTTGCCGTAGATTTTTAAAATGAGATTATTGTGCTGAGTCAGATAGATCACATCCCCACCTGCTCGTGTTACAGTGCCGAAAATACAGATCTTCTTAAAAGCAGAGTTAGAGTGCATCTTGTCACACTTCATTCTGCATACTTGCACAGCGATGCCAAAAAGCTGTTTCTCAGGCCACAGTGATTTCTCTGCAAATTCAAATATACCTCGTTTTAATAGTATATATTATATCAGTGACTTATTTCACGTGTTGAAAGGGTGGATGACAATGTTTTAGAGGAAGACTTCTTTCCCGCAGGCTCCAATAGCAGTGTGGTACTTATCTCCCCAGTGGCTTTTAATGGGAATTAAGCACCTACAAGCCATTTTTTTTTGCCTTAGAAAATCTCCCCCGCAGGCTGTAGAAGAAGATTGGTAGCATTAAAAACGATGACATTTATCCAAGAAATGGCGAAAGGGAGCACAATAACCCTGCACTTTACAGGTGCTTTTCATCAAAAACGAAGCCTCACATCTTTGCAAATTCAAGATACAAATGTTGCTGCATCCTGACCTTTGACCAATTCAGTGAACTCTTTAAGAGATGGTATCAGTGCTGCATGCCAGCTAAAGACGCAATGTGAAATATGTAAGCTGCCTCATTTCTTGTTGCAGTATATTTGACGGGAGAAGTCAGAGCCATGGGCAGAGCAAGCAGGGTGAAAATGCAGCATTTTCTTCAGCATCTTGTGATCTTAAGGTCAATGTAAGTGATGTCTAGGTTACCAGGATAGAAGATGCTGGATGCCAGCTCCTCTCCTTCAGTCTCTGGGTGGGTTAGTGGTTAATTATAACCTGCCACTTGGGTTTTCCCTGTGTGACTAGCAATGATTTCCCTATTCCTAGATTAATTAAAATGTTAAATAAGATCTGTCCCTAACACCTGTCTCAAGGGCAGCATGTTATCATTTATCCTTACCCTTTGGTTATGGACATTTAGTAAGTCTTCAGACACCACCACCAGGATTTCATCACAATCAGCTTCAGTTTTGGGGATGGGCTTTTATGAAGTGTCATAACATGCTTTTCTGTTGTCTCTGCAATCCAACCAGAAGGAAAATGCTTGGGTTTGCTGCTTCTCACCTGCTGGTTTTGTATCTCTGATGAGTCCTTGACTTGTCACTCGCATTTGTTCTGTTACAGTTTTGACATTACAGGGCAGCTATTCCCAGCTCACCCTTTTTGCCTCCTATTGCAGTAGGTTCTGCTGCTCTTCTGATTCTCAAATGGCTTAGCTCTCTACAGACTTTCAAATAATTGCAATTGATATAGTAAATTTGTTAGCTAATTCCCATAACACATTGGCATTAAAAGCTGAGTTTTCTTTCCTATAGTACTTCTTCAAAAAGTGATGAGCAGCTCAAGCACTTGAATCTTAAATGGCTCTCCATTCTCCCTTATTTATCAGACCTACTTTTCTGTTACTTGGATCTGCTATCTCCTCGTTTCCCAGAACTTTCACAGCAGCATTAAGTCATTCTGGATTTTCCACTTTCTTGACTCGTCTGTAGTGCTTTTACTTGTTTTAATCCCGTGTTCTTTCTGCCATGTCATTCCACTCTTGCATACCAGCTGGGGTTTGTTTTTTTCAACTGCTGGTTTCATAGTGGAGCCATACTGCCCTCCCCGTTCCCACAGATGAGGCTAGCTGAGTTGGTGGGAGAGTCTGTCTACACAGAGCAGATGCATAACAAATTTAGCTATTCATAAATGACTGTGTGACAGTATTTCTGTACCCTTTCCTTTTGGGGAGCTGCATGTCAAAATCTGCATGTTAACAGAAGTCTCTTTAATTTCACTTCTCTTATGACTCAGTGGCAATAGCATTTGCTCTTTTATTTGGCCATCACAAGGGAATAGTAATAGATTTTCTTTGAAACCATTTTCCCTCATCATTTCCCATTACAGCAGTATACTTTGGCTTATAAGGATCTCCTTGTGCCCTTCTGCTGAAATAGTTTCTTGTACAGGAAAAGTGGTGTAATAGAGCTATGGTTGCCTTGAATATTTTTTTAAGTCTAAATTCCATTTTAGCAAATATAAAGGAAAATCTGGGAGGAGGCAGAAGGAGGTGGTTTATTTCCTGTGATCCCAAATGGACATTTCTCCATTCTCTCACATACCAATATTTTAGATGCTATAAAATGTTTTGAGTTGAAATGCAGGGGGAATGTGGACACACATTTAAACTGTTTTCCCCTGAGAACTGTAGCAATCATGTACTGGTTGTTTTGAAAATGGAGGATTGCAGTAAAAATGAATTCCACCCTGCATTGCTTTACCAGTGCTTTGAGATTCTGCTTGTGTAACAAATGATGGGCTGGTGAGGCTTAAAACCAGAAAGATGCAAGCACCTAGGAATACAAATAAAAGTATTCCTGACCTTGCCTTAATAGTGGTGATCAAGAAATATATCCTGACATTGATAACTACAGCAAAAGAGCATCTGACGGGAGTCAGCTGGAAAGCACACGGATTAGCTGGTGACACTCTGATCCGTACAATTAGGTGGATGCTATTAACATTTAAGTAGTTTAAAAATCAGCTTCCAGAGATATAGAACTATGTGCTTGAACTGTAAAAATGCCGTCATTCTACCTGACTCAGTGATAATTGCCTAGTAAGTGCTAAGCGTAGTGAAAATGCAGCACAGGATCCAAAATGCAGGCTAGGAACCAGTAATGGGAATGAAAGCAACATTCATCTTAAATTCAAAACAGCACTCAGTTTAAAGGAGAAAAAAACCCCCAACACATACAAAAAACCCCTAAGCTTTTAAAATGCCAAGTTTGATGTAACCAAAGGAGAAAATAAGTGGTGGTGGTTTTCAGCTGAAGAAATCAGGGATAAAATCTTCACTGTGAGTATAACTGTTTTCTTACAGTCACACACGCGCGTGCTTGCATGTGTGTCTGCTCATACACATGCTGGAGCCACAGGGTCTTTTATTCCCTGCCCCCTCCCGTCGATATCCTCATCCAAGGTCTGTATAGATAGTTGAATTTGCCTCCATGAGAGCAGACTTGCTAGAGAAATCACAGTTCAGTTTGGAAACAAGCTGCTGCTGTTAACAACAGCACATCTGAAAACTCACTTCTTGGCACTGCCGTCTCCAGGTTTTGTCTTTTCTTACTTACTGAGACTAAACTATCCTCATGGATTGGTCCTTTAGAGTTGATTTGCCCTGTCTGTGTAGTTAGACCTTGCAAAGTTCATCTCCTCTTACAATGCTGAGCCTCCTCCTAGCATTAAAAGGCTTGTTTGCTTCAGGAATCAGCTGCCAGAAAACTTGACACAAGATGGGGAGGTAGTCCGAAGAGTATCATGGGAAAAGAGAAGATGGGACTCAGTGGTGGCTTTTCCAAATTAACTTATAGCCCAGTGGCAGGATACACTGTGAGAGAAGGAAGCCCATGTGCTGCTTGGGTATGGTGCAGCTCAGAAGCCATGCTGGACACAGCAGAGGCACACTGCGTATTCAGGCTGAGAGATTGGTTTAGGGGTCTTAACAAGGTAAAAAGTGGTGCTTTCTTCTTCCTTAATAAGAAAGGAAGTATGTATGTGCAGCCTGTAACTATCTTTGTTTCAGAGCTATAAGTCTCTGTCAGCTTCAGTGCCTGGTACATTCCTCACACAGTTAATGCAGCAGCACCTGGGAGAAAATATGGTCGAAGTCACCCACAGGCTCAGCCAAAATAAGCTGAATCAAGAGCCATCTTGCTGTCACCCTGGCAGCTGCCTCACTGTGTGAACACCTCGGTAGGAAGCTGCTTCACAGAAGCTGTCATTTCAATGTGCTTGGAGATGTCTGCATTCGGAGTGCATCTCCCTAAAACCTTTGGCTCTACTTTAAACTATTTTGCTTCAACCATACTATTTAGAAAAGCTGGCTTTTTCGCTGCCATATTTCTACAGAGCTACTCTTATTTGGAAGGGGGGTGGGGTGGTGTGTGTGATTTATTATTTCCATCTTTCACTCCAGATGGTAAGGAAGAAAGTTTTTTGACTCTAAAATGAGAAGTGTGCAGCAGCTTTCTTTCTGTGGTGGTCTTTCTGCTACCACCACAGTGGAAAACAGGGAGTAAAACTGGGATATTGGTTCAGCAATACAGTAATTTAGAATTTTGCATATAATTCTATTAATGATGTATGAGCAAGAATAGATGGCAGCTTCCTTTCCTAGAGCTACATTTATTTTGCAAAACAATAGGATAAGAAGATATTTTGCTTCATTTTTGTTAATATAGTGAGCAGACATGACTGATTATACACATGGAACAGAACAGTTATGTTAAAAAAATGATGCAGTCATTTTTCTGCCTATAGGCACATTTCAAAGGATTATTTGTAGATCACTGAGAAGTGTTAAATGAGTTCATGGAATATTCTGTTAATATGCAGAGATGCAAAAACAAAAGATGCAAAGGTAAGAATTCCTCTGCATCTGTACTTTCTCAGCAGAGAATACCAAAGACAAACAGCAAATTCTTCAAAAACTAACCACCTCTTGCAGGTTTGGTTAAGGGAGGAATTGGAACTGTTGCAGAGGAGAAAAGGAAAATTCAGATAAAACAGAAGAATTTTCTTGTTGTTCATAGCAATAGGCTTTGACTACTATGACTGCCAGTACTAGGGAGGTCAGCTCCACCACAGAAGGTATCCCTTCCTGAGGCAAAGAGTAGCTTCAGCAGCAAGTCCTCAAGCCAGGAAAAGTACATGATCCACATTCAGCAGATGTATTTCTGCTGTGGACTGTGCATCATCTCTGCAGTAGTGCTAGAGGCAAGATTCTCATGATACTTACATACATGTTCTGTATTTCTACATGTCTGGAAAGGCTGAACTGTGCCATTGGTTTGTCAAGAGATTTTGTAGTGATTAACATTTAACCAGCTCTTAAGGAGGTAATGGAGGTTTGTTGTAGTATCTTCCCTATTCAGCTCCTGCCACACACATCTGAATTTATTTTCTTCCTGTTTGGCTCTAACGGTGTGTAATCATGCAAGACTTAGACTGTTGACAGCACAATTTTAATTCTTACCAGCCTCTCAATAGACAGTTGGTACAGAAGGAACAGAGTGGAGGTTCTCACTGTCCTCTTGTTTTAATAGAGGCATTGCTATCTCAGTCTCATTAATCATCTCACCTCTAAATGCAGTATTGAAATGTTAGCCTCTCTTTCGGTCTCTCCTATTCCTGCCATGCTCATTTGCAGCTGCAAGCAAGCTGAGGACACACCTACACTGCACAATGCTGTTCAGTGTACAAGTGCTCACACTGGCTCTCCAAAAGGATCTTGTGTTGATAGCATGTAGATAAGCATGGTCTAATTTACCTTGCTTGTGAGTTAACTGAGTTCAGCAGAGGCATATCTGAGCTATCTGCCATCTCTGTAGGCCAGGGATTCAGCTTTGATAGGCTTGGGGTTTGCTTCTCCCAAAGCAAACCGGTGATCGTGCACAGGGACAGATTTTCTATTCGTATCTGTAGCAGGAGCAGCTTGACACTTTCTCCTGACAGTAAATAGTCAGCATGTCACTGCTTACAGAATAGAAGCAAGGACAGGAGTGCAGTGCTGATGTTGCTGTTGTAACTGAAGACCACCTACCTGGTGCCTTGAAGCTTATTTTTGCTGCTTGCTTTTAACTACTACTGTTTGATTTTCTTCAATGGTTTTTCAGCTCCAAAATACCAACAATGTATCTTTTTTTTTGCATTTCCTTTTACAGCCCTTCAAATGCCTCTAGCTCTTAGACTTTAGCCATGTATCTATTATCAGGAAGGTTGGTTTAGATCTGCCTACATTTAGCTCAATGCATAAGAAAAGTATTACTGCTGATCTGATTTTGAAATGTTTCTAAGAGGGAAAATTAAATTACTGCAGGTCATTTTGGAGCAGGAGCAGTGTTTGTAGTCAGAAGCAATATTTCAGTGTTATTGGGAAAGAAAGAGTGAACTGGTGACAAAAACAGAAGAAGGGGAGGCCTTTGCTGCTTTGAGCAGCACCCTGTGCCATCTACCCACGCTGCCCAACCTCTCCAGTGCTAAGAATAACTTGTTCGTGAAGCGTTCTGGGCACGCTGAGCTTTATTTCAAAGGATCATCTTTGAAATATGTTGATTATCAATATTTTAAAGGGCTCCATTAGAAGTTCAGGCATATTACACAGCACAGCTAATAAGAGCCATGGTGTTGAAATACAATAGCACTCTGGTGACACAGTTATGGCATCACGGTTAATGACCAAAATATTAAAGAACTTATTGAAGTTCAATCATCAATCAAGGTAAATTGATTCTTCTGGTGAAGAATGCAAATGTGTTCCTTTGATACAGTGTGAATACCAACTACTCCGGCTCTGCTTGTGCTCCTTTCTGTGTTTATCAGTTTATGAACAGCTGGATGAGCCATCCTGAAAGGAAGGGGGGAGCAGCAGTAATTGACTTTCCGTTTACTAATTACTGGATGAAATTGTCACGATAATCCTGATTGCTAGTTTTCAGTTCAGAGATTTCCTCCTTCCTCTTTGCATGTTGTCTCTCTTGAACTTGAGGCTGCTTTCAACAGAAGTTGGAAAAGGGATGAATTGTTTAAGTCTTTCTGCAATCAGTGTTTCCTTCAGACACTAAATGTGTGTTAAAGTGTCTCAGTCTGTCTTGGTCAAAGTTGCCATTATAATCAAGATATCACTGGAGCAAAGACTTGTTCCCCTGCTGTCAGGAGGTCGTAGGTGCCTCTCCAGATCTTGCTCTGGTTCTCTTTTACTTCTCTCATGCAATTTGCTCTGTTTGGGCCCTGCACTCAAAGGTCTCGAACAGCTTCTTGTCTTCAGGAGTTTGTTCCTTCTACTTTCTTAGTTCTTTGGCTGTGCCAGTACCATCAGCCTTTGCTTTGTTCCCTGGTGGAGATCTTGCCTACAGCTATACTGCCCCAGGCACAGAGCTTGCCTGGCGTCCATAGACCCTGCACACCTGGGATGCTCTTACCATCTCTCTCTGAAGCCTGTGAACACAAGTACAAAGCCTGCTACTTCAGTATGATCCCCCTTCCCCAAGTGTGCTCTGTTACTGTCACACGGGTTAAGTTCTTGGGATGTATCCTGTCCCACAGGGAGTAAGTTTTAAGATTAATTGAAAATCTTCAGAAGCTGCAGCTGGTTTCCAGCAGAGTGATACACTGCAGGTAACACAGGGGTTTCAAACATACCCTTTGCTTGGATGTCCTCACTCACCAGCCCCAAGCTATGTGAGACCTTATGACTGCTCTTGGCATCCCATAAAGGTTTCTCATGTGGGTACTGTGTTGGTTTCAAGCATGGACATCAGGCTGTTGTCTCACCTGAGTCATTGGAGGAGCTGCAGAGATCTAATGGGTCGTAATGATAAACACTGATCTCCTCTCATGCTGCTTATACGAATGTCACATTATTCTCTTTTAATGAAAAGTGAGAACAAGCTTTTCCTTACCTCAAGGACAAATTGCTGGCACCATGACCATGGCTAGCAAGTCCTGAAATCCTGCCAGGACTGATAATATACAAACTAAAATTGCTGTAGTAAGAATTATGTTTGTTATATTTCATTAAAAATACCTTCATTAAATATTTTTTGTGAAAGATCAAACTGTCAGAAATAGACCTAGGTTTATAATGGATTTTTCCTACATGGATGGCTCTCCATCCCAGCCTTTGAGTGAGCTTCATTTATATGTGAAGTGCACGTTAGGTAAGTGTAAGAGCTGTAGAAGACAGGGACAGAAGAGCTAAGTTGTTGCTGGGAAGGAAAGAAGTACAAATGAGAGAGAGAGAGAGAAGAGAGGTCAGCCATTCTTCCTAGGAATACAGATTTTTTTTTTTCTGTCTCTTGTTCCTCTGCCCAAAGTTACCCTGAGGACAAGAACAGTAGCAAAGGTGTTACACGCCCATATTCCTATATTTTTTCTGGTGTTGAGGAATGCAGGCTCCAACTGCACTATGGGGTGTGTAAAAGGCCACAAGAAGTAATCTACAAATGGAAAAATATTCCATGCAGCAAAAGACTTGAAGCTCTGTGTGCTGCACTTACAGCAAGAAGAGTAAGAGGTGAAATATTTGGGGAGTATGAGTACCTAAAGTGAGAGAAGACACTCACTGCAAAGAATGACTGTTTAATCCATCAGACAGAGCCAGAACAAGAATCAATAACTGGAAGCTGAACCAGAGAAATTCAAGCGGAAATAAGGCTCAGATCTCCAACAGTGGTGCTGATTTGCTGCTGAAAGTGTTGGCTTCTCTATCTCTTGACGTTATCTAACCCAGGACACCTTTCTGCAAGAACTTTCAGCCCAGCGTAAGTGGGAATAGAGCACAAGGTGAACATGAAGGGCTGCTGTGTGGAATTTGTCTGACATGGCCGGTCAGACAAGGTGATCAAATGGTCTTTCTGGTCTTAAAATTTTTAACTGGAAATATAGCAGGTAATTTCTGGATTAACTCATCTTTGTGGTTCTGCTTAGATCTTTCCCTTGAAAACAGCAAAGAACTGATTTTCACTCAGCTTATTTTGAAGTGTGAATTAAATGAAATTCATGCTTATCAGTAAGTAATGTCCAATAGAGTAGTGTGGAAAAAACTGCAGAAAGCAGCCAGATCTTCCTCTCCATCTTTGCAGGCGTACTGCTTCCGTCACAAGGTTAACTAGGTCCTTTTGCCTTGCCATTTTATCTCTGCATCAGATGATGACTTAAATTCCTTTCAAGTGTAGGTCCCTGTTCTGGGGTCTCAGAATGACAGCAGCTGTGCTAATAATACTGGTGCTACTGAAGCAACATGCCAGGAGTCCTGCCAGCATATCCAGAGTGGATTTCTTCTTTCAGGGGAGAGCAAGGCATGGAACTGGCTCAGGGGTGGTCCTGGGAGATCACTGAAAAAACAGACATGGAAACAGAGACTGAGATTTTTTTTGTGAAGTGCTGGTTTGGGAGTTTGGAGTAAAGTCAGAGTAAAGGGAAAGGCTAAGGTTTGAGACCATGTTTTGTTAGTGACTGGCCATTAACAACAAACCCTGATTGTCAGTCCATTGACAGGGTGCAGAACTGAAAACAGCTCTTTCAGAGCAGGGTTACATGGATGCAGAGCCCACATGTCATTGACTTCCCAGAAAAGGAGTCTTTCTCAAGGTTGCTGGAGAGCAATTGGCAGCTCTGAGAGCAGGTAAGGATGTAGCAGCAATGCTTCAGCTAATAAAAAATGCTGTCAAGTTTCCTCAACTGTCAGTTAGGAGGAAAAGAAAATATAGCACAGACCTGCCAGCACATCTGGCATAAACTAAAGGTTTAACTAAACTGAAGCATCCATCCTCCAGCTTGGCTGGTTACACGCTACCAGAGAAGAAACACTGTGGAAAAGCTGACAGGTAACAGATGGTGCAAGCAACATAACCTGGTTCATCAGCTCCTACTGCCAGTCATAGTCCATTACCTGAAGGACCTCTTATCACCTGAGTTAGGTGGTCTCCAGGAGCACTGCCCTGAACCAAGCTTGATCTGTGCCAGCAGGGTTGTTCTCAGGTTATTTGACACCGACTTTGGCGTATCAGTAATCACAATTGTCAGGTATGGATTTTGGGATCTCTCTTTTTCCTCTGGAAATG
Source organism: Phoeniculus purpureus (assembly GCA_028565055.1). Taxonomy (NCBI): domain Eukaryota; kingdom Metazoa; phylum Chordata; class Aves; order Bucerotiformes; family Phoeniculidae; genus Phoeniculus; species Phoeniculus purpureus. The sequence goes on from JAOXOE010000698.1 coordinate 19,433,459, forward strand.
GCTCATAACTAATCATGTCACTGTTCTATTTTTAGGTAAGAACACAAAGCTCACCCTTTCTCCTATGGTCATTATTCATCAGCGAGCTATTTCCATTAAATTACATGGCTCCTATTAGTTGCAGCGCTGGCTAGAAAACACAGATATAAGGGTCATTTTCATACTCAGCAGAACCAAGAGCTAGACCCCAGTGTTCCCAGAATCTGAACATGCCCCAAAGTTTAGGGTGGGTGGGCTGTGCTTAGGAAGGAGCAGTATTTGCAGTGCTGAGCAGGAAGCAGCTAGTTAGGAATAAATGGAGCACTTTGAGACGGAAAGCAGAAATACTCTTCCTTATCACCATCTGCTTTTTTCCCATTGAGGCATGTGGCATACTTCACTTGAGTCTAATGCCAGCTCTGCCCAGAGGGGTTTAGATGAAACAAATGAAATTCCTTTCTTCCTTATATACCCTTATAAAGTTACCTGACCATAAGTCTTTGCCCTTTTTCCCCAGGGTTGAAACAAAACAAAATAAAAATCTAGTTGTGAAGACCCTATTACTTTTTGCCTCCATCTATATTTCCTTAATGACTCCATGTTTTCTGGTGTGCAGATGTGCTGTGCATAATTGTTGGGGAAAAGGAGATGCTTACATTTGTATTGAGACCTCCTCCCTCACTGGTGGCATTGCCACATCCCGCAGCTTATCTGTGCAGTCACTGGGATAGTGTAGCTGCTGTGTTACTTCACTTTGGTGCATAGTTAGACTCTTCCTCTCCAGAGAGATTTTTAAGGCTTTTCAAAGCAGTCCAGTCAGTTGTGCTCCATCCAATCTAGTCTCGCTGCAGCCTGTGGAGCAAACTGACTCTTATGGCTGTTTCCACCTTCTGAGCTGAAGAGCACCTTTGAGACTCATGGACTTGAAGCCAGTGGGAGCCTACCTGGCCCTGCCTGCACATATGTATGAGTTCTTTCAGGTGCTACCTTGCCTAGACCTTCTACATCCTTTCTTCTCTTCCTTCTGCTCCCATGAAAGTGATAGAGCACACTGGCACATTCCCCCATTAACACAAATTTTTGTGGTGGCTGAAGTGTTTGAAATGTTAAAACCTGGACTGTGGTTGTCAGAGCCAGAATGCTTAGAAAAGAATGGCTCTTCACAGAGCCATCTGCAGCTCAAATGAAATGGGAACAAAAAATTCTGTCTATAAAGACAGCACACACTTGACTGACTTTCTATTTTTAACAGAGCACCTCATAACACTTGCAAATATCTACTGTAACCACAGCCTCAGCTTCTTTATGGGCATGCGTACTGGACATTTGAAGATGTGCTGCGTGGGGCGTAGGCAGCAGCATTGCTGTAGACGCCCAACAGTGATGAGCGGAAGCTGCACTAAGCAGTAGCATGTGCTAAAATCCTGTTAGCACAGAGCTGTGCATTGCTCAGGACTGGCAATCCTGCCTGCTCTCTTTGTACCTGCAGGGTTTAATAAGCTGTGTGTGCTGCCTTGGCACAGCAGCTTTGACTGTCCTGCACTGTGAACTCTGCAGGCTTTCTCTGTGTCCCTCTCTCTGCCAGGGATGCTCTGGAGCTCTTTCAGCTTCTGAAAAAAGGGTGGTCATTAAATATTTTTCATCTAGCCAGACGGTCTCTAAGAATTACTCAAATACAGATTAGTAAATGGATAATTCAACTAGAATGTTGTGAGGTTGTTTGCTAGGAAAACTACATGAGTTTAAAACATATCTGCTATCTCCAAAGCGTGTATTTATTTGACTTCTGATTCCATTCAGAATTTCTCCTTAGTCAGTACCCTATACAAGGTGGTTCTTGCACTTGAAAACAGGGCAGTTAATTACAGTCATAAATACGCAGTCACTGGCCAGTCTCCCTGGGATGATAACATGCTGAACTACGAGTTGTGGAGTTTGGGTTTGCTGTAGGACATTCAAAATTAATATCCCCAAAATGAGTATCCCATGGGAGGTTGCGGTGATACTGATGTCCTTTTGAAACTCAGGACTGTTGAAAATACATGAAATAACCAGTGTAATAATTCATATCATCTATGAAAAGTTAAGCATTAATTAGCAAGTTTTGATTGCTTTAAAAGATAGAAATTTAATGTTCCAGAGAGCAGCAATAGTGGTAGTGTTGTGTTACTCTGTATGTAGCCCTGCAGAAAGAATTACTGTGAGTGCCATATAGCTAAAATGTTAGAAATTCTAGTACGCCTGTTAAAAACACCCATTTTAAAAGATTTGTAATTATTATGAAATGAATTGTACAACGTAGCCGCTAGTGTGAGAAGTGCCTCTGTAGTGCGATAGGTGGAACTGTGTGAACTGTGAAGCCTTAGGATTATAGTTGCATGGAAGTGGTGCGTAGCATGCCTCTTGCTACATTCTATATGCCCCTGGAGGACTTCCTTCTTGCAGGGTTTCAGGTGTGGAGGAGATGAGCTGTTACATTAACAAAAATCATTGTCTATAATCAGGTTTCATTCCAAGAGCTAAGTCTTTGTAATCAGCAATGGGAGCAAAGCACTCGCTGTGTTACTGTAATGCAACACTGATATTGGGCAAATTTGAGACAGGGCGGTGTGGTTTTTGGATGTGTAAATATGGGGCAGCTGCAGGTAGTGTCACAAATGTGTCTCACTCCTTTTTATGAAGTGTTTTGTGCTGTGTTTTGGGGATGTTGTTTGTGCTGGCTCTGAGGTTTGTATGGGCAACTGTTTCTAGTACCTGCAGCTGCCAATCCTGTGTGAAGACAAGCAACTAATGTGGAATTCTGTGCTCTCAAGTGTTGGGACAATGCAAGTAGCCAACGGGGCCAAGATGAGGTCCAGCAGCCATCCTGTCACAGCACTGCAAGACATGTTGCTGGGCTGGGTGTTGTGGACCCTAACTTAATGCAAGGCCCTCAGCAGCCTGCACAAAAGAGCTTGTTTAGGTCAGGTGTCCATCAAAGAAGCATTCACTGAAGACATCTCCTTTTCTCCCTCCAGGGTAGCTTAATCCAGAGACTACTGCCTATAGAGAAGAGGTATCATTCAGAGTGAAATTACAGACAACTGACAGAAACCCTTTGCTTGTAAATCCTCAATAATTGTGACAAATGTCTGGAGCGCCGCAGGCTTGCAGTGCTGTGCCAGCTGCCCTGCCAGCTTCCAGGGCAAGGTGTGAGGCTGCGGCAGCGTGGTCCTGTCCTGGGGCAGCTGGGGACTGGCTGCTGTCACCCGAGATGGGGCTTTTAACTGTCATCTGGCAGGGAGAGAAGATTAGATCTGGTTAAAGCAGCCAAAATGGCAGCAATTGTTTCCTGCTGCCTGATTTGTTCATATTGATTACAGACCCTAGTGGGAAACCACAGCTGAAATAGCAGAGTTTGCTGCCAGTTTTGCTCTGTCAGCAGAATTCTGAGATTCAGTACCATGAGATCAGAAGGGAGATTAGGTTATCTGTCTTAGTGTCCTCACATCTTGGGCAGTCACCAGATAGTCCTGCATCATCCCAGGCTTGGATTCCCCAGCCTCAGGGGAGCTGCTGGTGCTGAGTCTCCCATTAAATAAGGGAGGTGTATGCCAGGGACATGTACTATCTCTGCAAACTGTGCTGGACTGCTCTGGTGGGGAACAAGCTCTTCCTTCCTCTCCCACCATCCTCTCTGCTTTCTGTCCACAAAGATCCATCAGTAATCCTGATGCCTCAAATCTCTACAGGTTTCCTGAGATCATTCCTGGTGTCATCTCCAACCACCACTCTCACTAGCCTATAACGGAGAGACCAGTGTTTGGAAGTGACACCAGAGATTACATATATATAGTCTTGTTGCAGCTGCCACGTGTATGCAAGAACAACAGAAACATCCACTGCTGCCTCCAGCCTGCTCAGGAAGGAGGTTACCAGTGTTCAGCAGGTTGGCTTCCAAAGCCAGGCAGCACCCTCAGGCTCATGAGCCCAAACTCCCTCTCCTGTAGACAGACACTGCTGATTCAGCTTCTCCAGCAGACTGGAGGAAACTTCTTATAATTTTAATAAAATCTCCTCTGAAAAATCCCAAGCAATGGTGAATCCATCATCCTTCCCCGGGGTCATGCCACAATTCTGTGTTAACCTCACAATGAAGAGCTATGATGCCTGTCCCCAGCACAACATGTGGCTCTGGGGAAGGAGGGCAGCAGCAGAGTCCTACCACTGCTTGGATGCCATCAGGTCAGCCCCAGCACCTCAGTGAGGATCATGGGCTGTGGCAGAAGGAATTGCACCCTCTGTTACAGATTTTACTTTCATGCATTCATGATTGACACTATTATGGTGGCTGCTAAAATATGTGCTAAAAGAATCTGTGAGGGTTTGTCCCAGCATATTGTTCCTCCTGGGTTTATGTTGCATTGAACTTGCTTGTTCAGCAAACTTCTTAGAATTTTCAAATCAAGGATGTGAAATTTCTTCCATTTTAGGACGAGTTTGTTTGGTTTTTTTTTAGAATCCTACAAAATATCTGTGGAGCTGCCACACTGAGATTGATTTCTTTGGAAAATGTGGTATTTAAAGCTAATCTTGCTTGAGTTCTTAAATTGCTTATTATGCTTGGTGCTTAGGACTTGAATAGCTTTTCTTGGCCAGGGTGCTCCAAGCTCTAGGGGAAGAAGAGGAGTGTGAAAGGTGCAAGTGCATTTAAAACTGAAGTGCTCATTTTGAAATATCTCCCCGTAGCAATGGGAATATTTCTCCACGAAACAGGTGTTTGGTTTGAGGCTGGCTGGAGAAACATCTTTAAGGAAAGAACAGGAAAAAAAAATAAAAAAATAAAAGGACTGTCTGCAGATTCATTTTTCCATTACTTGGAAGTCATCTTGTATATAATTTAGATGGGTCTTAACGAGGCATAAAGTCACTTTCAGAAAATTGATGACTCTTTGTTTGCTTCTCTGTGAAATGAGGGCCTAGAGCTTTCCCTTTGTTCCTTTGGTAGGATCATCAGATCTGATTGCAGAAACCTGATGAAGCTCTTAATCCAAGCACCAAAGTAACCGCAGCTCTGGCCTTCTCCTCTTTATTGATCTTGCGGCCAGGCCACATTTCTATTTCAACCTCGCATACTCCTTGTTTCCTTATCTCTAGCAAAAACTCATCCCTGGCCCTTTAGAATTTATTAACTCTGTAGTCACCTTATGTTTGCTTCACTTCAGAGAATCTGTGGCTGTGCAGAGGACTCCAGCCATCTCTGTCTCTAAATGTATGGTCCTGTGGATGGAGCAGGATACAAGGCACTCAGGGAGCTAGAATCTGTGCTAATCACACTGTATTCATACCCTCCAGTTCCATCTCTTTTTATCTCCATTTAACCCTGCTGCAGAGCTGGGTGCTGACACAGTCCTTAGGGTGACATGATGGTGGGTCCGCTGGCATTTGTGGTGTTCATGCCTGCAGTAGATTTGCATCTGCTTAGAGATGCCTTGGCAACCTGGGAGGCAGGTGAGCCCAGAGGACAGCCATGGCCACAAGAGACATGGTGCATGTTGTTCATTCCCTGGTTCTTGATTTGTGAGTTTGAGGTCAACAGAGAGGCTGACAGATGTGAGTTTTTCAGCGCTGTTTCCTCCACATGCCTCAGCGCTGCAAGCTGCAATTTGCCAACTTGCTGCTTCATAGCAGGAAAGGTCAGGAACCTCATAAGCAAGGTGAGAAGCTGAGTGGGGCGGCACGGCCGCCTGGGCTGCTGATTCCTCCTGACATTAAAGTGCTAATGAATGTTCTGTCATGGTCCTGTGAATATTGCAGGAAACTTTTGCTTCCAGCCTCCCCTGCCTTCACCGAGCCTCAGGGTTACCAAGGTTACCTGACATGACTTTCCCAGGAGAGAGGAGCAGTAGCTGCAGGTCTGCTGCTCCCAAGAGCATCCAGCCTCCACATCGGACATGGGGACTGTGGCCAGTGCTGTGTGTTGCCTTCCCCACTCTCCTTTTGGCTGCTGCCATTCCTCTTGCTTCCACCTCATGCTGACTAAGGTGTCATTGGTTTCATTTTACTTCTTTTTTTTTTAGTAAGGATCATATTAATTTTGTTTTGCTTGCATAACCCGGACTGTTATCATCCAACTATTACTCACACATTTTCCTTCAGACAGCAAATGAGAGAGATAAAACTGCAGCAGGTTTATGTGATTTCTACTTATCAAATTACTGTAATTATTTGAAGAATGGCTTAAAATTGTATGGAGTAATGAATTTAATTATGAGTTTGCAGCGATGCCTGGTGCTGTGTGCGGCTTGCAAATGGGTAAGTTTATGAGAAGCTCTTCACAAAGTGGCAGAAGGCAGGATTGCAGCATGATCCTTGTGAAGAGAGGCTGCAGCACCTCCATACAATGGCAAGGAGGGACAGGACATGCTTTGCAAGTCAGCTTGACAAATTGTGCTCATCATTCAACTGATCAGCTCACTTAGTCCAATTTTAATACAAACCCAGGCAAGACAAAGTGCTGGTAGCCTTCTGGTTGGGGCATGCTGCAGCTGGTTAGTGTTGCTCAATCTCCCCAGCCCTGCAGCATGCAGGGTCCTAGCTCACTTGCCCAGACCTCCACACCTCCTCCTGTTCAGATCAGCCTGTGGGAAGCTGTCAGCAAAGGCAGGTCAGGCACTGCTGACAAACCTGTCCCACCAGAGCCACAGCCTGTTGCAACCTGCTTAAAACACTCAGAGAAATGTTTGCCATCTCTCCTCTCTGCACTAGGAACACCGTATTTTTTCACTACAGCTGAGAGATGCACAGGAATATACCTAATCCCAGTGAGCTGTGAAATGCACTCTCTGCTCCCAGGATGTCTCCAAACCCACAAACATAGTGTATTTCTCCCTGCCTGTTTGTACTTTTTTTTTACACTCCTGTATAGTTCCAGGTGCTTTAAAAAATTGTGTTCTCCTGCTCTGCACCAAAGGGCTCCATCTCCTCCTGAAACCAGTAGACAGAGACATGGCAGCTCTCCATCCCCACAGCTCAAGGGAAGGAGAACCCACATCCCTGTGGGTTGCTCCTTGCCTCTTGTCCACAGGTGTGGAAACTTAGTGTTTCCTTCCAGTTGAGACGGTGACAATATATGAGATGTCAGTGTTTTGTTCACTAAAATGCAGACATTAATTACACAGCCATTCCTGGTAGTTTCATGGCTAGATGTTTGGGACTGGACAGTATTTTTATTTTTTCATTACGTGCTGCTGGTATTTGATGTAGATGGTGTTATGAAAGTGGATAAAACAGCAGGAAAGAGTGGTCTGGAAAAGGCAAAGCCAGATGAAATGCTGTCCTTGAGAGCAGGTTTGTTTCAGAAAGTACAGGTGTGTCCCTGAGGGGCAGACTGGCAAGGATGGACCGTGCCAGTGGCATGAAGATATTTGGGCTGGGTGCATTTAAGCAATGAATAAAAGTGCAGCCAACAGAATGGCAACTGAGTGTATGGAAAGCGAAAATACTGCTGGAACTTCAGGTCATCTGTGCTGTGATGTTCTGAGGAGGACTGTTGGATCTGTTACAACCTGACTGCCACTTCCTCTGTGGCATCCGTTGTACTGTGGTAGATAGCTCAGGCTACACTGCTTAAAATACCAGATAAGAAAGGCAAATGAACAAGTGGCCAAGGACCATCCAATGTCTGAAATCTCTGCAAGGACAAAATGGCTTAGAGAAGATGATAATAGCAAATGGTACATAGTCTACAGTACAGTGATTACACTGTGACAATGTTTGGAGGAGAGAAAGTTGAGGAAAAAAAAGATTGGACACAGTAAGAGGCTACCAAATTTGGAAGTGCAAGCCTGCCTTAATTTAGGCTTTAGGCAAATCTGGCCTGGCATGCAAAGAGAATACATTAGCAGTCAAAACACCCTTGTCTTCCTTGACGTGCGAATAAGGGAGTTTGTGTGCAGGATGGAGTTGTACGTGGTATTATGTCTATCTAAATGCAAGGTCAAAGCAGATTCTAAATGGTATTGACTTTTAAAAGAGCTTGTCACAAGGCAGGCATGAATTCTGCATAATCTCTGCAGTTTTATGTGAGGGAGAAATCAGCGAGGTAAGATGAGGATGCCGAAAGAAAATCTGATCGTTGCAGGGGTAAACCAGTTGTAATTTGTTGTCAGTCTTTCCATAACTCTGCTTAAGCCAGGAAGAAAGAAATACCCACTTCCATGTGGAAAACTCGTAAAGATGTGTGCAAGGAATGCTGTAATAGGTAGTTTCTTGACAGTGTTTGTAAATACAGTTGAGTGTGAAGAGATTCCAGGGTGTAGCTGTTGGGTTTGAGTCTGGCTGCCTGGGACTCTGACCTCCAGCCATAGCCATCCCCTGTTGGTGTCTCCAAGGACAGTGTGCTTTCTCCTTCCCAAACTAGCATGAAGTATTGCCACAGTTCAGCATATGGAGCAGGTGGAAGAGACTACCTTAAGCACTAGAGCATGAGATTTCATTACCCTTAGTGGTTTTAGCCTTTATAGCTACAAATGTTATTAAATACAATAAAATTGTCCAGTCCTTTTAATTTCACCCACATGCTTTTCCCAATTTGGGTTTATATGAAAAAAGAAAAAAGCAAAGCTCTCCTGTGGAAAAAAATACGAAAGTAAGACTCATCTTAAATTCTTAAAAGCTGTTTGAAAACATGAAATAAAATTAGCAATAATATTTTACACACAAAGCTGCCTTCAGGAGGGATCCGTATCAGAGCAAATAATGGTAGCTAATGTTTTCTTCTCTCAGTCATTTTTAAAGGTCACTTCATGATCAAAATCTACTTGCTAATTTAATTTCTGTTCTCAGTGTAAATATGAGATGATGCTGTTACTGTGTTTGCCGGTAGTTTGCTGGGGAGAATCAACCTTTTGCCTTTGTTCTCCGTGTGTCAAAGTCTGGGTCCAAAGCTTGTGCTCGTGGTGGCCCAGCTTCACAGGCTGTTGGGGGGCCCTGTTTCCCATACCATTGTTCCTCAGGAGTTTTAAGGCAAGGGCTCTCTGATCTCTCTGAAAAAAATATGTCGAGTATCTAGTGTAATATTGTCTCATAGTACCAAACAAAAATTGTGTTTCACTTGCATAATTTATTTTGGTGTTTTGTTTGCTGCTAGTACGTGTGGGAAGGTAAACTTAGGTTTATTTGCTGTTCTGTAGCAGACCAGGGTTATTTATGAGCCACAAGTAGAGAGGAAACTTTCTTGCTCTCCCTGCCTCACATTACCGTAGACATTTCCTCTCCCTAACTCTTTCCATCCCGTATTTTAGGATGCATCTGTCTCTCTCAAAGCATGGAATCAGCTTTGTCACTGAGAGGAGTTCAGCAGAAAGAGAAGAAACCTAGGGAGTGAAGTGCCTTGGGAAGTCATATTAGCCTTAGATTTAAGATCTGACAGGCAGTATGAAACTTGGAGTTTCAGCTCTCACATGGCAACATTAGTGTCTTTGTTTGGGATATTTCCCTCTTGCTTTGTCACGGGTGATGATTTTCTCTGTATTGGTTCTGCCTCGGGTCTGCTGCAGGAAGATGTGGTGAAACTCTCAACAGCTGGCAATCTGCCGGAGAGCCTTGTCTGCAGTGTTCAGGCCTCAGGAGCAGGCAGCTCAGATTGCATGGGTCTGTGTTTCCCTGACATTTCTGTCTCCTAAGACACCCCTAAGATGTTCCTCCAACTGCTGAGATACGGGGCTGGTCACAAGGAGACTGAAAGCTGTCTGGAGAAGACTGGAACTGTTGGTTTTCACAGTACAGGGACCTGTTTTGTCTTCCCTCAGGCAGCTCATGGGTCTAAAAACCTCTGTCTGGAAGATCATGTTTTCCTCGTGATCATCTCCAGCATCAGAGACTCTGATCTGTCTCTGATCAGGAGGCTGAGTGTCTCCTCCTGGCATTTTGTGTTGGTTGTCAGCTCAGGAAAATGAGCAGCCGAGATTTAGCCAACTCCACTTCTGTCCTTGGTAAATGTGTCTTCTTGTGTCACGGGGCAGACTTGTGATTGGAGCCCCTATCAGCTCTGATAATCACAGTAATGTCTTTAGGGCCTCAGTGGAGTCTGCCCTGTTGCAGGATTTGCTGTTGACTCTCTGAAAAAGGGACTCGTGGTCTTGTTTATTTTGCATGTGAGGGATGCCAACAACAGGAGTGACAGCAGCTATTTTACTGTAAACACAATCTCACTCAACTTTTCCTCAAACTGAAAAGTTGTGACACCAGTGGCCTGTACACTGTACTGTAAGCTGGGGAAATTAGGTTTTGACATAGTCTTGTTTGCAAGGAGATACCTGCCTGTTACATCCTCCAGGAAAGACTTAGAGAGGCCTCTGCTTAGCAGAGCGTTTTCTTTCCTGGTTGTGGTTGCAGCCGGGAGAGCCGTGTCTCATCTCTTGCTTGTAATTACATCAGTAGAGTATCTTGGGAGAAGGTTAAATAGTCTTTTGTATATCAAATAAAGCCAGTGAACTTCACTGAAATCATTTAATGAAAACAATCTGTATATACTGCCATGTGATATTTTAAAAGAACATCTTAAAGGGAAACAAGGAATTGTTTGAGGCCTCTAAAGACTAGAGTGCAGAGGCTATGCAGCAAATGCCTTTATAATCTAGGATCTGAAGTGGGCTTTGAATCCAATTGGTTTTTTCACTGTTGTAAAACATGAGAGATTTTGATTCGGTAACTCTGACTTGATTCAGAACTTTCTTATTAACTGTTCTTCAGGCACATCAAATTTTAGAGAGTGAGCTAAAGAGCTCTGCACATCAAGGGTGGAACCAACTCAAGGACAGAGCTATTAAGGTGTGTAATAATCAAGAGCAGATAATTAATTGCCTTTAATTTGGCATAAATCCCAGGGACCATAACTTTGGTTATTAGAAATTCAGGGCCTATTTCCAATTAGTTCTACTCGTATTTCCAACTTTGGGAGTCTAACCTGTGAGTGCATTAGCGCAGCAGTCGTTGACATGCTAATAAAGGACAGCACTGCCTGACCTCTCCGTGTGTGGTCATTGCCAGCCGGTGTTTGCCTGGCAGTAAATGAAACCGTGGTACTGCTTTATCATTTCTGACACCTTGCAGTGAGCAGCTCGGTGTGTGTCAGCTGCTGCAGACAGGGCAGCCTGTGCAGACAAAATCACCTGGGCTGTGCTGGAGCAGGTCAGAGAGGCTACTGTGGCTTTTACATGCTTTTTGAGTCTTGAAGCCTCTGTATAAGACAGCTGCTCCAGCAAAGCCAGGGTGTCTTCCCTTTATGTGTATGAAATGTAAATAGTGCAACTGTTATCTGTACTGGAAAATCTGGTCTAACCTGAGCTGGGTTAAAGAAAGAGCTAGCAGTGATTTCCTGAGTTGGCAGCAGCAGCAGCAAAAGTGCATAATGCGGCTGGAAATGCAACACCTGAGTGCTGACAACCTGGGAAAGTATGTGGGAGTGCTCAGCCATGGCCAGCCAACCACCCCTGCATGTACCTACAGAGCGGATGCAGGTGCTGCATCCGGCAGCGTGGCTGGCTACATGGAACACACCAGGAAATGCAGAACATAGCAACATCACCCTTATAAAACTATCAGTGTAAATACCTGAGGATTCTGAGTAAAGGTGAGCCTTCAGAGTCCAGTAGGAGTAGCCTCTTGCAAGCCAGGCTGCATGTATCATGCGTCAGAACACCCAAGCAGGGCTGGCATGCTTGTAGCCATGTATATATGTGAGGGGCAGAAGGAAAGATGGTTCAGCACAAAGGAAACAAACCAGTTCATGCACTCAATTCCCCTATAATTGTTTTTAGAGACCTGAAGCCTCATTGTGATTTAGCCCCTGCCAGTCAGTTAGAAATGAAACAAAAGTCACACAAGTCAAGAGCGTGATGTCTCCTCACAATCTTTCTCAGTTCTGTTTATCCTGAACCTTGACTTTAAGGCATGAGAAGGTCTTGAGAAGTCCACAGTGGTGGCCCTTTTCTCCCCTTTCCTGTGATTTCCCATTTGAAAAAGGAAAAAGAAGTAAGGAAACCTCACCAGCTACTGTGGGGACTGCTCCTCCCAGCTACTAGTGTGCAGAGCTAGTGCAAAGATCTTCCTAAAGAAACTGGGAATTATGTTGCAGTGGAAAAATAACAGATTGTCTTTCAAATTTCAGGTCAAATATTCTCCATTTTCAAGAGGGCAAATACCCTTTTAAAGCTTTCCTTATATTAGTTTTCCAGCATAGTGAAGCTGAAGCTTGCCAAATCCAGGAGTCTGTTTAACTTAGTCTTCTGAGGAAAAATGTAGGGACCATATTTAATGAAAGCAGAGTCTTCCATCTGGAAAGGAGTCATCTCATGCCACTGAGTTCTGCAGCCCTCCTCCTATGCCAGTGAAGAAGGATGGGGAAACCCACAATCTAGTACTTCTTTGATAAAATGAACCTTTGACTCACAGCAAATGTGTCTATTGTGAGGGAATGCATTTTCCTTTAATAACAAAGGAATTTGAGCTGATCTCCTGTGTTTGGTTTATATTGAGTATGATAGGAGCCAAGAGATGCCTTTTTTTGAATCCACTTGGCCTTGATGTGGTTTCACTGCCAGCTTTCCATTTATCTGTTGCGCACTCTTGAATTCATGAGGGCCTACACCGGGGATTTGTTTGAAACCTTGGCTGAAATTGTCAGCCACTCCTTTTATTGCACATCTTTCTGAAAAGATGGGTGCTGTGGCAAAGCAGTGGATAGGATATTAAGCCTGTGCAACACCTGCTATCTGTGAAAAGAAGAATACGTCCTCTGATCAGTGACATCATCTCTGCATTAAAACCATCACTTGTCTGGGAACAGTGTCTTGTTTGTGTTTGCATATAGCCATTGGCTTGCCACAAGTCTTTTAGTGGGAGCCTTTCTACTTTGTATAGTCTCTGTAAGACGCTGAAGGTAACCAGAGCCTCTACCTGAAGTGGTGTTGGAGCCAGTGCAATTAATGGATCTTCTAGAAAGTGATGACTTAATTTAAGATATAAAGCACACGGTAACTCATATTCTGTCCTTGACTTTGGTCAATTATTGGTGTGTTTCTCCCCTTTATAAAAATACCACTTCCTTACCAGGTAAATCAGGTTACTTACCCAGTATCTCAAGATGTGTTCTGTGATAAAGCATTTTAAAACTTCTGAATGGAAAGCAGTGATTTGCCATATCACTGAGCTGTCTGGAGCTCAGATTAAATTAAAGCCTTTCTTGCAATTGTCAAGTGATTTCTGTGCCTGCAGACCTTCTATGCCTGAGCTGGCTGCAACAGATGAAGTGCACTGAAACTTCACATTCATTGTTTCATTTGAAAATAGAGTTGGTCATGAGTATGTGAGAAACTTCCAGAGAGTCACCTGATATGTGAATACTTTCTTAAAGGTTTATTTTTTAATACTATAAAGGAATAATGCCTTTGACTATAAAATTAATTTGTGTTTTTACTACATTGACCTTTACTGGGACCAGTACTGGCTTTACTAACTTAAAATATTTTGCTATGATTCCTAGGCATTTTCTCAAACACAGGTTGCTACAGGAAACGGGTGACAGAGGGACAGTAGCAAGAAAGGATAATGCTGGAGAAAGGCATAGGGTGAAGGAAGGGGCCGGATGGGAAGGTGAACAGAAGAACAGGCTGTTGAGCACCAGGGCTGGTGCTTTTCAGCTTTTTTGCTGTAGAGGAGCCTTGTTTTTGTAAGAATTGTTTGTCCTCCTTTCCCACACCCACACACCTTGATTGCTGGCGTAGGGATTCAGACTCTCACAGCATCACACAACCACTCCATCCCCTAGCTTGGTGTTTTTGGAGGTTGCATTCAAGTTTTAAGTGTAGTCTTTGAGATCAGAGAGCAAATAAGTGTTTTGAGAGGGCATTCTTTGGAGGCAGGGGAAGTCTCTATTTTTCTTTTGAGGCACTGGTGGTGAATGCCAGAAGTCAAATGGCTTTCTGCATGCTCTGATTCTCTAGCTCCTCCCCAATATGGTCTTAAGTTTAAATTTCCAAGCTGGTATTTACAGAATATTTGCAACGCTCTCAAGACTTTTTGTTTGGGGATTTTGGGGAGGGTGAAAGACAGAAAAGCGGGAGTTCTTTTTCTCTCCCAAATTATATCATAGTGATCACCCTTAACAGGTCAACAGTCATTGCTCTTCCATGTTGTCCAAATACCTTCAGTGATGCAAGGAGAGGTGGTACATTTTGTTTTCCACGCTGGAACAAATGCTAGAAAAGAACACATTTTCAGCAGGGTGTTTTGCTAAAACATACAACTTTTTCCCAACCCTCATCCTAAAGTGTGAGAGTTGTGACCACTGTTGCTTTGACAGGTGGTGATGTTCCCCGACATTAGGAGAAACCACTGAATTGGCAACAATGCAGATAGATCTGCAGGAGCTAGAGAGCAATCAGATTTTTAAGCACGATCTAGCCCTTTCAGTAGGAGTTAAGTGACCAATAGTCTTGCATTCTGGCCTGTGAAGTGGAAATGAAGAGCTTCAGTATTCCAGCTGAGTGGCAGTAGGAATGCTTCACTTTAATCTGAAACTCAATGCTAGAAAGCCTGGGAGAGCTCTGCTGTCAGATTATCTCTGTTCTCATGCATTTTTTCCTGCACTGAGCTGCAACCAAACATAAATGGATCAAAAATCAAATGCTCCATTAATTTAACCACACGTTGGGTTTAATAGCATATGGAAATGCGTTATTGATTGCATTTCTTAAAAATGAGAATCTCTGTGCTAATAGTGTATCGCATCAGGGCAGGTGAAGCAGTGTGGAAAATTCAGGGGATTAATAAATTACTTAGAATACAAGTAAGAGATGTTTCCATGCTTTCCTCTGGAAAAAAAAGGTGAATTTTGAGTATGTTTTAGTTGTTTTTATGTATTCTGTCCTAAGGAAGCTGGCGGTGGCAATAGTTACATCGTATTAGAAATACAACATAAATTGCCAAAGTAGAAAATATTTAAAAGAAGCAATGGTTTTAAAGCAGTTTTGCAGGCAGTTGTATTCAATAGTTGGTATCAACAAATGGCACAGTCCTCCTTGAAAGCACAGCATGGTTGTCTTTTACTGTTCTTTACTACAGAATCTTAATAGCTGGCTGCAAAACCTTTCTGAATTAATTGTGTTTGAAGAGCTTTTGTGAGTTTTTTCAACACATACTTCCAGCTGATGAGATATTTTTTGTAAGTAATAGTTGTTGAAAGAACTCAGGCTTAAACATCAGCTGTTGGATAAAGCCCACAAGACTATTTTTACCTACTCAAAATTATGTTGTTATTTTCGGGGGAGGAAATAAAAAACAAAACCTATTTTTTTTCTCAGCAAGCAAGAGTTAAAAAAAGGACACTGGCTGAGGCAGGGAATCTTGCAGATACAATCTGTTTTACTTGTATATAAGCTCTTCCTCACAGCACATTCTTGACATTTCTTGCTGTAGTTTCTGCTCTGAGCCCTGAAATGACTGTCAGTGCTATACAATCAAAGCCCTTTTTAGTGCCTCATTAACATGAGCAACTAGTTTCTCTGGTCACTCAGGAATATTCTTGTTTCCATGTGTCTCAGGCTTTGAGTTGTGTTTGGACATTCACAGTATCACAGTATTACCAAGGTTGGAAGAGACCTCATCGCTCTATATTCCTGACAGAGAGTGGAATTGGATTTGGAGCAGGAGGTCTAGGGCGGTCCTCACCAATGAGTGAACTTTGCATCACACTTCCCACCACTCTGTCTCATCAGGTTGCCGAGGCCCTGCACTGTGGTACAATACTTGCTTAGCTTGAACAGATAAACCTCTCCAAATTTTTTTCTTGAGTTTTTTAATCTCTTTTAAATTATATTGGTCCTAAGTTTCAGAAAATTTGTCTAGAACCAAGACTGCAAAGGGGACTGTCATTGCAAGGAGCCAGAATAGAAAGCAGGAAGATACAGCCAGTGTCACTGAAGAATGATGCTGTAGTATGGACTTTGTAAATGCCATCTCAAGTGGTTGCAATCTAATTCGATAAAGGTGTAAATAACTGCTTTCTTCCACAGTGGGATGAGGTCTCTTTGCCGACAGCAGACTCCACATGCCGAGCAGGAGTTGTTATTACTTAGGAAGATCTCTAAACTAAGAACTGAAAGAGTGGGTTGTAGGTGCAAGCATTTAATTTCCCCAGGTTTGTGGCTGAGTACTTCTGATCTGCTCTGAGTCAGCTTCAGCAGCTTTTCTGTTAATCATCTTTGTATTGCTCTCTGTTAAGCATAGGTCATAAGCTGTTATCTCTGAAGGAGAGAGAGGAATTGCCTTGCAGTGTTTATGAAGACCCTGGATCAGAGGAGTATGAGGCCATGGTAGTGGAAGTGCTTTTTCTCCCCTGAAGGAGCTTCCCTTGGGCTTCCTTAGAGAACAGCACGCTGGATGGAGTGACAGCTGTTGCCTCCATCAGTGTCTCTATTGCTGTGGCCCTTTTCTCTGTCCCAGTCTAGATTCATCTAGACTGGATTAACTACTGTGTAAGAAAGTTAGAGGTAGCTATAGCTGATGCATGGCTATGGCAGGTGTATCCTGGAGGGCTTTGGCAGGGGCATTCTGCAGAGCTTCTCAAAGGGAAGTAGGACATATTTCCTAATGGAGAGCTGGCCCTGCATCTGTGGCACTGGCTTTTATTCTGGGCAGTTCCTTGGAGTAGTTTGAAAAGCATCATGAAGCCCAAAAGAAAGTTGGTTGGTTGAGTGATAACAGCACCTTTAAAGCAGTTTGTTTCATCCTGTTGGGATACAGAGCCTCCATAGGGCTGGAGAACCAAGGCTGCACCCTGGGAGGAAGCACTGGGTGCCAGTGTCCAGTGAATGCAGGACACTCAGCCCCAGAGAGGTGAGGTTGCTGCAGTGCCTGTGTGTTATCTTACGCCACATACATGGGAGTATGATGAGAAGCTGCCCTGAGACTTGGCAGGAGCACAGGCTGAATCCATAATGAAGCCAGTTGGGCAGCGCTGATGTGTCTTGCTCCTGGGAGCACCTGCCTCACTGCAAAGCCATCTTCTTTCCCTCCGAGATAAACAGATGCTTGGGAATGGCCAGCTGTGCTACCAAGGAGCTATTGGTGGCTTGTAATAGAGATAATTGCTGTCCAGCCATGAAAGGACAACATTAACAGAATTCTTGAGGCACTTGAAAGGTAACCCTGTCTCCGACGGGTGTTTTATGGACTCATAACCTCTAGAATGAACAGGTTCACGTGCTCCCACGCTTTGAGCCCCCAGGGAAGGAATCTGCCTGAGTTTATCCTCTTCTGCCTTGTCTAGTCTCCTATTTTCTTGAATTTTCCTTTCAGTGCTTTCTTTCTTTGGGACTGACTCAGATTCTTTCTTATGTGAACTGTTTCGCTGCTGCTGCTGCTGCTGCTGCGATCTTCCTAAGAGATAGCAAACACTTTGTTTACTGTAAGCTCTTGTGCAGTAATTCATGTGGTTACACCGTGACACAGAGAAGTCTTTCTGGAGCTCGTTTCCACACCCACTCATTCATCAGCGCCCTTCTCCCCATTTTCAGCAGGCGGCTTCAGCGTGTCACGTTGGCGTGATGTCATACCAACCCGGCAGATTTGTCATTAAAAGCCTTGTCATCGATACATGACCGTTTGTATTTTCTGCCTGCCTGAAACTGTTTTATACTTGCTAAGCCAGTAATTAAGACTTCGCTGCCTTTGAAACAGGTTGGTTTCACTGCCCCACCTTTTCCTCAGGCGATTACCAGGTGGTGCCGTGGCGATGGGGGTATTCATTAGCCTTGTGTGTGAGACTTGTCTAGGGCAGCAAGCACGCACAAACGCACTCTTTCTCCTCTCACTCCCCGCATGGGAGGTTCCTCAACACCAGGCAATCTTTGGAGACCACGGATTTGGATAATATTCTGGGTGCTCCTCTTAGGGGGCTTTTGTAACGAAAGGGATGTGGGAAAGGATTGTAGCCTCAAAATGGCTGATAAAATGTTCTTTTTGCAGCTTCAATTGAACCCAAACAGAGGGGTGCCAGGGTTTTCTTATCATGTAAAACGATGCCGTTCTTCTGGCCCCCTGAATTGCTTGACTGCTTTTGATTGTCTTTCGGTAATTGAATAGCCGCACTGTGTAACCTGTGCTGAAGGAATTAGGGCTGTTTATTCAGCAAACAGATGTCTTGGATTGTGGTGTGCTTATGATCTTACTGGCTTGCATCTTTCTTTAGTTAATATTGCGGCTACCCAGGCTGTCTTTCTTGCACTGGTAATTTTGCATTTGCTAATGCAATGCAGTGTTTCAAAGAGAGATTTGGAAGCTTGTAAAATTTGTAAAGTAATTCCAGTGATCCAGCAAATATGAGTGAGGCAGCAGACAAGGGTTACCCCTGCAACATCCTACATTATATTGTGACCTCTTAGCAGGATTGGTTCAGCCCTGGTGGCTTGAGCAGTGATATCCCAGCCTCCCAGCCTGCCTCGAACAAACGGATAAGGAAACTGAAAAAGCTTTTGATACGTGTATCTTGCTGACCACAGTCAGATGCATTTATCAGAGATCTCTCTGCCCTCAATCCATTTCCTGTCTTGCCCCTAGCATCACACAGTCCTCCTGAGTGGCTTCAGATAGCTGGCAGAACTGAAAACAAAGCAGCTTTGAGTTTTAATTATCCCTGCCGAGACTCAGTATTGATATTGGTCTGCAAGTTCCTCAGCTGATGCAGGCTGGCAGGAGCCAGTGGGCCAGAGACAGTGTTTTCGGCCCTGTGTGGGCATAAGGCCACATATGCCACTTGCCATGAGTTGAGAACTCACCTTCTGCTGGGGCACTGGTTTTGATAGATTGCAGATTTAACCTCACATCTGTAGCTGTAACATATAGAAAAGCCACTTTCTTGAGGCTGTATTTGCTATCATTTTTTCTCTCTTCCTCAGCAATCTGAGCAGTTGGACTTATGGTACTAAGCAGACCTGGCTTTTGTAGGAAGAGGAATATGACAAATAACTCCCATAAACATGTTTAGAGTTTGCACTACAATTTCTGAGATACCGTTTCCTACATTGACACAGTGGGAAAAATCTGCAGTGGTAGGGGGAAGGTTTTATGGGTGTGAAGCCACGCCCTGGCCCCTGAAGCACAGCAAAACTAGTGTGTGCTGTATGGGGTTTGCAGTAGTAGGAACCTGATGTCCAGCCCCTCCAGCTTCTCTGTTCTGTGAGAGATTACAAGTTTTGAGCAAAATCCTGGGAGTAATCCTATAGGATTCAGCCATCAACAGCTGTGCTCACCACAGACTTCTCTGCAGGCCTTTTCTGTAAGCAGCTGTTATCCACATACCATTCCATGCTGGGGCTGATCCGTGCTTCTCAGAAGACATGAATTGCAATTGCCTCTGTGTCCCTTATCATCACTTGATATTTGGAGTGATGCAGAAAATAAGGACACCTCAAGGGGTATGTGTCTCACGGCAGTATCCTCAGAAAAGGTAGTTTTCTGGAGAGCTGGCGAATGAACTACATAATTACAGCTTCTCTAGAGGAGGTCTCAGCTTTGGTTTCAGGCTGTGGGAAAGGTTTATTACCTTAGCTTTTCCCTTAAAGATGGGAAATGTGTGGCACAAAAGAGCTGTAAGAGAACGAAGGGTTAGATTTCTGTCACCTCAGAAAGGAGATTAGCAAAGGGAGCTGTCAAGTGAGCATGAGCTGTCCTCTGCACATGCTGTCATGCTAGATGCCAGAGGGACATTCCTGGCTCCTTGGTGACTGCTGCTAGCAAGACCTCAGCCTGATCATGGATTTTCCAAGTTTCAGTTTGTAATTGCAAATCCCACTCGGTTTTTTTCTGTTTCCTTCTCCTTTCCTCTAGCTTCTCTCTTCTCTTCCTGCTCTCCTGTCATTCTCATTTCTGCTGCTGTAGTCTATGGAGGGAATTAGAACTTGCAGTGCCATAAAAACTCCTTATTCTTGCATATTGCTTGCTCTTACCTAATTTCTACCTGAGCTACACCCCTTCTGAAAGCATCTGAAACCCAGAAAGAAAAACTAGTTTAGATAGTTCACACTTGAAAGCAGATTCACAGCCCACTTTAATGTGTATTAAAAGCACACCAGGTATCCTTGAGTAAAACCAAGTGCTGACAAACTCATTTTCTAGCATAAGGGGATCCAAGTATTGGCATGAATAGGAGGATAGCTATTACTGACAAGCTCCATGTGCAGACAAGTTAGTACAGCGAGCAAGGGCTGAAAGGAGCTGAGGCATGACTGAGCCTCATAATTAGACTTAGATTAGACTTTTGCCAGAGGGAAAGGCAAGGCAAGTACAGCTCTGAACTATCGTTGCCTCTAGTGTTTGAGCACAAGAGACATCCCTCGCTGTCCCAGTGAAGTCAGCAATGCCAGGCTGGGCTGAAATGAAGCCCCATTATCTCTACAGGAGCACTGCTGACAGGGCAGGTATGGGCCTGTGCCAGGCTTTGCTCTATGATGTGACCAGCTCAGGTTTTCTCCACAGCCACTCTTTTCCAGCATTGCTCAGGAGGGTTGCCATAGCCACACAATACCAGGGGAGGACCTGCAATAGTTGAGCTCTCCCATTTCATGATGGTGCAGGCACCCCGGCATCACCTCTGGAGAAGATTCTCATCTCTATCTGAGCTTAAGCCCAGTGCAGGACCCCTTGAGCTACCCCAGAAGTAATAGCAGCTGAATCCCAGCCTCCAGGTGCCTGCAGTGTCCTGGAAGCACAGTGTTGTTCTTCAACACTAGTGTTGCCTCTGCATTTGATTGACAAGAAGTCAAACAACCTTTGCTGTCTGTGTGGTTTTACAGATGCAGGCAGGCAAGCACTGCTTGCTTGAGTTTTGGTGATAGTGTGACCAAAGCAGATGGGCATGTTTCAGTCTCCTGGAATGCACGGGAACTAGACTGTACACCAGTACCAGTCCAGGGAACTTTATGTTGTTCTGACTACGCAGGAGGCAGAGCTTCTCTACCACTGTCATTTGCTGCTATAGTTTTGGGGCTCTAGTGTTTGTGTGTGTAGTGTGGGGCTTTATCTGGATCCCCATGCATCCCACTTGGGTTACCACTAACGCAGTCAGTCAGAGACCCCGACTATATTTTAACTGAGAGCTTTTATTTAAAGTGTCAGGCACAAAAGGGAGAGTTTAACAAACCCACTTCAGAATCTACAGGCAATGAAACAACTTACTCTATTTGTGGCAGAAAGGCACCAAGACAATTTATTTCATTCCCCCCACCACACATCAGAAAAAACCCCACACACATACGGAGTTTCCTCATGCTGTTCGTACACGGAACTGAGATACAAATGTCTGAAACATCTTCATTGTAGACAGTCCCTTCTTCTCTCTGAAATCATGGCTGTTGTCCGACTTCAGTCTCGATCCTCATGAATGTTCAAAGTTCCAAATTCTCACAGTCTCTCCAGTTGAACACAGACAAATTAGTAGACCTTGATGATTCCTTCCATATGTCTTCAGAAGTGATGAAATTTTCTCCAAGTGGCAGCAACATAGCTCTGAACAGACCAAGATGGAGAAGAGGGAAGTCTGCAGAAGTCACTGAGCTGGGAGAAGAGGAGGGAGTATGGTGTGGGGCAGGCAGACACTCTTCAATTTTTTAAACCCAAACTTTTCTGAGAAAACACACGGATTAGACTTACAGATTCTACTCAGCTTTTAAAGCATAATAGGGGCTTGTCTTCAGTTAAGATAGTGCACTGCATGAGTATTGCATAGCTGCTTGTGCTTGTCTGTGTCCAGCTTGGTGTGGGCTCTGAGGGTCATCATATGGAGGTCACCCATGCTCTCTATCTAGTTGTTGAGTGCCAAGCATTCTCATCTAGGCTATGTGATGCCTTGGCTTACAGGAGGTGGCTGGTGTGGAAGTGGTGCTATACATCTCTGTGGAGCCCAGAAAAGGCTTGACCTAACATTTCTAGAATGGCAGAGGTAGCTTTGCTGCTGGGTCTTTGTAATCAGCATCTCTCAGTTGTACCCAGTGATTTCGAGATTAGATGTTAAGATTTTTGATGGTCTGTGGCTCATCACAAACTGCTAATTCTGATTGAACAGTCACCTCCAGTGCAGCAAGCTGGTTGTGTATGTGTGCATCACACATGGAAGTATTTTCTGATCACTTATTCCTGTGGGGAAAGGATCACTGTAGATTGGAAGAGATTTATTGTACAAATGCTCATTTCAGGTTTGCTTTTAGTGGTGTGCTAAGCCTCCATGCAGGCTTTGGACAAAGTTAAGTGGGTGGTACTTAGTTCATTCTTGGTAAAATCTTGAACAAACCAGAGAAGATTGTCAGCGGTCATCATGGTGATTAGACCTCTTGAGGGTTTGGTTTCAGCCTCCCCAGAGGTAAACATCTTTCAGTACTGTAAAGGTGCTGCATGTCAGGCAAACTTGGACTCAGTCCAAGGGAATGTTGTTGTTTACTGCTTTTCCTGTATATCTTCCTTTGCTTTTCTGTCTGTATGGTGCTGTACTTCTGTGTGTGCCCTTCTGTTTCTTTTCAGCCATGTAGGAGTGCATGTTCAGGTTGCTCAGAGTTGAGTGCTTCTGTTTCTTGTTACTGAATGCTGCCTCTGGTGTCATTCCAGTTAAACTCTGTTCCTTTTGTCTTTGAAAATCGATGGAAAGCACATTATAAAAGAAGTAGTTTTACCATTCATTTTAAAAAAATAAGTATAATTTATGTTTGCTCATGATGAGAGAGGTTTCTAGGAAAGCCAGTCTGAAAGGCAATTTTTGTAAGCACCAGGAATTGTGTTTTCCTCTCAAAAAGCTTGGATGCTTCACAGTCACTCTGATCTAAACAGAAGAACAATATTCCAAGGCATTGTTTTGTTTACAGCAGATGTTGCCTTGTGCTACAGAATCTTGATTTACAAACAAGTCAAGGGTCGTGGGAATTCTCCTGAGATCTTAGGGAGAAGAAATATGCAAGATTATCTACCACAGCCTGTATTTGTGCTGCAGCTGTGATGGTGCAGGTAGAAGTAAGCACCTGAGTTGGCTTACTGCTAGTACCTTCCTGTCAGGAGTGAGGGGTATGGTTCCAGATGTGTCGTGATGGCAGATAAAAATCAGACTGCAGAAAGTTCAGACTCCTCTGGGATGTTAGAAGATGCTGATGTTTGTTTAAGCACTGCAGTGAGCTGGGAGCCTTGCAGAATTGGATTTGCCAAAGAAGGTTTGCTTAAGTTCCCTTAAAACAGGGGAAAAAAGAAACATACTACAAATAATTGAGTTTCTGGTGCTTTAAAAGCTTCTTAGTGTTCTTCAAATTTTTTTTTCTGTGAAAGTCTGTCCTTTTGATTGCAGTTCAGGCTTAGCAGAGTACAGTACATTTTGCCACAGAATGAGTAAATGAGCTCCGTTCTGCATCTGCTATTGAATGACGGTGTTGGAGCATGCCTTGGCTTATCAGTGAAGGCTGCCTAATGTATTCCACCCAGCCTACCTGAGTGTGCTCCACAGCAGCAAACTCAATTAACTATTTTTGTCCCTGCTTTATGAATGGTTTCAGCAGTTATGGGGGTGCTTTATTTCATAGTATCTCAGTAAGTCATGTCAGAGCGTGCACTGGCCATTTCTGACAGACCTCCGTTGTTCTCTGCAGCCCAGAAAATGCACCAGGAGCTTGCCATGGCACAGCCTGGTGAGGCAGCTCATGAGCAGAGTGTGGCTCATTAGCTTTACATTCATTAGTTTCTAAAAGCCTTCAGTATCAGATTTGGGGGCATGAGGAAGAGATTTACTGTCTATCCTACTAGTGTGACAGAATGCTCCTAGTCAAAAAAAGGAGAAAATGGGCCTCTCTGGACCATTCTAAGGGTTTTTATTGTTTAGCTGTTGTTTTTCAAGATGCCTCAAACTATTTGGCTTTGTGTTTGCCTGTTATCTTCAACTCAGCCTTCCCACAAAAAAAAAGGCAAATACCTGCTTTTACTGAATTATTAACAACAATAGATGGAGCTTACATATCAATGAAAATTATGGACATTTCCCAAGGCAGTTGATTTAAACGGAGTTAAATTTAGTGGAAGCTTCTATTGGTGTAATGAATGCTCATTATAGAGCCTAATGTGCTTTAAGAGCTTGAAAACCTTCTCAGTGGGGAAGTCAGGCTGCTGTTTTCCAGCAGAGTCACAGATGCTGTACTCTGGCACCGCTGTCACTACAACTATATCCCATTGCTTTGCCCACACATTTCACTTTAACCTTGTGTGTTTTTTCCTCTTGCAGAAGACCACCTCCCAGCTGGCTTCCCAACCATTGACATGGGCCCGCAGCTGAAGGTAGTGGAAAAGGCCCGCACAGCCACAATGCTCTGTGCTGCCAGCGGTAACCCTGATCCTGAAATCTCCTGGTTCAAGGACTTCTTGCCTGTTGACACTGCAACTAGCAACGGACGAATCAAGCAGCTCCGCTCGGGTAAGGTAGCAAAGCAAGTAAGCCTTCCCTGACTCCTCACTCTTCCTTTTGCCTTTATCTGCTGCTCTAATTTTTCCCCCGAAATGCAATTTTAAGTCCCAGTGTCAATTTTATTTGAGGTTGTTCCTTTTACAATATGAGAACAGT
This sequence comes from Phoeniculus purpureus, assembly GCA_028565055.1. Lineage (NCBI taxonomy): Eukaryota > Metazoa > Chordata > Aves > Bucerotiformes > Phoeniculidae > Phoeniculus > Phoeniculus purpureus. The sequence continues at coordinate 19,458,060 of JAOXOE010000698.1, forward strand.
TCTTGGAACTGATCCTCTATGGCAGGATATTGTGGCTTTGTAAAAGGAGACATTAGAGTGGACATGCCTTTTGGGACATCACCTGGATTCTTTGTTCAGTAGACCATCTTGACATTGCTCCAAATCCTTGGTAGGCTCAGACATCTCACTGCCACCTTAGCAGGTCTCAGTTTTACTAGAAGCACAGCACAACTGATGACAATGAGATAATGGCTGAGATTTTACAATTAGTGGTCATGTACAACTTCACTCCTTGCATAGACTCTGCAAGGCAGTACTTTGCTTTCAGTTGAGGTCTTTATAATTCTTGCTCTTTGACACCAGAAGAATAAAGAAAAATCCAAGAAGGAGCATTTCTATGGATTTGAAAGACACTTTTGAAACATGCCTTTTCTTTTTTTTCTAATCTAAAAAATAAAATAATAATTTTATAAGCCAAATACTAGCGTTTGAAATACAGACAGTTACTTCTTGTAGGTGGCTAGGAATGCTCTCATTTTAGCAAGGAACTCTTTTCTGCTGCACAGTTCAGTCTCCCAGGACTGTAAGGCCCATTAGAGAATTAAAGAAAATAAAATGTTGCTTTATTCACTGATGAAGTGCAGCTCCCAGCATGAATTGTGGTGGCTATTTAGCAATGCACAGCAGCACTACACAGCAGCTTTGGTCTGTGGAAAAAAGGTCCACATTGCACTACACGAAGTACAGAAGGGAACAGAGCTGGAACAACTTTGGTTTAGAAAGGTCTCATGCTTCAATGTAAGAGGCAGGCAGCCCTGGTTGGGCATTCAAAAGCCTCTTGTTAAAAGTGCTGCCACCAGGACAGCACCAGCTTCCTCCCAGCAAGGTGAACATCTTGACACATTTCCCCAAAGCAGGAGCCCTCTGCATAAATCTGATGATGCTTGGGTGATAAGAAGTAGGCTTGTACTTGGGGGAGTGGGTAATGAGACATCACTCTCATCAAAAATAGAAGCCATCCTGACACTCCTGATCCCACCTTGATGTACTAGTGAGTGCTAATTATACTAATGCATTTACAGCTTATGAAACTTCCCAATGACCTTTAGCTTATCTCCCCCACAACATGGTCTAATCTTGATCTGTTTGTGCTGAAAGAAAATATCACACTTGTTAATTATTCTGAGAAGCTTTAGGAAGCAGCAATAGGAAAGTGCATATGAATGTATTTCACTTCATAGCTGACTAAGTTAGCATCAGAAATTACCATAAGTGAGCAGTGAGGCAGCTCCTGATGCACTTGTTGCACGTTCTGTAGCCTTCTTTTCGCAGTCACTTGGCTGCCTCTCTACCAGCTGCTTCACAAGTTTAGTGAGATAGAAAGTTTAAAAACAAACCAGTAAACCCTGTCACTGTGTCCAAGTTTTGCTTCCTCTTCGCTGTTCTCGAGCAACATCTCAAATGAATATTTCACCTGGGATTCAAACTCTAGAGCTGGCTGCTTGCTGAAGACACAGTAATTACCAAGGGAGGTGCCAAGGGAACCTTTTAGAAATCAATGAGCAGCACACATCCTCAGACTCGCAAAAGAAATTGATTAGCTCTCTAATGTAGTAAGGGAGATTTCCACAGTTCAGTGCAAGAGACTTCCAAATACGAGTGAACTTTTATTTTCAGGGACCTGGCGATGCGATGCCAGGATTCACCAAGGCTCTGCTCCACCCTGGCATGAGTGAGGAGCAAGAAGTTTACCACTTCTCATGGGGCAAAGATTCAACCCCTGCTTGCTTTTGTGGCTTTTTCCCATATTTGTGCTTCATGTAGAGTAGGGCTTGTACTTTGAAGTGCCTGAGTCCCACCTATCTGGCTGCAGTCTCATTCTGTGTGAACCATGCGATGGGCCGGGCAGTCTCTGATCCATTCTGCAATATGCTAATTGAGCTTTCCAGCACTACACTGTAGTGGGGCAGAGTTGTTTTTTCAAAGAAAAGAGTATTTAAATAGATACCTCATTATATAGGAGAGTTTAATAGTTTGCAAAGTCTCTGCTCCATTAAGATCATATCTTACAGCCAGCCTGGCATATCTGCATGAATGTCAGTTTATTCTATCTCAATCTAAATATACGCTCATTTAATTTCATTTAATTAAAACCTAATAAAAGCTAGACAGATGTAATATAGTTAAAATAGCTACAGCATGGTGAGAGCCCAGTATCGCATCTATAGAGTGTCCGACCTTCAGTGAGAACACAATATATTATTATTATTCAGATGTACTAAATATAGGTCATAAAGGTCTAGGCAGCTTTGGAGTCTGACTTGGAAAGGGAGTTGAGGGATGATTTCATTTCTTCAGGCTTGTAGTGAGGAATAAATAGCTAGAGGTGAAGAAGCAGCATGTTTGAGAAAGGTGCTCTCTTCTGACACTCACAGTTACGTGGGCTGGCAGTGCTCTGGGGGCTCCAGGCAGGTCTTTGAACTTGCATGCAGTCAGATCATGTGCCCAAGAGGGCTCTGAATGTCAGTTTCTGGAGGTCTGTTCATCTTCTGTCAAGGTACTAGAGAGTTTGTGTTTAAGACAACCTAGCCATTGTCTTAGGCTCTTTCAGCCCCAGAGGTCTGGTGTCTATCAGGACAAATACACAGTTTAGAAACCTGCCCTGTATACTACTACCCTTCATTTACTAATTAGATCTACATGTGCATAGATCCATTTTTCTCATTAAATCAAATAGCTTTAACTCTTTACATTTAAAGGGCTTATTTACCCTCTTTCTCCCCAATACATACATTTTTATTCTCAAGTAATGCTTAATTCTTTTTTTAAGTCCAGCCCTTGTGTACTTTTGCCAGTATGTGTTGGGCTAATTGCTTTAGAGATGAGAACAAAAATAAATACAGGTTTTCATCTTTATTATCACAGATCAAGGCAAAAGCAAGGTCTCTGACTCATGCTAGTTGTGGCAAAATTCTCCCTTGCTCATCTTGCTAATACTTCCCACCTTTTGTGGAGAGGCAGCTTTTCTGCAAATGCAGTGACAACTCAGGACAACTCCCTGTTCTCTGCCAGGGTGCACAGCTTCAGTCCTTGTCTCTCAGCCATTGCCCCAGGATGCCAGGCCAGCTCTGGGAAACCTCCCCAGCACACTAACTCATTTAAAACCTGTTTGGCTGAACTGATTTGAAAACTGTCTGGACGTTGTAGTGTTGCAGGCAATGTGCATGTGAGTTCTGGCAGCAAGGGTCAGTGCTACACCTGTAGCCAAGTTTTAAAATTAGTTGATGATGTGGTGGAAACTCTCAATATAGATCAGATTGTGCTGATGCTTCACAGTTTCTCTGTAAAGATTCTTGGATCACGAGCTCCTGAAGACTTCAAAGAAACTGATGGTATTTGTACTCTCAAAGCTCTTGAATGCTGCCAGTGAGTTTGATAGTTGAAGAAACACTCTTCCAACTTACTCTTAAGAAAAGTTGTGAACAAAATGTCAACCCAGAATAAATAACTCTTCCGGATATTAACATACTGGTATCTTTGCTACATAGGGAAGCTCCAGGAATTCAGGGAGCACCGTCATCTTGAACTTGATCTTACAACAAGTATCATTCTCTTTTAATCACTGTCAATTAACTGAGTTACAGAACCATGCCGTAGACCCTAGTGTGGCTTTCAGGCAAGTAACTGCAAGTGAAGTATCAGAGAGGGCTCTGCGGGTGACTTCAGTCACTCTTTGGAAAAGTGTAGGTGCCTCTAACAAAGCAGCAGTGGTAGCTGGCTCACTAGATCATCTAGCCACATTTATGTTCTGAGTTACCAACAGGCACTTTCATTTTAGTCTTGATCCTAAAGGTAAAAGTTTTAATTACTTGGAAACAAAAGAAATACCCAACATTGAGCAAACTTGCAAAAAAAAGTCCGAGTCTGTCCCAGTGAAATGGCAGTGACAGCCATATCCTGCTTCACTGATAATAGCCAGGAGTCAGTACCCAGCAGAAGATACTCAGCCTCTGGCAAGACAGGTGTGAGTCCAGACACCAGATGGACATCGACTTGGGATAAGGTGTGTAAGGACAGCCCAAAAGGATCAGGAAACCCATACAAAGACAGATGTTTTATCAGAAAGGACTGATTGAATGAGGGTTGAAGCAATATCATAGCCAGCCAGTTGACAGCTTAAGTTTTATGTCCTGGAAGAACCTACACTGCGTATCTGGGTCATGCTGTGTGAGGCACACACAGCAGTGATGGGATGCACACAGAGTCCCTTGTGCAACTGGTGGCAAATAGCCAGTCTTTTCTGTAGTACTGTCACTTCTGAAAATACTTTCCCCTAAAACTGGATTAGGAAGTAACCAAAAGGACTGTCAAGAGTTCTCTGGGATTATATGTTGCATTGCCTTAGCGCCTGGTTGCAGCCAATTAGAGCCTTGGTTTCTATGTTTGATGTTAGAGTGATCTTTTTTTTGGTTTTGGTTGTTCAGGTTCATACAAGGAAGTGGTGTGTTGATAAGTCTGGGATGGGTATGTGTCAATAAAGTCAGGTCACCTCTCCTCAACCCAGTATGCAAATAATGCCATGGGGTTTTCCAGCATATCATCCTGGTTTGCCTGGCTGTGCTTCCTGTACAGAGAAGATGTCAGGGCCAGCTTTCCTTCCTGACTGAACTGAATGTATGAGGCGTTATTCATTATCTGTTACAATGACAAGGAGATAATCTCTTCTTCCTTAAAGTATTTCAAACTTTTGAAACATAAGGAATTGAGTTTGAAGTTTGGTCTTGGGTGCCTTTTGGTATAAGTGGCCTGGTGTACACAAGGCACATGGTGGCATTGGTAGCCATTTGATTGGTGATACCTCCATCACTTGATGGACTCTAAGATTGGCACTTCTTGGCCTTTGTGCTATGATTTTTGATCCCTTTGCGGAACACCCTGAAAGGACAAAAGCCAAAGATGTATCATCTTATTGTGATGGGTGAATGGAGTCTTTTGTTCTTTCCTCGGGTGAGGAAATCTGGAATCCAGGGGAAAAGCCTTGTGCAGTCTCTGTAATGGGTGTCCTCTGACTGAAAAGAGAATGTCTTACCTTTGCAAAGGTGAGAGAGACCCAGTACACCACCTCACTAAATACAGCAAGCCTCTGTGCTGCTCCCACAAGAGTTGGTTTACATTTGGAGGCCACGAGGATTGGGATTTAATGCAGGAAAAAAATGAGCTGGTCGCACATTTTAGGGAATCTACTTCAAGTATGCAGTTGCTCCTAAAACTCTGTGTAGACAATTGTGTATTAAAGGGTTTAGCCTCTACAGGGAGTAGATTTAAAGATTTGCTGCAAATCTTTTCAGTTCTAGGACAGAACAATAAACCCCGTTTCAGCTAGATGAGAGAGAAGGAAGTCCTGTTTTCTGCCCCTTGGGCTTGTACTCAAAGTCATTGCACCATTCCCATGGGAAGTGACACACTGTAGTGATGCTTTTCTTAACTCTGAGAATTGTAGAAGGGGAGGAGGGAGGCCCTAGACCAAATGGAACAAAAATGTCACTTGGCAAACTTTCCAAACAGGCAAAGAGAAATAACCCTGTTTTCCATGGCTGTGCTGTTCTGTGCAAGTATCGTTGGGTATTACTTGTTCTGTCAAGGGTAGCAGTAGTTACGAACGTAGATAAATAAACAGCAGATTTATTGTTGCAAGAGAGAGATTACCCACAACTTCAGTCACTGCAAGATCCTTCCTGATGCTCCAGTCATCTGTGGATAAAAAGCGTTAGAAAATATAACCAGACATAAAGTTAAAATGGGGTAATGTCATCTTGGCAGAGGAAAAAGCTGCAATGAGTACTCTGAATTGCAGCTCCTGCTTAGAGAAAGGACTCTGCCTAAAGGAAGAGTAGTTAGGAAAGATAAAGATTAAGTATAAATATTGTAATTACTTTTTAAGAGGCAAGTTAAACATGCTTAAAATATGCCTTCTTTGTATTTACAGAAATGCTTTTCTGTCTTTCTTTCCCATTGGGTGATCATTGTTGTGGATAATGGAATGAGCTGTAAATCTGAGTGAGATACACGACACTCTTGTATGCATACTGGTATTTATTAATCAATACACTGAACATGATTTGACACACTGTGTCCTGTTTAACCCTGTTTTTCTGTCTGTTTAAACTCCTCAGTTTTCTTTGGTAAGTGCTTGGTATTCAGATCCTACAAATCTGCATAAAACCAACACATACCATGAACTGCCACGGATTCAATCTGCATGAATCTCTCCCTTATACTAACAGCCTTCATACGTGCAAAATAAGACCATGGGGACAAAAGTGGGGATTAGAAGGGTTCCCTGCCAATTTGTCCAGCTGGAGTATCTCCTCTTCAGTCATGCTTCGTTATTGATTGTACACTGAACTCAAGACACTGACCAGTGGATCCTGCACTTGCTAAAACACGTTGACCTCATAAAACAAACCTTTATAGATCATTGCAACAGAATAACCCAACCTCACTCCCAGCAAAACCCTCCTTATAAGAGACTCTTCATTATAGCATGTAAAATTATCTCCAGTGCCTTATAAAGAGGGTAGGGATTCCATTCTCCAGCTAACATCCAAATTAGGCAGGAATGACAGAGGTCCGTCTGGTGTGCCATTGCTGTGTTACCAGAAACTACTTTCTGTTTGTAAAGTTAATTCTGCATGACACAAATTTCTTGGCTGGTGGGAACCTGGTGCAAGGGTGATGCGAATGCAGAGAATGGCTCAAAAATTACTTGCTACATTCCCTCCTTAGTTTAATTTCTTTAAGCAAGCGGATTTTGTCCCACTGGTCATTCTAACCTTAAAGCAAAATTGCACCTAGCGCCCGCAACCATGTGCTTTCCACCCCTCCTGCCCAGCACACTCACGGTCACACAGCCCCAGGACACCCTCTCCTTGTTCTGTATGAGAATGAAGGGGCACTGCACCATCTTCCCAACGTGTCCTCCATCTCAGCTGCTTGAACAGTGGTGCAGGGGAATGCAAATGGTGAGGTGAGCCAGCAGCGCCACTTCAGCAGCTCAGTTGGGCCCCCATTCACAAGGGTGGTGGCTTTAATGGCAAGATGAGGGCTGGTTGCTGCACTCCTGGAAGTGATGAGCTTTATTAACCTCCTGAGAGTGTCACTGACTTTTACTGCACATCAGTTTCTTTTTGTTTATTCCTGTTGTGCTAATACAAATTCTAGCTTTAAAAGAACTTTCTGCTTTTTGGTTATAATTTTCTTCCTTTCCTCTTTGTACTAATGCTTCTCTCTAATCTTATTTGCATTCAAATTACCTCACCAGGTGGTACACCGATCAGAGGTAAGAATGCTGAAATGTGCCTCAGTTGTCACGTCACTCCATCTCCTGTCTGCCTTGTCCTTTCTCCTCCGGTGTTTCTCATCTCCAGCTTTTACTCTCAGCCCTAACTCTGGCAGTGCTCTTGCTCATCTGCACTCTCCCACTAGTGTGTTTATTTTGGTTGGGTTCTAGCGTGATTTCTTGTAGACTCATCCTTTGCGATTTCGCACTGTTGAAAGGGGAGTTATTCAGCGAAACGTTTGCAAACTGGAAAATGATCACCTGCCTCCACCTCAGGAGTGTTAATGTCTCCTGCAGCTCCTGCAAGTCTCTCAGCTTCCCATGCAGTTGTGGCCTCTGAGGTTTTGTGTCTAGAGGGTTTTAGACAGATTGCTTTGGTGTAAGGAGGTAACATTTTCACAAGAGAACAGTCAAATTCTCTGCTGCAGATGATGGTCATAAAACTCTAATCAGAAGGGGATAAAATCTTGAAAGTTTGAGCAAACCTGACTCTGAGATAAGGGGCACCTTTGTTTTTGTTTCTCATGTTTGCTTTTCGAGTGTGCTAACCCTTTAATGTGGCAGCAGAGTGAAGAAGCACTACCCCATACCCCCATTTCTGAGTTGGGCATGCTGATGTTGCCTTGCAGCACAAAGTTTTGCTTCAAATAGATGAGTCAGAAGCACATCTGGCTGCCTTAAGCCTTCATTAATTAAACCCACCTCTGGTTTGACAGCCCAGTGTGCTCAGTCCCTGGGTAGTTTTCACAGCCTGTATGCACCAGTAATGACTTTCCAATTGGAGCATTGTCTTTCCTAGCCTAAACGTTCAAAGCTGTCTCTTTAGATTAACTTTAGCGTGTTAATCAGCGTTACATGGTAAGGCACTTCTGAATTCTCTTGTGATTTTGGTTACCCCTGTTGACTGACCCCTGGATTTCTCGATGAAATGACTGCCACCAATAAATCAACACAACCTTGTTCATTCAGTTTTCCCCCTTCTCCCCTTTCTTCCCCCTTTTCCCTGAATCACTGCTGGAAGTTAATAAGCTGACTCTTTGGAACTGGTTCTGTTGCTGGGGGTTAATGTTTTCAGCTCCTGTTAAGTGATTTTAGAGTAAATGTGAATTGCTGTTTGATGTGTATTTGCATTAAGTTGCCTCGGTAGCAAATCTGGGTCAGGGAAAAAGACTGCAAACCTTATTTTTATATGAATGGGCTTACATATCTGTCATTTCTCCCTTTGGAACGCTGGAGATTGACAGCTGTGATGTTACAAACTCTTTAAACCATTTCTTCATCCCCTATTTCTATTGCAAATCCTAAAATGAAATGACAGATTGAATGCTAACTAGCCAAGTGCTCAGAGCTCCCAGCTGTGCACGCCAAGCGTGCAGCCATCCCCGGGCCTCCCCGCATGCTCTCCGCGCGCCTGCCCTGTCTGATGACATTAGTGACTCAGCACCAGAACCATGTGGATGCTCCATACGTCCTGCTTGGGAACCGAACACATCTCTGTGGAAAGAACCATTCATCTCATAAAACATAAGTTCCCCACCCCCCTTGCCACCTCCGTTTGAGTCCTGATGAGGTATTTTAAGACTGTATTTGACATTATTTAAAATATATGTGTCCTGTTTGAATGTCAAAGATGACATTTCTGTGAGAGCAAACAGAAGCCACGTGCTGCTCTCTGGCTTCTCCCAGAGGATTTCTGTCACCCTAATGCCTTTTATTTAAAATGGAGGTCATTGAATTTCTAAAGATAATGACAGATTAGATGAAAGTGCTTTTACGATGGTGAGGTTGTGTCCATGTAGAAGTGACTGTTCTGCCATGTTCTATACCCAGCTGCACTCTTGTTCCTCATTAAGGTAAGTTTGATGCTTTGGAATCCATTAATTTGGTCTGAAAGGAAGGGTGAACTTATGACTCTTAACAAACTCTTTTGGTAATGATGTGGGGTGGGGGAAGGGGCGGTTTTGGTTGGTTTTAATTGCTGCTCTAACTGTGCTGCTAGGAGTTGTATGTCTGAAGTACTTGGGAGGTTCGAGTGCTACTCAAGGCCTGTGTGCCAGAGCAGCAGTGGACCTGCTCACAGGGAGCAGCATGTGGTTAGCAAGAGGATGACCTGAGAAACTCTACTATGCACATCTCCAGAAAGAAGACTTTTCTCTTTAAATATGTTTGACCTTACCTCCACGTATTTGGTGTTCTGTCCAGGAGATCTCTGGCTTCCTTGAAGTGGGAGGAGCTCCCATCTATAATTCAGAATCTCTATTTGTAGCTTCACTCTTTACCCCTCTGGGACTGCCCCAGATAGTAATTTAATCTTGAATTCCCTGTCTGTTCATCAGAAAGGCATGGAGCTGGCAGATGCCCATAAGATTAGGCGATAGCTAGCTTCTTAAGGTGGCCAGTAGACAGTATCAGCAAATCCATGTTTAAGCAAGTTCTGGCCCATTCTTCCTTTCAAACTAGAATATAAGATGTTCATTTCCAGCATTTGTCTGGAATTGAACTTGTTCAACCTTTTATGACATCTGGCTGCGTTTTCCTGCCCTAGGCTGTAAGACAGAGCAGAGCACAACTGTGTACCTGGTGGGCGCTGGACTGAACAGGTATTAGATGGGATGCACATGAGGAGGTAAAGAAATACCATCATCTCGGGCATGATCCCGCTCTAGTCAGATGTGTTACTTTTCTGTCACCACAGGAAATATCTGAGGTTCCTATACATAAGAGTATGTCTTCCCTGCAGACGTCAGCGTAGCAGAGGTCTGTCTAAATTAACTTTAGATCAGCTCACTTGGGTGTCAGAAGCTGTCTGTCTGGGAAGTCAAGTAAACGCCAGCACTGACTCCTCTATAGTTGCACCTAAACCTTTTCTAGTCCAGTGCAAACTGGTTTAAATACAGCTCCAGTATTTCAGCGCTATCCTGTGAGCTGAAGCATAATGCTATCCAAAGAGATCAGAGGAAGCTAAAACAATTTTGCTGTCTGCTTTTGGGTATGTATTTGTACATCTGATTGCACTTTGCATATGTAATCGGATTTTTTTCCTGTTTCTTGAGCTTTCCTGGTCACACAAAAAAAAAACCTATTTAAAAATTAGAAGCTATGCTTGCAGGAGCTGACAGGGCTGGGCTAAGTTGGCTGGGGTAGTGTCTGGAAGTGTTTGTAATGCCTTGTTTCTTGCTGTCAGGATTCCGATTGACTCATGTCCCTGTGGAAGCATGCAGAGGCATTATGTGCATTTGACAACACTGTAGTTTTGCTTCTGATGCAGATTCCCCTGAGATTTCCTGTACCTACTGGTGAGAGACCAGAGCATTCCAAAACTCCACTGTCTAAGAGGAGATCTTGTGCTGACGAGCGTGCAGGGTCTCCTTTGCCCAACTCTGTCTTGGTGTCAGCACTTGGTTGCTCTGAGCAGCTGCATGTGGTGCGCAGGAGAGTGGTTTGTCTCAGCCATCCAGAAGCGGCCACTTGCATGCCAATCACCGGCCTCTCAGGCATGATGACTGTAATGAACACGAGCAATGAAAATGTATTTGTAGTTGTCTTGTTTTGCATAATTGACAGTGCTGAAGGCTGGTGAAGGCTAGGTGGAATCTTCTGTAACAGCTGGGAGATGCTGCTGTTATAAATTACCAAAAACAGAATATGAGAAATGCTTTTTCCATTATTAGTGATTCCTGTGTGATTTTGGTGTCTTCCAGTTTTTCACAGCTTCCCTGGCAAGTGTTGATTATCTCGGGCCGCAGGCAGAATGTCAAAAGTCCAGCTCCCTCATTGTCAGGGCTTCATAGTGTTTCTTTCTCCACCATATTCACATTTTTGGGACCTTGTTTGCTTTGGACTGCCTCTGGCCCTGCTTCACAGCTCTCTGGATTTTATTAGGAAGATTGTTCTTCTCTGAGAAGGAATTTTTAGCACAGTTGGGATTGGGACCCGACTTGCACACTTGAGCATTGGCTGAAGAGGTGGCTACGGTACTGCTTCAGGAAACATCTAATGGTATTTCTGTAGAGGAAGCTGGTGGGATTCAAGGGGAAAGAGAAGGGAAAGGTCTGAGGTACCTACATGCTCTGATGTGCAGGGTGAGCAAAATTTAGGTTTTCCCTGAGAGGAAGTGCCCTGGTCAGGTATTTGGCTTCATTAACACCTGCATTATAAGTCCTTTCATTAGCTGGGTGCTGTGACTGCAGCCTAGTTCCTATGGCTCTTGGGTACTTACAGGAGCAGTTCATTCCATGTCTAATTTTATAACCAGAGCAAAAGGTCACCCACACACCCCCCACCCCCAGCTCTGAACCAGAGGGACAAAGGCTGTGAATGCCCTGCTAGAGAAATTAAGCTGCTCTCACTCTTGGGGACAGAGCACCGACCTAATAAATAGAGAAGTGTCGTCCCAAGAACTGCTGTGTTTATCTCTGTGCGGAGCTCACTGGGAGAAGGGAGCAGAAGCACTCCATGAGCTACAGAGCAGCATTTCAGAGCGATCAATTTGTGTGGCAGCTCGGAGCTTTTTACATTTGGTTTGTCACCTAGAGGAGAGAGTGACAAGCCATCTGTGGCACAACAGTACCCGGCACTGCCAAGAAGCATCCCTTAACAGGATCTGCCTTCCCCCATGCTCTCTCAGTGCAGTGCACTTTTTTAATGCTTCTTTTAACCACTGTCACTGCAACTAATGATTCTGCCTGGGCACCAGTATCTTTGAATAGATAACTATCTTGGAGAACTGCTAACAGGGCTGCTGTCTGTGCCCAAGTTTAAACAGCAAAAGAAAGAGCTAGAAGAGGACAGAAGGGACTGGCAAAGGATACCAGCACAGAGTAAAGAACATGTAAGGGATACTTGCCATTCAGCAGGGCCAGCTCCGGCCCTCAGCCTCTGGAAGTTCTGTCATGTCACCATTCTTCCTGGCACTGGAGAGCAGCCAGGAGTTTTTCACAGGAGCTGTCAGCTCTCTGATAAGCTGAGATGTGTTACTGCTCTGAGATGCAAGTGAGATTGACATGACATTGCAGTGTGGTGAGGAATGGCCACCCTTCTTCTGCTGGAGTCCTGCTGTAGTTCAGGGTGCTTAGCAGGCAGCAGAGGTTGAGTGGTGCTCAGCAGGGAGAAGTTTTGCTCTGTTGTACACACACCACTGCAGAGCCTCATGAGCATCCAAACAAGCTGTTCACTGCTCCTCTGTGTACACACACACGAGTCCTGATGGTAGATTGTCCACATGTACCCACTGAAACCATGCTATGTGATTGTCAGCCATGCGAACAAGGTGCCTGGCACCCACGCACTAGAGGAAGCCGTATGAGAAGTCTGTAGTAACTTCCTGTGTGAACAAGACCTGACTCAGCAAATTCGGAGCAAAAATCTCAAAGTAATGAACAAAAGTAAACCAACCTTCCTTAGCCATGGTTGCAGAGGTGTAGAAGACTGAGATGTTGACAGGGATAGAAATAGAATTCAAGTCCTTTGCACTTGTCAAAGCAAAGAATTGACTGCCCTTTTGAAGCTCTTGGAGTGCAACTTCTGTGAACTTCAGGGAAATGAGCTACTCAGGCCTTGGTTCTTCCTCTGCTGTGGCTTCCTGTGTTCTGTCCAGGCCAGACTCAAACCCTTCAAGAGATGAAGCTATTGCCTTTCTCTGGGATGACTGAATTAGGGCCTGAGGCATTTTACATTTAGAGAGTTTTTCCCAGGGCTCAGGTGCATTTCTGTCTCTAGCTTCCTGATCCCAGCGTTGTCTGAGCATCTTTAACTTTATTAATAGATCTCTGTACCATGAGATACCCTACACTTTCTTGTATCTGTCACTTAGTCGTAGGCTGTCCTTCAGAAAGACCCCTATAATCCTCTGACTACCATCAGTCTGCCATGATATTCACACTTTCTGCTAGCTGTCAGCCCTACTGTGGGACCAGGATGTTTGTCTAATGATGATTTATTGCAGTGACTGTTTTCTTTCTGGTTCAGTGGAGAGGTATACTCTGAGTTCCTTCTGCTTTCTCGGTTCTCTCTTGCTCCTGGTACACTGTATTTTGAATAGCGGTGCCAACCCAGACAAAACCAGAAACCTGAGTCCCTGAGGAGTTTGTAGGCAGTTGCTGAAACATGTTTATAGTATGATTCTAGAAACTGATCCATGCTGGTGCAGAACTGATGGTTCTGAAACTTCTCTCTGCTTTCATTTTATTCACCCTGTTGCATTTTCCTCTTCTCTCTCTGGTCTCCAGCACTGATGTTGAGGTCCCTAGAGATAAAAAAAATAGTTTGACTGACATTTAAGGTTGCAAGTATAAAGGGTATAAATACCAGTGGTATGTATTAATAGCTAAAAGGGGCGTATGAAAAGGTACGTGATCATAGCAGAATTATCTTGGGATCTCACATTTTTGGTAGGCAGACACCACTGCCTGTCACCTGAAGCTGGTTCAACTTTCAGCCCAGCCAGCTGATGAGGGCTGCAGGCTAAATCAGAGATAGGGTCTGCCTCAGGGTGATGACATCCACCATCTTTTTGTGGTGTATTTTTAAGTTTGGCTATGTTTTGCAGCAAACAGCTTTTCCCAGCCAAGCCTGATGCAAATGCTCTCAATGAACTCTGCAGCGTGTGCGTGCCCACATAGTAATGAGTAGAAATTAAGAAGGGGATAATATATGGTTAGTCCCAGGAAAATCTTCCTGACAGAAAGCATAACAAGGCTGTGGCATCAATTCCTTGAGGAAGTGGTGAAAGACCTATCACTTGGCACTTCTCAAATGGGGTTGGACAGAACATAAGTACATTTACAACAGGGAACAATCCTGCCCTGGCCCCCAGGGATGCACAAGATAACCTAATAGGTCTTTTCCATTTCTAGATTCTCTGATTCTCTGTGTCTTGTCAATGCTGGGAAGCTTCGTCCTGCTCCACTGCCTGTCATGCTGCTGTCTGCTTGAAGATGTTTTTCCTGGTTAGCACGTAGAAATTCAGCGTTCTGCATGAATTAAGCAACAGTGCTCTGTAGGCTTTAGCCCGTGGGTGTCCGGAGAGCGCTGTGCCTAGGGAAAGCTGGCATGTCCTTTTGTTAGTAGGTGGAAATACTTGTGCAAACAAGCTTCCTCTGTCTAGCTGAAGCCTCATTTCCAGCAGTAATGCAACAATAGGGAGGGCTCTGTACATCATTTTTATTATATGGCAGAATCCAGGGAAGTTCATTTTTCCCCATGACATATAGACTTATGCTACAATCTCAATTTATCCTTCTAAATAATGTAGGTGGCAGTGGTTGATTCACATTAGTTTTTCTTCTGTTCTGATGATATGAAAAACTGAGTTTGACCTCTGCAGCTTGAACCAGCAAGAAGGGAGAAGGCAATTTCACCAGCTATTCTCAGTGCCGCTCTCAGTGGTCGTTTTGAACTGTGGCAGCCAGAAATGAGTTCAAATCCTTACAAGCAAAGGGGTTAATGTTTTTCTTGAGTTCAGTATATGGTTTGTGTGCAGAGTTCCCTTCTTACAGGCAATCCTAACCAGCAGAATCTGAGCACTTGGAGGTACTTTAAAAATTATTCCCATGTTGCCTGGGGGAAGCAGTCTGAGCACCAGCCATGGTCGTTCACTCCTGCAGTGCCAGTTCACTGTCATATGCATCTTGATGCTTTCTTTGTCTGCATCTCCATCTTTTAGTCTGCATGTGGGGCCCAGTTGGGGGACTTTAGATATGACCAGTTTTGTAGTAATCTGTGTTAGAGAGGCTGAATGAAAGACCATCCTCCCGAGCTGAGCAGTGTTGGACACCAGTGGAATAGGCTGAGGAGATGAGAGTAAACCTCCTTAGAGCAGCACTCGCTTCCACATCGTGGGTACTCTACAGGTTTCCCATGTAAATTGTAACTCTCTGTGCACTTACAATTATTTAGATGTGCACCTCCTGCATCAGGCACTGTGGGAATGAGATCATCTGTGTCCTGAGGGAACCTCCAGTCTGGGCTAGGCAACTACTGCTGACCCAAAGCTGGACGTGCAGGCACTGCTGGGACAAAGGGAGGGTGGCTTTCAGGCAAGCACCTTGCGGCAAAACGGATGTATTACATTTGTGTGTATCTCAGCCTGAGTTTCTAATCTTTAAGTCATGTATGATGAAATGTGAAAGAACAAGGAGATCGCTGACATAGAGAAAGCTGAGGAAAAGCAAAGTGTTTTCTCAAAAATGGATGTCTGTAGGAAGGAGGGATAGTGAGGTGGGAGAGATGGGACTCTTCCAGATTCTGTAGGAAGGTCACAATTTGTTGAGCATTTGCTAGACTTTATGTGCATCAGATAAGAAACAGCTACAGTTAGTGTGCTTTGTGCTTGGCTGTTTTGATTAAAGGCTTATTAAAGGTCCTTTTATTAGACAGAGTCCCATACGAAGCTGTCATTAATATGTGTGTGCGTGTATGGTTTTTTCCCTTTATTGAAGTAGTGAATATAAGTGGTTAGGGCAGTCAGAAGGACATCAGTAACTGGTTCCCTGTATATTAAAAAAATGAATAATCAACTTTGCAGCTTCTAACAGCATACTGGGTACCTTTTGGCTGCATGCTGGTACCCTGTGGGTCCAGGGAACATCACAATATATTTATCCAGGAAGATTCCTTAAAAGTGTGGGGCATGGGCTTCCTTTTCTGAGGCTGGCTGTTTGATTACCAGATTTGCTATAGCCTCAATTGTCTCTGTCATCTTGTTTGTACACAGGAGCTCTGCAAATAGAGAACAGCGAGGAGTCAGACCAAGGCAAATACGAATGTGTTGCAACCAACAGCGCAGGAACCCGCTACTCTGCCCCAGCTAACCTTTATGTCCGAGGTAAGAGCAGCTTCCACCCAAGGAGGGTGACTCCTCCTGCTCAGAAGGCTCCATGGCATTCCATGAAGAAGTATGCTCCTTGTCCTAGTGCCCTGATCACACTTTGTGGATTGTATGATGTGGCATTTTGCTCATAAAAACAGCAAGTAAAGTTGAAGGCTCTCTTTTATCCACATTGAGTTTGACTTACCTTCCTGGAAATCTTTTTTTGCTGTTTATATTGTATTATGTAAAATGCACGATTGGAAAATGGGCAGAACTGGAATTCCTTTCTTCCTTGAACTCCTTAACTTTGTGTTAGTCATTTTTCAATTGGGATCAAGGAGTGCTTAATCCTCTTAATATAAACTAACCTTTGGTAGAGTAGTGTAAAACTGGTCATGCTCCAGTGAGCTAGAAGTGCTAAGCTATAGGTGAGCCAATATTCAGGCTTCTGCTTTGGAATGTGTATCTTTAAAAACTGAACAGCTTTTTGGAGTTGTCCTAATCCATCTTACATGCATCAATGATTGAGCCTCTGGGTATTAATGGCTCACACTGGGAACCTGCTGGAAATTAGCTGCAATTCATGTAAAGTGATTCTTCTAATGCTTATGCTATGTTGCTGATTTAAAACTGTTTTCAGCATACCAGAATAACTAGGTTTTACATTAGGGCAGTCTCCTGCCAGCTTTCTTTCTCTACATTAGAAGTGTTTGAGTTAGTTTGGAGAGAAGCAAAGGCTAAATTCCCTGTACACCTTCTGTTAATTTCAGCAACAAAAAAATGTGCTGCCTCATATGAAACTGTATAACCAGAGCCACTGGTCAAGAACCCCTGGGAAATGTAGTTATGGATTTTCCCAAGAAGAAAAGAAAGATTCTTGCTCTAGTGCAACACATTGTTTGTTAGGAAGTTAAAACCAGATTTTATTTCCACATAGTAAATCAACTAATAATAAAATATCATCTTCATTTCTTCCTTCCTCTATTTCAAAGAAAGAAAACACAGACTTAAAGCTCTGTATGTGGTGTTTAGCATGAAAAGAGGACATGAGAATGATTAAGTCTTCACATACCGTGTGTTTGCTTCTGGCTTTGTTTTCTTTGCTTATTCTGGGGGACTGCTTTTTTATTTTGCAGCGTAATTTGGATTTTAAAGAGTCTTTGGAAGACTGAAGTATCCAATTAAGCATATTCAGAAGATGAAGCTGTATCTATGCAATGGAATCACTCATTTCACTCTCACAGTGTAATTATGGATGCTTTTAAACTCCTTGTATTCTTGCAAGTTCATTTTTCAGGCAAGCTGTACTAATTTTCATCCCACATTGTCACTCTGCACTCTAGGGGAAAGGATCCTTCTTACCAGTCTGGCTATTGCATAGGTTTGTGTGGATACTCAGCCGATTTGCTGCAGTGTTTGGGATTCTTTTGCTTCCTGTCACATGCTCAGATTCTTAGCGTTCTGTTTTCTGTAGTCCTGTGACTGAAAAAAGGCACTGGAACTTAAAGAAGTAGAAAAACCTCAACAACTTGACAATTTCTTATTAATGAAGCCTCTTTATTTAGCCAGTGAATCCTGCAGGACCAAGGAGTGTACTGAGTTTTACACTCAGCACTGCTCAGTGATGTTCCTCTGCCTTGTTTGGGCATGGAATGGGCTGTGGATGGTCTCCACATGTGAGAGGATCCTGACTTTCACCAAAGAAAGCACGTTCGTGGACATATGCTTTACTGTTAAGTGTCATTTTCTCACACATAATTTTTTGGAAGGAGCCTTTTTATTGCACATGATCTTTACAATGTCAGTCTTCAACCTGTGTGTTCTTGATAAAGCCTTACTATATATTTAAGGCAGGATACCCCAGAAATCGTTATTTCTTCTTTGTTTTTTCTTCTTGTGATAGTCCTACAATGTTGTCATTAGGCAGATCAGTGCCTTCCAGTAGGGTCTGCAGAATGTGCCTGTATCTTTACTAGAGAAGGTACTAATTAATGCTAAATTACAGTGGAAATTAAGTGTGTCGGCTATGGTAGTTTCATAATGATTGCCCTTACTGCAGCAAATACTCAAGAAGCTGGCCACGTTTTTCAGAAAGGGTGGCCAAGTACTAAGCAGCAGCAGTACTTATTTCCACCCTGTGTAATTCTCCGGAGTGCTTGTGCCGACTGTCATTTACAGCCTATTGTTTTTTAATAGTTCAAATGTTTGTTTGTCTCTTGACTTTTGAGGTTTATGTTTTTGATCATGTGCCCCCCTTTCCTAGCCTCCCAGGTAGTCCTTTGTGAGTGTGCTGCTTTAGAAAGCACAGCCTCATTAGCATCTTTATCATACTCTTCATGCTAACAAAGGAAGATACTGGGCGCTGAGAAGGAGTATCCAGGCACTGCTCTGGGCTTCCTATATCAATGAAAAAACAGGAGGAGGAAGGAGCAGGCTATGCCAGCATCTTGTCTCTGCGAATCCTTTAGAGCCAGCACTTCTGCACAGATGGACTTCATTAAAACTTAAAACATTTCCACACCAGGGATTTGTAAAAGAAAATGGATGCATTTTCCTTGAAGCTATTATTTTCATCTTACTAAGTGTGCTGGAAAGCAATCCTCATAAGCCTTCTGCTTCTGGACTGACAGGTCTATCTGTCTGCTGCTGCAGAGCCAGAGTGGGGCTGGGGACCAGGGCTAGGAGCTGATGGCCTCCCACCGCTGTGTGGAGGTCTGCAGAAAACATCTAGACCATCAAAGGCACAAGAAGAGAGTGAAAGCAAGAGCACGGAGTATGCCAGGGCAAGGTGGCCATCAGAAGCATAGCAGGAACATTTAAAGGGGGGCACAGGGACCTATTTCTATTGTGCCCTTTCAGCACAAGCATGCATGCCAGTGCTGGTCTGGAGTTAGCATTCCTACCATGAAGGAGCATTCATCCCTTTGTGGTCCATGGCTACCTGTACCACAGTACATCATAACAGTGATTAGATTTGGGACTTCATGGTGCTGCAGGGAGAAGGGAAGGGAATAGAAATGTATGGAAGATGTGATTCCTCTAATCCAGAGAGCTTACTGTTCAATTTAATAGCAAAAATCCAAGAAGTTGATTCAGGACATACAAGAAATAGATATAAGAATAGAAGACAGATTTGACCTAGTGTGAGGGAAACAAAAGGCAGTGTCATTTTGTCACGCTCACTGGGAATGCGATATAATTGCACTGATTCACCTACACTATTGGTTTTTTATGGTCACATTTCACTCTTTGTTTGCTTACAACTTCAGGGACATCTGCTCAAAGCAGTGCATTTTCAGCCAAAAGTCTCTCCTACAAAACCCCCATGTGGTACATGCCTCTTTTATTTGCCTCTTGTCCCATATGAAAGGGTTTTTCCTGCCCTTCTCTTTCTCTACACATGGCTTTTTTGTTCCTGCTTCAATGAAGCAGATGAACAGGAAGACTGCATAAGAATATCCTTATCAATACACTGTGGAGTTCTGTAGGTGTGTGCCCATTTTTGCCTACAGCAGGGAGCAATGTAAATGCTATGGGAATAGTCCTCACTGGAGCACTGGTTGCATACTTCCCATCAAATGAGAAATCTGCTGCCCAGCTTTCACTTGTTAACTCCTGCTTTTCAGGCCTGAAAGGCACAACTGCCCTGGACCAAAGTACTGCTTGTGCTGAAGGGAAGCAGCAAAGCACCTGCTTTAAAAAACAAAAGAAGACCATTTACAACTGAATTGTCTCCTATCCCCAAACTGCAAACTAGTAAATCAGACTACAGCAAATAGAAATGGTATTACTGCAAAATTCTGTGCTTTCTTGATCTGCTTCTTGAAAAGCCAGACTAGCGTGTCACTTGACAGCAGAGGAACTTACTTGCAGTCTGAGGACTTACTTGCCAAGTTTCACTAAGGAGCCATTATCCAAAATGAATTTAGGATTGTGACTGTGTCCCCAGCAGCTAATCTCTGGTCTCTGCAGAGTTCCACACTTGAGGACTTGGTGGTAGCCTAGGCTCAGACACACAGGTTGCTCACCCAATGGCTACTAGCAGTTGTGTGATGCTTACTACAGTGAGGACTTTGTGTAAATAATAATAATTCTGAATGACTGACATGGGCCTGGAGCAACAAGACTTGAAGCCTTTAAAAAATGACATTTTCTGCTTATGAAATATTAAAACAGCAAAATTAGCAACAGTAACCAAAGCTTGAGGCTGTTGCCAGGAGAAGAGTAGAAGCTGAGGGCAGTGGTCAGACAGTCACTAAAACTGAGAATGTCTGAAAAATGGCCAAATAAGGCAGAATACATGTTTTTACAACCCAGCTGTATGCACAAGGTGCTCGGTTAAACCTGCCTCCTGTCAGGAGTGATGGGGGTGACAAAGTGCTTGACCAGAGAGGGGCACTGCCAGTGCTTGAGAGTCTGGCAGCAAACACAGACAAGCAGAGACTGGAGAGACTTGCGAGGGAGATGCCTGGGTGAGAAGAAACACAAATGGGCAGCTGAATTATACTGGATGACCCAGCCTGCTGCTTCGGACAGATGTCTGCCCAGACCATCAGAAGAAGCAAAACCAGGCTGCCACAGTGACCACAGAGTGCCTACTCCTCAGCGGTTGGTACATGGCTGAGGAGGACTACAGCTCTGAAAAGCTGTGATCTGCTTGTGTATGCTCTGTGCAGACCTGATGGAGTACAGCAACACAACAGAGACCAGTGACCCTTTGAGGAAGAAAGTGCTCTCCTTTTTACAGGTTCTCAGTATTTTTACTACTTCTCCCTGCTCCCAGGTGCTGCTCCATGCTGAAGCTGTAGTTTGGCTGGCTGTAAGCCAGCTCAGGGTAAGCACAGCCAGCAGCACGGCACTCAGCACCAGCACATGTTTGCTCCTCTGTCAGGTCTGTGGCTGCTGCTACTGTGTATCCTCATCCTGGAGCCCTCTGGTTTCAGAGCTGGGAGAGACATGTGGAGGCTTCAGACAAGTTTTCCCCATATACTACTAGGAGTATTTTAGTCATGTTTCCCGTTTGGGTGAAGTATGCTCACCATCACTGTTCCTATGAGCATTTTGCTATGCCATAATAATTATAATGAGCACAATTTAATAAGTAATAGTTCTTTGTCTTTCTGCTAGCACATTCCATCTAAAGATTTCAGTGTGCTTTGCAGAACTCGACTAAATAAGCTTAGCAGGTTTATTCCTTGGCAGTTCCTTTGACAGTTAAAAGTGCAATGCAAGGCTCAAGTCTGATTATTTGTAAAATGACCTTTATGGAAAGTAGGAGAGTGGCTGGTGGCTCAGTGCATGATAATGCAGCACAGAAATGGAAACCTATTTCCCTCTCCTCCTCACATGACCCGAAACAATTAGGGCTGCGTATCTGTACTGAGTAAATGTCCATTCCCTCCCCTTCCATATCCACTTGCACAAAGGGGTTAGGAAATCCATCTCCATCTCTGGTGCACAGAGATTTCTGCTCTTAATTGAATTCATGCATGCATGTGTGTACTCTGTGAATGGGAAGGGATGGTTGGGCACCCTGAGCATCCTGCCTGCCTTTCTGGGATGGAATGTACTCATCACTGGCATGAGAACATTGTTCATCACATATAGTGGGAGGTTGTCTTATTCTCATGTAATCTGGCATAAAAAAGACAATCTGTCCTTTTGTTCCCATATACCTCTCAAAGCTGTAAAGGATAAAATTTGATTTATGTGGAGTCCTTGAAACACAAGATGTGTTTTTGGAGATAAGCAGGAACAGGTTCATCCCCCTCTGGGTTTTTGTTAACCTCTCTGTCTTTTGGATTCCACAGTATCTGGGTTTGCCTTTATATTAACGCCTTGCATAGCACCAGAGGGTTTTCAGCACAGGACAGATGCTGGCAGTTCCCACCAGAATTACAGAGCCAACTGGGATAATGAACTTTCTTGTTGCTTCAGGAAAGTATTAACTTCCCACTCTGAAAAGCTTTAAAAATGTGTTCCTTTGTTTGAGCTAGCGATCTCAACTCTCAGACCTGTGTTTTGGTATCCTGACCATAGCCCCCTGCCTTGTTTCAGGGAGCTAATGGCCAAGAATACACAAAACCAGAGCCTCCCATGAGCCCAAATTCATTCTTTCTGCACCAAGCTGCTGTGGTTAGGGTATCACTGCTGCTGCGTAAAACAAGCCTATCTGTGGCAGGGTAAAAGCCAAATTCTGTTGGCATGGGGATTTCTGCCTGCAGAGCATGGGAACCAGCTGACAGGATGTGCAGACGTGTCCCTGGTACAGGCTTTGTTTCTTTGTTGTTTCATCTTGAATCTCAAAAAGAGCCCCTTTTTACCTTCTGGAGTTTGCTCGCTTCTGATGGCGTTTCTGCTAGGGCTTGACTTGCTTTGTCTTGCACACAGATGGGCATGTTTAAATAGCTTCTGGGGTGCTCAGGTTTGGGTAGCAGGCAGGTGGCATGAGCAGTGAGCCATAGTGTTCTGTACAGGGGATACTCAGCCTTCAATCCTCTGTCCCCATGTAGTGGGGCAGATTTTATTTACTGTCACTGCTCAGAGTAATTTGTCTTGTAAAAAAACCAGAAAACCTCTTGGTAGCAGTGTTGCTTGCTTTAGGATTGACATGGATGGAGACGTGGAGATAAGGAAGAATGTGAATGGGATCTGTAGGATGGAACTTTCAATTTACCATTTTTCAGGTTTATCTCAGATAATGCAGCATCTGTTTAAGCCTTAACTAAAGGGTAAAGAGAGAGAACTTTCTGACCAGGTGTTCCCTCTTGCCTTACAGCTGTTCCAAAATAGCCTGCTACTGGCTTTTATTCCTCATAAGCCACTAATACAATAAGAGATTAAGAGATAATCCAGCAATTAGTGACAAATAGCAGGCCCCAAACTTGTTTCTGTTAGAGCAGAAAGTAATCTGTTTGAATTGGTGTGTTTCTGATGTGTCTCCTCACCTTTCCAACTCTAATCTGAAGTGTCAACATGTGAGGAAAGCCATTGCCTGAGTATGTTCTCTATGCACACTGATTAGTGCCATGGCGTTCCCATGGAGTTCCAGCACCATCCTACAGTCTCACACCTTTCACCATCCTCTTGCTGTTCAGTCACACAGTCCAGGGCTGGTCCACACTTGCATCACTTGGAGTGTGTGTTACCCTACTGTGATGTTAGTACCAGTCTCCAGAAATTGAACTTTCTGAGTATGGCTGGTTTGCCAGAAGCACTGTCCTCTCTGGGCCACAGCAGGAAACAAATCCTCCCTGTTGGGAAGACCTGAGCAGACGGCAGAAGCCCCTCACTGTCTGCTGAGGCCATGCAGATGTCATATGCTCCATTAGATTAGGAAATAAAGTGGTGGCTTGGGAGCAGCAATAAAGAGATTCCCTCCCATCGCAGGGTCTCACAGGATTAAATGAGCCTTATGTTAATGTTCTGTGGACTAAGAGGTAAATCCCCCGACTGAAGGAGGCCAGAGGAAACCTGGTCTTCAAGCTGGAGCTGTTTGTTGTGAGGATGTGCAGGTAAGGAGCCTTGCTGGATGGCCAGCAAGGCCAGTTAAGCTGAGTTGACTGATTGGGGTCACCCGCCTGATATCAGTTCAATAGAAGAAACATAAACAACTGTTTTTCTGTTCTCCTGCAAGCTCCATTACACTTTGTAGGCCACTGTTGTAGCGGTTATTGGCTGTTTGTTGCCTGGTCTGTACCACGTCAGTGTTGGTTAAAATCCCATTCTCTGATCTCTGGAAATGGCTGTCTGGGCACTGTATAACACCACATGCTGTTCTCTAATTCGCAGTGTTTCTGCTGGAAAGCAAATTCCTCCCCCTATCTTCTCCTTCCCCCATCCAAAATGTGACTCATAAGCAGTCTTTAACTATCAAATCCACTTCTGTGTTCTCCCAGCAAGGGTTCGATTACAGCTGATACACCACAGATCTGTAGCTGGAATGAGGTCACTCCTGCTGGAGAAATAAGATCTCCCTTGTCTATAAGGAAAATGCAACTAACCTTCTACTGTCTCTCCCGCAGGAACAAAAACTCGGACCTGCTCAATTCTCTCAGGGTGTTTTTGTCCTTCTGGTTTCTTGTCCATCTCTCACTCACAGCAGTGTGTACCAATAAGGCTCTCCTGAAACTGAGCCCAGCTGATCCAGCGCATGTCTGTCACTTGCCTAATACTTCTCTGCTGCTTTTAGCGTTTTGTTTGGAGCAGGGGAACAGCTCTTTGTGGTAGAAGATTTTTCCATTCACCACTTGGAACATTTCTTTCATACTTGCTAAAATCTGGATCTACATATATGCTCTTCCCAGTGTGTGATCAATGGGTTAAAAGTGCCTTTGCCATCACGTCTGTGGCCAGAGTGGGTGTATGAGACCATGTCAGTCTGTGTGATGGCTGGAGTCCTTTTCTTGGTGTGTGTTTCTGAGAGAGTTATGTGTAAATGTGTCTGTACTTCCAGCACTTGGCTCAGCTTGGGGCCACCCCTGAGGCACCTTCCATATGAGTATGTGTGGGAGTACATAGCAGTCGCCTCTGCCCTGTCTCAATGAGCAGTGAGTGGGTCAGAACAGCGGAGGGCCAGTCCTGCTCTGGGCAGAGCAGTGCCAGTGTGACGCACTTTTATCCGTGCCATGGAGTGGTGTGTGCGTGTTGCGAAGTCATGGCTGACCTCTGTAGTCTTGTCTTGTCGTTTCAGTGGTGTGCGGACAGATGAAGCTTGGCCTGTTTTTACTCTCTGTGTTTTTCCTTGTCTTTTTTTATTCCCTCCTCATCTTCATCGCACTCTGCCATCAAACAAAACAAACTTTCATCTCTCAGATCAGCGAGAAGGTTGGTCCTTTTCACTTCTTATCCATCTACAGTACGCCACATCAGATGGGACTTTTCCAGTAGGGAGAGGAGAGCCATCCCCCAAAGGGGAGGGGGCCCTACAGACTCTGGCGCCCTTCCAGGCACGGCCACAGTGTGCCTGATGAAACCTGCTTACTGTTTGCTGTGACTCGGGTGATAGCATTGATACTTTGCTTGCATGCTTGCATTGCTTGAGATTTTACATGCACAGAATATATTTTGCATGCAAATCCCAGCTAGGGCAGTTTTGTTCAAAGGTACGGTGGGAAGAAGTGCATGCTGCTGTTTGTGGGGTCCTTCTCTAACCTGTTGCCTGTGCTGGCTACCAGTACCTCTAAACTGCTGCTGCTTTCTGGCCAGAGATCAAGAGCAGACTTTGGAAGCGGAGATCAGAATGATCTCCAGTCCTCTCACAACCTCCTAGGGAGAGCAGGTTGCTCAATTTCACTCTCTAGCTTTACAAGTTTTAACTCTCTCTAGAGGTGAAAAGCTTACTTGTGGTCTCAGCTGGAGAAGAACCCTGCATGCTGCCCTGCCTTGCCACAAGGGCAGCTGGTTGAGGGATGCAAACGCCTCGTGTTGAGGCAACTGCTCAGCAGTCCTGACTTAGAGGGTGGCCTGTTCTCCCGGCTCAAACAAGGGCCCTTTGCTTGAGCAGGTCTGCTTCTCCTTTCTTCCCTGGGGCACAGTCTTTCTCTTGCTGGTAGGAGAGCAGGGCACTCTGGCAGTGACTCCAGCCTTGTCTAGGATGGCTCAGAAAGGGGAGCACAGCGATGTACACAGAAGCTCACAACCACTCAGCAGAACCTGATTTGTGCTTTGTCCTGCTCTGTCCTGCTGCCCTTAGAGAGCCAGAGGTGAATGAAGGACAATAGTGAAAGGCAATTCCAGCTTTTAAATTAAATCTAGCTCTAGACCTTGCTTGAGGCACTCATGATTTCATGCTGAGTAGAGCTGCTGGTTTTGGCAGAAGTCCTCCACCTAGCTTCCAGAGATGACTCCTTCACCGGACAGGTACTGCGCATGTGCATCCCTCCACACGTGCTGGAGTACAGGAATGCTCGCTGCAGCCCCACAAGCCAACATTGCTCCCAGGTGGCACAGAAAAGAGACCCTGGCTCCTCTCACACATGCCATTGGGCAGCTCCATGAGTTGATCTTATAGTCGTCACTGGAACAAGTTTTAACAAGTTGTCATAGCAGTTGTTCCACTACACTGACTTTGCTCCTGTTTCTCTCACTGGAACGTGCTTTCATTTAGATTGTACTGAGGCACAGGGCTCTTGTTGTTTACTTTCTAAAAATAGATTTTGTAGAGGATAAAATCGTCCAAGCCCAAGACAATGACAGAAAATGACACTGAGGAAGAAAAGAGAAGAAGTCAAAGCCAAGGCCCAAGGCCTCCCAGATTTGAGTGTCTTTGGAGCACCACTGTGATGGCTCAGACATCTCTAGAGAATAAACCTTTGACAGGGCACTTAACCATTTGAGCCGCGTGGTTTAGCTGAGAGGAGGCAGCTGAGAATAGATGTAAACCAGTAGGAGAGGAGAACGTCTCATTTCTTGTGTTGACCCCTCCTTCCCACCCCACCAAAAATACCCACGTACACAAATATTTAATGTGAAGCCAAAAAGTAGTTTCTAAATATTCTATTGGGATTTGCCATGCTTATAGTTTGTTTGGCACTAATAATTACATCTTAAGTTTTTCCAGCTTTACTTAAAACTCTGTACTGCTCACCCATGCATTTAATTATTGTTCTGTGACTGCTACAAGGTTATTTATTAACGAGTTATTTTATCTTGATACAGTGGATCTTTTCTCTTATTCTCCTCCTTAATGTTGTGTTATTTTCATCAGAGAAATTTCAGAGAGCAAATGCAAATTGCATAGCTCCACAATCTCGCTCTCCCTTACTTTGCTATTAGTATGTCAGTATGCTGAATGCTGATGTGTCTCCAGTGCTGCACCGCTGTAATGATATATCCTCTTTTATATGTGGTTGTCAGCGCAAATAATTAGACCTAAAAGTTATAGCTGAAATATAATCCAAAAATGGCAAGGCCCTGTTTTGGAAATTGTCTATAAAATGTCAGCACTCAAGGATGCATTGGGAGCATAAATAGTACAGCATTGTTTGAGCACAAGATTAGACTGTAAATGTATTTTTTCTGGTTCCAATTTTTCCTCTTCTGCTGTTGATTCTGTCAATAGATTGTGAGACTCCAGCAAGTGCCTTTCCATTTTAAGTCCTTCCTTAAAATGATAGCACTAGGTAGAGATGAAAGGTGTCTACAGATGAGTAAACCACGCAGACCGATGATCGTCTTTGAGGATGTCTCCTAAATTTACTCCTTTTGGACTCTCAGGAGGTGACTTTTGAGGAAGGCAGGAGTTCTGAGCAGGGTAGTAGTGTGCACACCTCATGCACCAAGAAATCCTCCAGCTCGTCTGGCTGGAGTGATGAAATTGGACAATCTCACCTTATTAAGGGTGTGTCCCAGCATCATTCTCCAGTACTCATTTCAGTTTGGAAGTTAGAGCACAGCCCTCTGAACTTACCTTTGCTGTGCTGAGGGCCCAGATGGTGCTGATCCTCCTTCAGACCAAATGAGACTTAAGACTGCTCTTCCTTCATGCAGAGGAAGAGCAAAGGGCAGAGGATGCCAGGACAGTAGTGTGGGACCAGAACAGTGGGATTGCAGATGATCCTCCTGGAAACAACAGGCACAGCTCTCCATCACTATAGGCATTGTGCAGTGGTCTTGCAATGAGGATGCCAAGAAAGTGAAAGATGAAGCCTGAAGTTAAACAGATGCTATGTAGGCATGGTGGGAAGGAAACTCTGAAGCTGAGGAGACAAGTGGAGGTCCTTGCATCATTGCAAGCTAGAGGGAGAATGGTGTTAGCATTGTCATTTTCTGAGCTGTACTGTGGCCAAGACAGCCAGCAGGGAAGTCCTCATAGTTTTGGAAGCATGGACAGTGTTTCCAGCAGAGCCTTGCTGTATGCCAAGCAGTGTCTTGGTGTGAGAGAGAGGGGCTAACAGCACCAGCCTGTGAGCTCTAAGCACTTGTGCCCAGAGCAGACAGTACTGGGGGGGGAGGGTGTGTCTCTGGTTCCCAAGAGAGGTAATGTCACCCTCAAAGGGAATCAAATATGTTAGGAACCAGCCACTCCTGTGGAGAAAGAAGCCAGGCATTTAATTCATGCTCTTTGCTCTCAAGGCAAGGAATGTGCATGTTAATGCATGCTGAATTATTAACACTTCTCAGTCTCAACCTTTGTGGGTGTCATGTTGCCTGCTCCCCTCCTCTCTGCCCAGTGTCCTCTCAGCAAGTTGGGAACCAGTCTCCATGCTGTCCTTTCTCCTGTCCTGTGGGATCCAGGGCACAGGTTCAGGTTGCGCTGCACTGCTCACCACTCCAGGGTTTCACTTCACTTCCCAGGGAATGCTCTCTACGGGGAGGCGTGCTGAATAGTGGAGCAGCACAGAGCCCTCATGATGCCTATTCTTGGAATGAATGACAGTCTCATTTATGACAGTCTGCCGGTTTAACTAAACCTCTGAATTATACTATTGTCCATTGAAATAATTTTAATATTCACTGCAATTTTCTCTGTGCAATTTCATTGCTGTGATAAATGTTAAGAACAACAAAATTTTCTGGAGCACTTAAGGTAGCATCATGGGCTGTGCTAGCCCATGTCATTTGACTTGTAAATTGGATAGAAATTCTAAGAATGCTGCTTTTGGAGGAGTTACATTGATTTAAATTATTACCAGAGTCAAGCTAGAAAAGCAAGTGACTTAAATCGCTGCCTTGAGCCTGAGAAATGTGTTGATGGTGCTCTGCAAGCTGCTGTGAGAGCTCTGCCAGCTCTCACTAATGCTAACTGACAGCATCTCCGCTTCTTCCTCTGTACTGACTGGGACAAGAAGCTGCCAATTATCCCCCAAGAGGCTGATAGAGCCCATCTCTTTCTTTGCACGCGTTCCTGCCAGAGTACCGTCCTGGCCAGGTCTCTCACCAAAGGCATTGCCTGACCCCCTCCCACCTCCCATGTTGAGAGCTGACCTCTGCACATCGCATCCATTTTTAGCAGCTGTGGTGCCTTGGGCACTGCTGCTCTCTGGTGCAGAGCACCGAACCTATCCTAGCAGCTCTGCCCAGGTACTAACAAGGGGAGGCCAGCTCAGCCTTTCTGTATGGCATAAGTACTGCAGAGGCCTGTTCAACTGCTCCTCTGCTGCCAGGCATGAGAGCTGAGGCCTTGCACAGCTTCCTGGTGTGCTGCAAGCTGCAATGTGCACGGGCCAAGGCCCATGGCAAGGGGAACAGTGCTGCAGCCTGCCCACCATCTTGTACCATTCAGTCTGCAGGAGAGTTTGTCTTGCCACCCACCCCTGTTCTAGGCACACAAGTGCACCAACCACCTCTGCTGCTCCCCTGTGGGTGGGACAAGAGAGAGCCACTTTGCTTCCCTTCACTCTGCAAAACACTGCTGAGAGAAGCCCCCAAGCCCTTTGAAGTGTATCTCCCCTCTGCTGGAGAGCAAGGGTTCAGCTGCTGGCTGCCCTGGGGAGAGACAGCGGCAGCATCCACAGGGACACATCAAGGAGTATATGGGACTTATGGTGCTCAGCACAGCCCCAGGAGCACCCCAAAAGCAGTGCTTGGTATGGGGGGGACAGTGCAGCAGAGTCTGCAGCAGGCTATGCTGCCTCTGGACTCACTGGGCTGGGAGTCAAAATCTGTTTGCTCATGCTGGGCTCTGCCATTCCTGCATGGCCTTTTGTCCTCCAGGCTCTTGTCTTCCCATATCTGTGTGTGTGTGAGTTCCTGTGCACCTTCTCCCTCCCTGTCCTGCCCTGTCTCTGTGTAGTGACTCTAGTAGCCTCCAGTGCCTGTTTGCCTGGTGCATGTGTGTGAGTGCTCTGTGCACACCTATGGCTTAATCCTCGACATCTGTTCTTTTTGTTTCAATACAGCGCGGGTGGGTAGGTTTGGTCCTTGGATGGGGATGGAATTTGAACAGCTTCTACTTGGAATAATTCAATGCCATGTTCTCTGGAAAACAAAGCCTGACTTAACAAATGGTGTTGGGATGCTTTGGTTGGAAATACATGCCATCATGTTACACCATTACCATGTCCATCAGGTTAACTCTGTATTCTCATGACTGCGTAGCGCTTGAGTACACTCTCAGTTCTGTCTCATTTGGGAAGTGCTGCCCCATCAGTCAGGTAACACCTCACTCATGTAGCTGGTTCATGTAGCTATTGATTTGAGATTTAATAATTGATTAAAAGAAACAACCAGCGAGACTTTGGGTTTAGACATGAAAAAAAAAAAGGCAAAGCAAAGTTATCCTTCCCTTGGCTGTTAAGGAGCTAATGAGCCCTGTTTTGTCACCAAGACGATGTGTAGTACACACACAATGTTGACAGTATTGTCTGATTTATCACGAAGTCTTAGCTCTGTTGTACATGCTAGTGTGGGGGCTTCTGTGTTCAATCTATTTCTGTTGGTTCGGGATGAATCATCAAAGAGAACACTACTGAGATTTGATTTGGGGAGAGTCAGCTTGGCAAGCGGAGCTCACACCTCTGCGGCTCGATAGGATGTTGGCAGCTTTACCGTCTGCGGAGATGCCATAGTGGCAGGAGCTAGGCCATCAGAGCCATGTACCCCTGGACCTCCAGTACCCAAGGGACTGGTCATGCCTACGGCATATTGTGGGCTGGTGCTGCTCGGTCTCCTGCTGGATTTCCACCTGCCCCCAGCATCATGGTTGGTTGCTGCTCTGCCAGCCCAGTGCACTGGTGGAGGAGCGTAACTAGCAGGGAGAGGCTCCTCGGGAGCTGGTCAGTCATGATACCAGCCAGTGCTATGGAGCTGCCTTTCTGGTGGAGGAGGCTAGAGCAGAGCAGGGCTGCTGGGCGAGACACGTTTGAGCAGTTTCCCTTTTTAACTACAGACTAAAATGAGCTTGCCCAGAGGAGACAAAGATTTACCGAGCACAGTTGTTTCTCTACCCTTGCATGAATAGGCCCATAACACTAACCCTGAAGAAGGGGCCTCATTTCTCAGTGTCATTTTCCTGACGAGAATGCATATGGCAGGCAGCTTTAGAGCTTTATTGTAGCTGAGAGTTGCTTACAAATAAGTCTTGAATGAAATACCCAGCAAGGGATTGATATGAAGAGAAGCTGTGCAATGAAATAGGGAGGAATACATCTCCCAAAGTGCTGCTGCAAAGGTGGGGAGGGTTCTGCCAGCCTAGCTCTTTCCTGTCAAAATAGATATGATCTCACATCTGTCAGGATTAGTTCTCTCCTGCCCAGCACGGTGATCTGTTCAGGCCCTGACAATGTCATGCAGCTGTGGTGACTATTTTTTTCGATTCAAGGTAGAACCTGAGTTACATTTTGAAAGGAATTATATTTTATTTAGCAGCATACATGTGCTAATTCAGGAAGAAACCCTTCTGCTCATGCCCAAACCCTGTGAGATTGAGGGGACAGGTTGCTTTACTCTAGAGCTGCTAAATTGAGTGGGTAATTCCGCTTTGCAGTGGGCCATGCACAGAGAGAGTGTGTGACTGGCATTTGTACATGATCTCTAATTAGAGGGATGTAATTTAAATGGAGGAATGTTTCATGTTAGTAATATGATTTCAAAAGGCTGTGTTTGGAAGGAATGGATTGAGCCATCCCTTAATGAGTTCTAATAAGATGCCAGTGGCTAAGGAAGGAGAGCAAAGTGTGTGCAATTTGGCAAAGCAGTGAACAGCTTTTGCACTTCATTTTATCTGTCCCAAGGGATAGACAGGCAAAAATGTTGAACCCCCTGTCATGTACCCCTAGAATGCAACTGAGTGCTCTCTGCTCGTTCTCTGACCCTACTAGCTGTCTCCTCCTTGTTTCAGTGCGGCGTGTTGCTCCTCGATTCTCGATCCCGCCAAGCAACCACGAGGTGATGCCTGGGGGGAGCGTGAACCTTACATGCGTGGCAGTAGGTGCTCCGATGCCCTACGTGAAGTGGATGGCTGGTGTGGAGGAACTGACCAAAGAGGATGAGATGCCCGTCGGTAGGAATGTCCTGGAGCTGAATAACATTGTGCAGTCTGCCAACTACACTTGTGTGGCCATCTCCTCCCTTGGCATGATCGAAGCCACAGCCCAGATCACAGTCAAAGGTAAGGAGTTATTCCTTATGGTGCTCCTACTTGGATTTCAATGGTGTGGCACTCTGCCATGGTGGGTTTGGGTGCAGCCAGTGGTCTGCAGTCTCCTGTGACTTTTCCACCTTACAAGGGAGGTCCCCAAACCCACAAGTTGGTTTTTTTCCTGCTCAGATTATAGTATTTGCATTGGAGGTCATTGCCTCTCGCCTTACACGTGGCCTGATGGGAGACAGGCTGGCATCAGGCTGGGTCTCTATTATGCCATAAGGGAACCTCATCAAGTCTGTGCTCATCCCAGCAGTTTCTGGCTCGTTCCATGCATCAGCAGGATCAGCTCAGCACAGCAACAAGGGATGGGCTGTCCTGCGGCAGGGGTCTGTAGATGTCTGCACTCAGAATGCTGTTAGCGCAGAGATGCCCTCTTGCAGTAATGGTGGGACAAGACGTCTAATCCCAGCAACATGAAGTTGTCTGTGGGCCTCACCAGAATGAGCATCTGCCCCACTCCATAGGAAGGAGCTATATGTGTTAATTTTAAAACGGTTGCATGTTCTCTTATAAGTTTTCTTTTTTCTCCTTACTGCTCTGCCTCTTTGCCCTTCTTTTTCTCTTGTTGCTGTCCTCAAGGCATGCTTCCTGCTGCCACTGCACACAGCCCCAGAGAGGACGTTACTCCTGATAGCCAACCACTGAGTACAGGGCAGACCAACCAGACAGCTCCTTAATGGGAAGCTGAAGTACATGTACTGCCTTTCCCTTCTGGGCCAAGCAGGTCCACATTATCCCTTTCCTCCTCTCCTAACAAATGATTTGTAGCTCAGATTTCCACAGATATGTAATTTTTTAAGTCTGCATGTTCTTGCAGGGACCCTCCTTTACTATGGGCCACCTTTAGCACCAAGTCTCTGCTTGAACAAATCACAGAATTGAGTGTTAGTCCTCCTTGATCTGGAGATTAGCAGCAAATTCTCTTTTCCCTGGTGCTAGTCAGAGGACTTTTTTTATATTAGCCACACACCACTGTGCCCTTGACTCATAGCATCTGCTAGTCAGTATCTGTTCTTACCTCTGTTTTCTTAAAGAGCACAGGGGTTGTCTTGGATGTAGCACATACCCAAGAGTATATGAAAAAAGAGGCATGATGAGGGGGTGGTTTGGATGTGGAGAGAGCAGGTGATTAACTCCACCATTGCACTGATGATTCCCACTATTTACCTCTTTGTAATTGGTACAACTCTGCCTCCCTCCATCTTGTCCCGGTGGGAAGTCTGCTGCTGCTCCAAGGCCACAGAGACCCCCAAGACAGTAGGATTGGTCTGTGCAGCTCCCTTAACCCTTCTCTCTCTGGCTTTTCTGCACCTTCATTCTCAGTATCTTGGTACCTCTATCCATAACTCCTTCACCCAGTGTTGCTTCTTCCATGCTTGCTGGAAAGTAGACTGTCTGCATGACACACAGGAAGAACAAATGATCCAAAACTGATTGCAGTAAGTGCACTGAAGGTAGCAGACCTACTGTGTGTTCACATGCAGGCTTCACGCCCAAGAGCCAGCAAGACTCAAGTGTGCAGCTCTCTGAAAAAGGGTAGATGAGTGTCATCTGTCCTTGAGAGCCTGGGGGAGGCTGCGAATTTCTTGGATGTTCTAGGGAATATGTTGTTTCAGGCCACAACACTGGACAGGATGCATTTGCCCTCCTTGAGTCCACCATGTGTGGTGGTGTGATGGTTGGTTGTGGGTTGCGTACCCTTCCCTCCCACACAATTCAGCTCTCACTGATTTTCTCAGCATTCAGATTGCAGTTAGCACTGGAAAAAGCATCCTCCCTCGCACTCAGAGCAGGCATGCTCCTGTGCTAAAGAGCCCAACGTCTTCAGCTGAACCACGTGGAAGCTGGAAACCTGATGGCTTTGCTAAAGAATTAATTACTTGAGGATTTTAATTTGGACCAAGTATTTTTCCTAGTTCCTCATCAATCACAACTGCATTATAAGACACTAATGGCTTTAACTAGACTGTCTCTAGGAGGTTTAAACTTACTGTAGACTTGAATTCCGTCATTGTCTTAAAGTATTTGTGTATTCTACAAATCTCTCTCACACGCCCATTCTCTTTCTTTGTTCTTTGGTAAAATGGCAAATCTTTAAATGTTTGCTTACAGTAGTTGTGTTTTCATTAACACTTCAGAGATGTCAGTGTCACAGAGTTCCTGTGTAACAGTTTATTGTCTGGTTGCAGTTTGACACACCACCCAGTGAAATAGTGGATGTGAAAGTTGGTAACTTCTCCGGCTGTATCCCTCCTGCATGTACTGTAACACTTACAAGGCATTCCCCCATCAACCCGTCTAACAGCACTGCCCATGAACTCCTTATGGCCCAAGATGCTGTCCCTGTGGCAACAGGGCCAATAGCTCCAGATTACCTGTGGTGCTCTGAATGCTTTACTGTATCCCTTTGTAAATCAGCTGTACACCTGGCTTCTGGGGCCGGCCCAGCCCAGCAAGCACCTTCCCACTGCCAGCTGAACCCCCATGACAGAAACATTCCTGCATCCCCATTGAATTACCTTTATTTAGCCTGCTGCTGGTAAGTGCGTCAAGCACGTCTAATAACATGATTGCTCTGTTTATCCTTCCATTAAGAACCACTTCAAGCAATATATGGTAATATAAAAATGCATGTTCTAGAGTATGAAATGATTTCTGCCTTTTAAAGAAGAATGTTAATGGGAGGTGGCAGCTCCATTTTTATCCCCATGCACATTGCAGGGTTTGGGCTGACTGAATTATTGAAATCACACCTCTCTGCCTTCCAATTGCAGCGTTGCCAAAACCTCCAACGGAGCCATTAGTGACTGAAACGACAGCTACCAGCGTGACCCTCACCTGGGACTCAGGCAACTCCGACCCCATTTCATATTATGTCATCCAGTATAAGGCCAAATCTTTGGAGGGTCAGTTCCAGGAGGTGGATGGTGTAGCAACAACCCGCTATAGCATAGGTGGACTCAGCCCCTTTTCAGAGTATGAGTTCCGGGTCATCGCAGTCAATAATATTGGTAGGGGTCCCCCCAGCGAGCTGGTCGAGGCCCGAACAGGAGAACAAGCTCCTTCAAGTCCACCCCTCAAAGTCCAGGCACGAATGCTGAGTGCCAGCACCATGTTGGTCCAGTGGGAGCAGCCAGAGGAGCCAAATGGACAGATCCGAGGGTACCGTGTTTACTACACCACCGACCCGCATCTGCCTTTGAGCATGTGGCAGAAACACAACACTGATGACAGCCACCTCACCACTGTGGGGAGCCTCATCACAGGGACCACGTACAGCATCCGAGTCCTGGCCTTTACTTCAGTTGGCGATGGACCCCCCTCAGACATCATCCAGGTCAAAACGCAGCAAGGGGGTACGTATGGGATGAAGTGTCATGACTCTGTGTCTGCTCCAGTGGTGTGCAGCTCAGCTGTGGGTCTGATCTGCAACAGGCACCTCAACTGCACTTGCTGCTTAGGTGTCAGCATGGCATCCCTGCCCCAGTTAAGCTGTTGGCTTGTCCGGGGGAGTTGGTATCCATCTCTGCACGAGTAACACAGCCCACAGTTTTGTTTGGGACATAGTGGCTAAAAATGTGCACAAAGTCCTGGATGTGAGTGTTGGTACCTCTGTAACTGTGTTGGGCCCTTCTGTAGAAGGAAGGAGCTGGGATGCAGTCAGAGGCTGGAATTTCCCATAGTCATTTGCCAAGGTCGCAGAGGTGCTTGCTGGCTGCCTGGATTGTTCCAAGAGCACAGTATGGGGGAGAGGGAAGAAGGAGGGCCCAGAGGAATGAAAGAAGATCCTAACAAGGTTAAACATAGTCTGCAGAGCCATGCAGCTCCTTTCCCTACATCTGCCCCCTGGCCACTAACCATGCATTTGGTCCCCAGTTCCTGCTCAGCCAGCTGACTTCCAGGCAGAAGCGGAGTCTGATACCCGCATCCTTTTGACATGGCTGCCAGCCTCTCAGGAACGCATTACCAAATACGAGCTGCTGTACTGGGAAGGGGAGGATGGTGCTCAGGTAGGGATCCTGCTTCTGTGTCAACAACACTTGGGGCTGGGTGTAACACTTCAGCAACTTGGGAAGGGTGTCTGCCTGAGTGGGGGTGGCAATGGAACTGTTTCTTCTCTGTGTTTCTTCTGTCTCAGGATCATGTGATAGTGTGGTAATCTCTGTCTGACTTGTGTGTAAGTGACCTCAGCAGTGCTTGTTAATGCCTAGAAAGGTAGCTAGTGACTGTTTCAGGACTGGAAAAAAGGCTCTGGAATACCATAATACCATCCTTAACTGCTAGTGCTGTTATAGCTGGGTCTGACGTGGCCTCCAGTACATCTCTGCAAATCTGGAACTGGTTACCCTTAAGGAGCAGGGTGAGGGTGGCCTAGAGAGAGTCCTTCCACATTCACTGCTAGGTCCCCAAAAGAAGTCTAGCTTTAAATATATCAAAAACAGTGGCGTCTTCAGGTCAGCACAGTGAGAACTGTGTCAAAGACTTCACTGTAGTCCAGATAGACTACATGGACAGGCTTTCCCTCATCCACTATGCAAGTCATCTTATAGAGTGAGATCAGGTATGTCAAGCAGGATCTCCCTCTCATGAACCCATGCTGCCTTGGCCTGATCTCCTGGTTGACCTTTAATTGCTCCATGGTGGCTCTTGAGATGATCTGTTTCATAACCTTCCCTGGCACTGAGGTGGGACTCAGTGACAGGCCTGTAGTTGCCAGGGTCATCTTTCTGGCCCTTCTTGAAGATGGGTGTCACGTCTGCCAGACTCCAGTTCATTGGGACAATCCTGGTTAACCAGGATTGTTGAAAGATTATGGAGAGTGGCTTGGCCAGCTCCCTCAGTAGTCTAGGGAATAATCCATCTGGCCCCACAGATTTATGAGTATCCAGGTCATGAAGTAGGTACATAACCATTTCTTCATGGATTATGAAGGGCCTATTCTGTTTCCTGTCCCTGTTTTCCATCTCAGGGGACTGTGCATCCAGGGAACTACTAGTTTTACTATTAAAGACTTAGGCAAAGAAGGTATTAAACACCTCAGCCTTGTGATCCTTGGTCACCATGTTCCCCTCCACATCTAACAACATGTTGAGATAATTCACAGAGTCACAGAATCATCATGGCTGGAAAGGACCTCCAGGGTCATCGAGTCCAACCTTTGTCCTAGTATCTAACTGCTAG
>JAOXOE010000698.1:19495536-19600371 GCA_028565055.1 Phoeniculus purpureus
TGGAACAGGCTGCCCAGGGAGGTTGTGGAGTCTCCTTCTCTGGAGACATTTAAAACCCACCTGGATGTGTTCCTGTGAGACTTGGTCTAGGTGATCTTGCTGTGGCAGGGGGATTGAACTGGGTGATCTTTCAAGGTTCCTTCCAATCCCTAATGATTCTACAATTCTATGTGGCCTCACAAGCACCGAATATAGGGGGATGATAACCTCGCTACTCCTGCTGGCCACACTATTTCTAATACAAGCCAGGATGCCATTGGCCATCTTGGCCACCTGGGCACACTGCTGGCTCATATTCATCTTCCTGCCAATTAGAACATTCAGGTCCCTCTCCGCCAGACAGTTCTCCAGCCACACCTCCCCAAGCCTGTAGCATTGCATGGGGTTCTTGTGGCCCAAGTGCAGGACCTGGCACTTGGCCTTATTGAAGCTGATGCCATTAACATTGGCCCATTGCTCCCATCTATCCAAGTGTCTCTGAAGAACCTCCCTACCCTCTTCCCTTACTGCTTAGACCCTCCAGTAGTTTCACCCAGCGCTCACATGGGTTCTCCCATGTAGCTGAAGAAGGTGTGTGGGGTTTTTATCCCCTGTTAATTTGCTTTCTCAGAGTAGCCAAAGTCTTCAGCACTAAGCAGTATTTGTGACAGTTCTTGCAGTACTCCTGAGAACAGCGTGTACATTTGCAGTCCAACAAGATGCAGTTTACTAGGGGACGCTGAATTCCATTAGAAACACGGGGAACATGTGGAAGAGAACCACTGAATTAATATGAAATAATTCAGAGCATGATACAACTAATGCACATTGGTTGTTGCACCATGAGCTGTTCACTTCGCTCTGTGTACAGGTTGTAGACTAGGACTATGTTACCTGTCTGGGGTTGTTCTATCACCTGTGACTTTCTCAGAGATGTGGGAGGGGTGGTGAGCCCCAACTGTTGTCTTCCCATCCCTCCCGCCTGCACTGCCTGCTGCCGTGCTGTCCCGTGTTCTTCAGCTGATGGGTGTTAGTTACTGTGCTTAGCCACTTACCGTGGGAAGGCTTTCTGCCTCTGGTGACTGACCTTAAAACTAGATGGAATGACTTGTCAAGGTAGAAGCTTCCTCAGTGAAGGGGTTGAATCGCTATGGCTGAAGGGAGTATTGCTAGGAGCAGGCTCCCTCGTTTCTTTGCCTTCCAGTGAAACTATCGTGCTGCTTCCACAGATATTTTTCTTTTGAGAGGACATATTCCTGGCATTTGCTCATTCCTCCTCCAGGAGGATGCAGCAGGTGAAAGAGGCCCATTTTGTGCTGTGTCCTCAGTGTTTAAGGACTAGTGTAGAAAGATTTTCCCAGCTTGAACACATTCATCAGCTCCCTCTCCAGCCAGCTGGTGCTCAGTTTGAGCTCCCAGGCTCAGCTTTCTGAGAGGCTAGACCTTAGCTGCTCAGCTAGTGTCGCTAACATTTCTCTCCACCTGAACGATTTAATAACCCCTTCACTTGCAGTACAAAAAGCAGATATCCAGGCAAGCAAGGTACATATGTCCTTCTCCAACATGTAGGTTATTACCTAGAGATTGCAGATGGGCACTTCTGCTGCCTCTGCAAAGCCCCCTACATCTTCCACGGAGCAGGTACTTAGCTGTTGTGAGAGGACAGCAGATACTGATGTCTGTACACCCTGATGGATGGCTAATCAAGGAGGACTCTTCCAGCAGATGATAGCTTTCATTAATTCTGTCTCTTGTTACCATTTGGGTATCTCAGAACTGTCTGGAGAAAATCAGAGTTGTGGAGCACAGTTGATGGTCACACATGGGCAGTTTCTCTTGTCAGTGCTCAGACTTGAGTCCTTGTCAGTCTAATCATTATCTGCTGACTTGTACACAAAACTCCATAAAGGTTTCACTGTTCCTGCTGCTCCACAGTACACGAAGTGCTAAGCTTTCCCCTTATGCCATGCAAAGTATAATTAAAGGATCTTTATCAAGTTGATAAGTAGTAACAGTTCAGCCTGTCCAGGAGAAAGGTGGAAGCCTGACCATTAAATGCAGTTTCTCTGAAGGCTGGATGAAAAAATGGAGCCATGTCTTGGTTCTGTTGGTGCTTTTTAAATACCCATGTCAATGCATCCTCCTTCAGATGTTTCTTTCAAATCTCCCCCATACAGAGGCAAACAGGCCAGCAACACTAGTACTTGCCACACTGACAAGAGCGAGAATCCCACATACCCTGTGTGTAGACTGAGAGAGAAACCAGCAAGTGCTTGTCATTGCTCACCTGCTTTGTCGATACAAGAGACCTGATGGTAACAAATGTAGTTTTGTAAGTTTACTCCTTAATGTCCATAAAGTAACTCTTGAACCTGCCTGTAAGTTGGAATTAGGAATGTCTGTAAGAGCTGTTACAATGGAAAGTGAAAGAGCACTTGAGGAATCGGGGAGAGATCTGTTTATATAAAATGCATAAACAATCTCTATTTCCCATGGCATTAAGTTCTTGTGATGGTGCCAGAGTCTAAACAGTTTAGTTTCTCATGAACAAGGTTGAAGTAATTGTGGGGTTAGAGAAAAAGTCTCTTTGCTGAGCTTGCTAAGGGCAGTAGAAGCTGCTCTTGCCCCGCTTCCGTGGTTGTGTTCAGTGGACTGAGGAGCTGTTAAATGCAGTTTCCTGAAAACCAAGGCTTGACAACAGTGGGCTCTACACGCTGTTGCTCTCGTTATTCACCACATGGCTACTGATAGTCTGTGGGCAGTCAAAAATAAATAGAAATCTAGTAATGCAAAGAGGTAATGGAATTGCCAGCCCAGGATAGTGGTCTCCAGCTCTCATTTTGCCATGTCAAAACTGATAAAGTTTGTTGCGGTCATCACTCTCTTTTGATTAACCGATACAGCCTTCTTTTGAGCACTTTATATCTCAGATGTCAGGCTCTCTTTTTGCAATGACAAAGGGCTGGTATAGAACACCCAAAAAAGGCAAACTTTTTTGTTTGTGGCTCCGAAGTGCTCGGTTTCTTCATTACTTAGTGGAAGTTGCAACTGGGATTCATCTGGTACGCAGACTAACGTAACCTAATGTAAATGGAGGTGAAGTGTTGAAACAGAGGTGGGAAGTGTCTTTGAAAGTGTTCTAACATTAGCAGTGTGTGTAGCAGTCCTGAGTAGTGGGAGCTCCCCTGAGCTGCTTTTCTTTCCGAGTGTCAGCATGGGGATGACTCACAAGTTATAACAGTCCCCCCACGTTTTGTTGTGCACTTCATAAGCATCAATAAGCACAGCAGAAGATCTGTTTGCCTTGTAACCAGGAGAGGCAAGGGGAGTAAACTGTGGAAATCTGATTAAAAAGTTGAATTGAAGATTCTCACTAGTCAGGAGTGTGAGGAATATGACAAGCAGCAGACACTTGAGAATAACAGTGTTTGGGGGTTTGCCATTCCCTCTGCTAGTGTTGCAAGATGAGAAAACATCTGAAATAATGGTGAGTTAATTTCTAAGAGCTGTGGCTCCTAGTTGAAGTAGTGTTTCCATGTAAGGTAGATAAATTTGCAGATTGATACCATCCTGCACACCTCATATGGTCTTGGAGATATTGTGAGTAGTCATCTTTCATTAGAGATGGTCGTACTTTATGTTTACGGCAGATCGCTTGTAGATGCTTAGGAACAGAGAGCCAAAAACTGAATGATAGGAGAGGGAGACTGACTCCTAAACCCAGCCTGTCCTGTGTAAAGCAAGTAGCAAAGAATGCCATCTTCTGAGGTGGTGAGTAATGACGGCAGCATCATGGACTGGTGTATGGTCACGCGGTGTACTGGTGCCAAGCTGGTGAGTGGGCTCTAGAGCATCAGACTGGGTTTGTTTAGTCTTAGAATCTGTTTAAGAAGGACCTTGCCACTGTCTTCAGCTGCCCAGGGGGTAGCTGTAGAGCAGGAGTGGGCTCTTCTGGAAGGCTTGTGATGATGAGAGCAAATAGAACTAGGGTGTGATAAAATATAACAAATTTTTATTTTTTTTTAAATTTCTTTACAATGATGATGGTCAGAGATGGTACCAGAGTGCCACTGAGCTTTTGGAGTGTCCATCCTTGAAAATACTCAACACTTGACTGGATGTAGGCCCCTGGGTAACTTGATCCAGCTTTAGAGCTAGAGCAAACTTCAAAGTTGGACTTACTCTAAGTGGGTGTTTGGAAGGGATGACCTCCAAAAGTCCATTTCAGCCTAAATTATTCTGTGATTCAGAAACTCATGACACGCTCAAAACCCCAGCAGACAGTGTGTGGATCGTATGCAGAATGTATACGACGAAACAAATTAGTTGTCCGTTTGTTTAATTTCTTTTGTTATTTAATCCACTGCATTTGATCGCGCTCCAATTTTTCTTTTATCTTTGAGACATACGGTTGGAATGGAGCTCTGTTTGTTGAAGCCAGTCCCTGCTGCTGCAACATGCATTCAGCAATGTCCTGGAATCCCATTAATAAGTCTATTGATGTAGTGATTAGTTATGTTTGAAAACAGTGGTGGTGTTTGTTTAAACACAGGCTCTGATGCATGCGCACAGTCATCGTATCTGCCATCTTTAGTCATCTAGTTGCCCAATAGCTGTCACAATAGATAAAGAAGTTTACAGATGCGAAGATAGAAGAAATATTATTAATAATTGAAGTAGAGGATCAGATGAGGTTAAGAACAGCTTTTCCTCTTGAAGGGTAGAACAGCACTGGAGCAGGCTGCTCAACAAGGTGGTTGATCCTCAGAGCTCCCCAAGGCTCAACTAGAGAGTAGCTCTTCAGAAATGATCTGGTGTTGGTGAGTGTCCCACTTGAAGTAGGGAGTTGGACCTCTTGAGGTTCCCTCCAGCTACACTTTTGTGATTCCATGGAGTCTTTTCCATAAGCAGTTGAATAAAGGAGTTTCCTTTTTCCTCCTTTCCTTACCTTTATTGTTGCAGAAGTGGTACCAGGCTCTGTGAAG
This sequence comes from Phoeniculus purpureus, assembly GCA_028565055.1. Lineage (NCBI taxonomy): Eukaryota > Metazoa > Chordata > Aves > Bucerotiformes > Phoeniculidae > Phoeniculus > Phoeniculus purpureus. The sequence continues at coordinate 19,500,501 of JAOXOE010000698.1, forward strand.
ACTGTTATGTCTGCTCCAGCTTTTATTTTTGTCGTGGATTTTCCATCACTTGCAGGTGTACTAGTCAGAAAACATGTGCAAACGCTTACTTTCCTCAAGTAACTAGGACAAGAATATTTTATCAGGCTGTCACTTGTTTAGGTTGGCGGAAGTAGAGTTAAGCTTGTTGCAGTGTTTAATCTGGTTTTCAGCCTGGGCTGTAGCATTGAAGTCAGGATTCAGTGTGTCATGTTTGGCAGGCAGAGCATGTTTTGTACACTTGGTGGCAGGTGAGAAGAACTGGACTGCCTTTGTAGCAACGGATAGCTTGCCCTTTCAGAGTGCAGTTTTCTCAGCTGCATGATCTTGGCTGTTTGTCGTCAATAATTAATGAAAGACGATAGAAAGAAAACCACTTGTCTCCTCTTAAGTTGCTGAAGTTAAAGAACTTGAAAATCCAACTGCAAGCATCAAGTATTTACTTACAGTATACCAGCTAAGAAGTTAATTTGCTCAGATTTTATATTGAATGTTAATAGAGGGATGGAAAAAGCAAGGACTAGGAACTGAGTGAGGCAATGACTGCTTTACTACAGCTTCCTCTAGATAATGGCCCCCTTTAAAACTCTTAATGCAGTGTTTTCCTTGTTTCTTTCATAAATGGAATGGGCCTCTCAGCGTGGTTGGCTTGTTGTTTGGTTTCTTTTGAAAGAAGAGTTTGCAGTGTTTTGGAGTAATTTAGATACAGTCAGTCTCTTTAAATCATGCCAAAATGGCAACAAACCTGGATTTTAATGAAACTTCAGAATTCTGAGAAAGGAATTACAGAGCAGATGTCCCAAGCAGCTGAGGTCTGCTTTCTCAATAAAATGATGAGCAAAGAATTGGAAGAGAGAAGTGATCTAGAAGAATTTACATTTCTCCTTAATCCTGCCTGTCAGCTCCTAAATTCAGGTTTCGCTTTCCTGTCCAACTGCAAACTCGCACTTGGAAAGCAGTGAAGCATCAATGAAGTTGTTTCTGTCCTCCTTCCATTTTGTAGCCCATTTGACAAAGTGAAGGAGTCCTGCATTCCATTTAGGCTGTTTAGCAATCAGCTTTCCGACGGGTCTGTTCAAGAAGCATTATTCTGTGAAGAAAAGAAGACCCCAAACCCTGCATCCAAGAAGTAGATAAGAGTTAGAAAGGCATCTGGTGTAATTTTGAATTCCTAGGTCAGTGTTGGAGAACTGCTGTCCTTCTGCCCTGGCTTTCCTAACCAGTTCAGCTGTGCCGCCATCCAGAAGTGAGTCCATGAAGTACGTGCTTGGTTGCGGGCCAGCCCTCAGTGCCTGATGGCGTTATACGTGCGGTGTGGGTATACTCAGAAACCAGTGTGGATGAGTTACATACATGGATGCCTGTTAATGCAGAAAGAACAACACTAATATTGTTCTGTGTAATTTATTTCGTGAAGTTCACTTACTCATAGGTGAAGCACCAAATTAGCAAAACAAAAGTGGCTGGTAATATTATTAATAACGATCGCAGGAGTCTGAAAGATAAATCCCTGTCTGCTGCAGAGCCACTGCTGAATTTATACTGCTTCAAATGGGGCTTTCTCTTACCTGCAATTTTAAACACTGACTTCTAAAGTATGGTTTGATGCAACCCAAAGAAAATGCTTAATAGCTTTTAAGATGCAGTCACCTGCAGCAGGAGGCTGTATTTCCTTATGGTGGTGGCCCAGTGTATCACTTCTCTCTGGGATGAGGCAGTGTGATGGCTTCACAATGCCAAGACAGTTGGAAGTTTTAAATTAACACGTGATAAATTTCTGTACTGTCATCGTCCCTTCTCAACCCTTTAATTTATATACCTGCTTTATCACCAGTAATAGTAGGGAAAATGCTTGGCTGAAGGAAATGTGAATCTCAGATTATAACTGGTGCTGCTGGGTGATTTCAGCGCTTTGCAAATGGCGTTGTCAGCATTATTTTTACTGTCTAATCACTGAGAACGTGGGCAGCTGCTGTTGTGCTGGTAGGCACGTTCTTCCAGACTACAGTTCATCTTCAGGTTTTCTACCTTTATCTCTCTTTAATTGTCTAAGGTTATATTACAACAACAGCAGAATTGCATGTTTTGTGTGACTCTACAGCATAGTTCCTAATGTGGACAATAAACATCCCTTGGAATCTTCTGGGAAGTTAACAAATAAACTTTTGTTCATTCCAGAACACCGGTTAAAGTGGAGACCTGGACGTGCAGTTGTGTACTAAAGTGCAGATGCAGGTTTCTAAGCAGCCTTGTTAACAAACCACTTTGTGCGTTGTGATCAATGGAACTGCCAAGTTTTCTTGAAACTTGGAAATGGTGTGCCGTTCTGGATGTGGTCTTGTAAATTAAAACCAGAGGGTTTCTTGATTTAGGTTAGTTTATATAAAAGAATTTTAAAAAGCCATCTCCATTTGCATGGAGGGTGGGGGAGAAGAAAAGGTGATAAGATAATGGAGACCCAACCCATATGTGTGCTTTTCTTGGTTTTCAATAACATAATGATGATAAAGTAGTATGGGTTGTACCAGAAGAGACTAGGAAGCAGTATTCTGAGGAAAAACATAAAATATATCTTCTCTTTTCTCTGTTTTTTTGTAAAGGAGAACTTCAGTCTGTTAAGTCTCACACATACAAAACAGAAAACAATTTGCTGTTATTGAGAAGGGAGTAAAAATGATCTGGTGTATACGTTGGGGGAAAGCAAGGAAAGGAACACAGAAGGATTGGAATCCTTTTCAGCTAAAGGTTTATGTTAGTATACAAACAAGGGGATATAACTGACAGCAAATAACTTTAAAAACAGCACTGTTTTCCCTGCTGATGTTTCCATGACCGTGAGCAGCTTTCCAGTGAACAGTTCCGTGAGCAGTTAAGAGTAGCGTGGCTGAAACTCACACCTCTGTTAAGACTGTGCATGATTCATTTACAGAAGAGGTTGTGCAGTGCAGCCCTTGTGAGGCTGAGGGACATGACTCTACTTAAAAGAGCCCCTTCCAGCCCTCTGTGCCTGTACCTTCTGGTTGTCCTCTGTCATGCTCTGACAGGCTCCAGCTCTCGGTTGCTGCTGCTTAGTGTTTCTGTTTCAAATTCCTCTTTGATTACAGTGACAGGCAGCAACCCGTTTGATACCCTGTTGGTGTCACTAATTCCAACTCAGCAACTGGGGAACCCCTACTTTGATAAGCATTTATTCTTGGAGAACACAAGCAGAGTTGGCAGGCACTTTCCTTCAAGTCAGTCTTTAAAACCTAGCATGAAAATCAAAGATTGGTGATAGGCAGGGGATTATTCCTGCATGGGTAATTCCTAAGCAAGATCCATTTGCCTACACACAGGTATGCTACCCTCACTGTTAACAGAGCTGAGTAGCTAATACTGGTTGCTTGAGGCAGACAAAATTAGACTGGCTTTTTGTCTCATCGAGTTCTTTCTAGGTTGTGTTACGATTTAGCAACACACGGATTTGCAGTAGGTAAGGGAGGCTGCCGTTCTTTCAAGCTTCAAATTCACATGCAGGTCTTTGTTTCATCCTGGTGTACATCCTTCATGGGCCATACTGGGATGCCAGATCTTCGAGGTGGAACTAGTGCCTTGTCCATACATGTAAAACCTGAGAAGCACAGTTAGCTTACACTGAGGTAGCTTGTCATCCTCTTTGCTGGTATGGATTTTAGTGCATCAAATCGAGTGTGAAGCCAGAAACCTTGGGACTCGGTCAACAGAGCAGGGATGGGTAAGGGAGACTCTAAAAGACAAATCTGTTTTCTTTTATAAATATATCCTGTGTAGTCTCCACAAAGAACTTAAAAGCAAGCTGAACCTTGCAGGTTTGACATTTGTGTGCACTTCCCTTAAGCTTGTGGTGCGTGATAGTTTTGTGTAGCAGCGAGAATGAAAGTAAGTGATGGAGGCAAACACTAAGTATGGCAAATCTCTCTAAGTAGCACACTTGTTTACTGCTCTCTTGTGGCTCTCTCTCTTTGGAACCATGCCTGGTAGCTGGAAATTTAAGGAGTTTAGTTTGGAAGCAGTTAGAGGCTGACCCGATCATCTACACAGAGAAGTTATTAAAGTGAAAAGTGCTTTTCATTTTATCTGTTAAATTCGTAGCACAGCAAGGAACAGATGCTAGAGAAATTAAATCAGGAATGCAGTGATGATGAAGGTGATTAATTTCAATGCCTTTCTAGAAGTCAGAAAGCCCTGTGAGGAGGGAGGGGACTGGGCAACTCTTGGGATGAAGTGCATGCACTGCTTTCTGCATGGAGCAGCGCTGGATTGCAGCAACTGTAAAACTGGAATCTTCTGGCATGTACCACTTGTTCTCTTTACTGGCCTTCAGCACCCAATATTCACACTGGATGGAGCCAGATGTTTTCCACATACATACAGAGCCACTGTGGGAAAACTTGAGGGCAGTTTGTGGACGGGAGGCAGCAGCTCCCCAAGCTTCTCCAGGTTCACTGCCAATTGCACCCAGACCAGCATTAGCTGGGCACTGTGTAGTGCAGCCTCAGCATTGCCTTTTGGTTCTTGTCCGTCTGCTGTGGAGCATTGGAACTGCTCAGCAGCCCTCTGCCAGCACAGTCCTGCTGCCAGGTGGATGTGGTAGCCCTGGCATTGAACCTCTGCTCAAATGGCTTTTGAGCTGTGCATGGTGCTCTGCTTTCATTCAGCCACTGCTAAAATATATCACTATAGGGAAAAACCACTACCCAGTGTCTCTGGAAGTGTTCAACCTCTCCTTTCAGGCTTCTCAAGGAGGCTGGCTTGAAGGAAGCCTGTTTTAATGGGGGAATTACTCTGTTTCTGGGGAATTTCAAGTAAGACTGAAGAAAATAGAGTAACTTTTTGGGCTTTTTACACTTGTGACTATTTTGCTGAGGTACTTAGCTACCTGCTGAAATTGTTTACATTCTGGTAAACATTTAAATGTGGAAATTATGTTTCTTGGTTTCCTGCAGACTGCACTACAGTAGTGCTGAGTGATACAACAGTTGATGCAAGAAGGAAAAAAAAAACATCACCTTTGCAGTAGAAATGCCAGAGTGCGCTCGTAATCATTAGGCAGAAGGTCTCCCTCCTCACCAGGTAGATGAGTAAGAAATTTGGTGCAGTTCTGCAAGGAGGACTGAACAACGTACAGTGGCATTAAAATGAAATGCAGGTCCCTCAGCCAAGGCCTTCCCCAGAGCCTGGGATGACTTTGCTTTAGTAATGCATATTGTGGAGAGGTCGCTTACTCTGGCTCCCAGTTCTATCAAAATCATTGCACTGTGTTCTCTGTTTACAAAATAAGGTTTATACTCACTTTTAATTCTTAAAAGCAGAGGGAAAACCTGAGCTTGGCAAAGCCTTTTGAACTGCTAAATCAAGAACTAGCTGCTTGCAAAGAGGGATTAAAACATTTTAATCCTTTTGTGTAAAAGAGTATGGTGTTTAATGTGGTAGGCATGCTGGCAAAATTAATTTTCATGTTTTTTCAAGCACAAGATTTCAGTTCTGTCTTTGTTTCCTGGCCCTGCATATCTTACAGGTTCTTTGCGCTATGCAATACACTTTGTTAACTTTGAAGTTTTGAAGAAATTTGCAAATAACACAATGCAGATTTAAATTCCTAGGAGCAGGCATAGCTATTAGGTAATGCCTCAGGCAGCACGATGACTGATTGCAGAGCCCACTAGCTGGTATTATTATTCTCTTGTCCATTGTATGTATTCTGTGCAAGAGAGAGGAGGACTGAATTCAGGTACTGAATTTTATGTATGACTAAATGAAGGTTCTATACGTGTGCGTTTGAAAGCCCTTAAGTGAATGTTGTGTAAATGGTGATAATTGGAGGCAGTCTCCCTGCAATCCTTTCTTGAGCTAAATAAGGTCTAAGGCCAAAGGCCCAAATGTTTAATTGTATTAAACACAGAGCCTGAAAAATTTATTAACTCAGAAAGTGTGTATTACCAAGTTAATTGGAAGTGCCTTTAAGCTATTACCAGGTGGAAATTTGACTTCGGGTTTCAATTTTAAATTGAAGCAAAGCAGAAAGCCGTTCTGTGAGGCTGCTGGAAGGTCTGCGCTTCTCTGCTCTCTACTCAGTGTGAATGCTGGGGAGTTAGAAGCTAAACCCACGTATAGGGGTCTAGCTTTTCCCCAAGATGTGTGGCAAGCTGCACACGCAGGCTGCTGGTGCTCTAGGGCAACCAAAGCAGAGGAAGGGAGACGAAGACAACCTCAGGTTCCAAAAGGGTGTTTTTCTGGTCTGTTTTTCTGCTTTGTTTTTAATCTGTATTCTTCAGTCGTATGCAGGACTGCTTTGTGCTGCTTGGCATATTTTTCTTTTTCTAGTTATGTATTATTTCAGTTATTGGAAGCGATTGTGGAGAGGTTCATCTATTCTTTTCCCCCCTTTCCTGGCGCACAAAAAACTTTTAAAAACCCATGGATGAGAGTCAGTCGCAGCACAGGGATTAGCCAGAGTTAGGGATTTTCTTACTAAGATGTAAAGCAGCTCACACTGATAGCCAGGCACTTGGGGGACGACATTGCAATTACAACAACCCTGAAAAATAATGGAGAAAATTTGCCACCCTGTACGCAAAATCTGTAGACACCCTGCAGATACCACAGGAAGAGAAAACGCTTCCTTGTTGCGTTAAGGTCTAAGCTGTTTGCCTAGAACTCCCTCCACAAATAAATCGGCACCCAGAATGTTCAGTGCTGCCGAGTGGCTTGCACAGTGTCCTTGTGTGATGGTTGCTGCAGACAATTCTGTATCGGTATCATGTCAGTTAATTTTAGGCATTTAAACTCTTTCAACAATTTCCAGAGACAGAATTAGAAATCTACTGAACTGCAATACTATGATGACACGCTGTTGCTGTAGTTCGTTAATATCCAGTAATTGTGGCCTTAACACTCGAGGGAACTAACAGCTTGTAAGCCACAGTTCTGTGGAATAAGCAGGTTTCTACCAGCATTTAACAGTGGATACCCAGTTTGTACTGGTGCAGTGTTGGGTTACGTACAGATGTCCAGACACTGACGAGAAGGACACAGGAAGTTTTACAAAATTTCTTCAAGAAGAAATTTTAAAATATACTCAATTTTTACTTTAACTCTGATATAATTCATGATGTATTAAGTCCTGCATTAGCAAAAGGGAAGACGGCTTGAAAATACCAGCCCGGGTGTGAAGATTCCCGTGGGCACCTCAGCCCGTTGCAAGGCTTTGCCTTTAAACTGGGCTAACGGTAAGGAAAGAGCCTTTAGAAATTGTAAGCAGCACCCTTTTGCTGTGATGGTGGAGGAGCAGGAGTCAAAGATTCTGAGTTTCTGAGCTAAAGTCATTACAAATACTGATAAAGTTCTACATTTGACCTAACGTGTACCCTCGCATTCTCCTCAATTAAACTTACTACAGATATGCAGAGCGCAGTGGGTCTTGCCTGCTGAAATGAGTACCTTGCATCTTGGTTCAGTGTATTTCCTGCTAGCGTTGAAGCACATCCTCTGCTGATGACTGCTTTTATTATTTTTGTAATGTAATTCTTCTGCAGCAAGTGACAGGGGTCACTGAGCATGTTAAAGGGCCTGTGTCTTGGAGTATATTAATAATTGGCTTTATTTGATTTAGTTTTGTACAGACTTAAGGCATCTATGGGTAACTTCATGGAAGTCAAGAGATGAAGGTAAAGAGAAATGGAACTTGCTTTGACATAACGTTTGCAGATTTGATTATTACTGGCAGCCACACAAAGCTGGAAAACTCAACCACTAAAATTGGATTGAAATAAGTTGTCCTAGATGTTGGGAATCTCTTAAGCATTAAAATCTGATAACAATAAGATGATAAAACGAGAGGAGGATGTGCAGGTAACGTTAGGTAACCTGTAATTCAGAGCCATCTGAGGAATGTGTTGAATTTGGAGTGCCATTTTCTGTGCTTGGGATGGAGTTAAGTGTTTTTTAAAGCAGATGGCGGAAAGGTTTACGATGCATTCGCTGGATAAAAAGGCGGTTCTGTGTGTATCTGGGCATGCAACACCCCACTATGTGTATTTGCATTTATTTAATAACTATCTGGCACCAAGCAACAAAAGGTGAAAGTTTCATTTACAAAGTGCTGTCATCTCAGTGAAATGAAATCAAAATAGAAGAAATAAGGAATGAATTAGCAATGTGGTCACCAAGCCCCACTGATACTTTAGTAAGCAGTTGTTAGAGAAGTGTTAATGCAAGGCTCAAACAGGGTCTTCCTACTTGTCAATTGTATAAGAATTAAACTTGCAAGTTCAAAAAGTTTTATTTTGCCCACAGTACTCCTAATAGTCCCAGTTATAACAAAGGGACAAGAACGATGTTTAAATGGTGGTGGGTATACTGGAGGACGTTAAACACAAAGGTAGCTGGAAAAGACCTCTGGCTTGTCTCCTGCCCTGCAGTAGATGCTCAGGAGAAAAAGCACAGAGTGGGTTTCACCAGAGCATCTTTCCAGCAGGCATCCATCCATGCACAGGGATCAATCATTCAAGATCATGAAACAGAGAAAGATAAATAACCTTGTTGTATATATAAGAATGGGCCACCTCAGTCTTCTAGACTGCTTTATTTCCATTTCAGTCATGAACATGGGAAGGTCTGTGTCATTCTTGGTTTCATCCCAGTGTTACAACAACTGAGTCACATCATCATTTTTTGCGTATTGGTCCTGACAGCAGCCATGTGAGAACAGCAGGCAGGTTTTACAGTGGAAGCTGAGACACAGTTGTGCCTCGGCATTTGTGACAGGGAAGGTTAAAGGCAGGGATTTAAACCTGAATTTCCAGGCTCAAGAACTTTTTCCATTTTGAGCTTTTTGTGCTCCTGTCAATAACTTCTTTTAATACATTTAGTCCAGACACCTAAATAAGGTTACGCGTGTACGCCTATTGTGTGCGCTTATCTAGTTCATCTCATATCACAAGTGTAATTTTTTCCTTCACAAAAGAGACTACTTTCAATCTTAATTTAGCCCAAGCCATAACAGTGTTCAGATAAAAATACACGCTCTCCTCTTCTGCAAAGCTGGTCGTATTTTTGGCTGCGCTTCTATTTAGAACAGTGGGCAGTTGTAGCGTGAGGACGGAGATATCTTTCTTTTAAATCTCTCACAGCATGTACCGCGTTCACAGAACGCGTAATTGCACCCGTGTGTTTAATAATTCATTTTTCTCAAACCCGAGCGCACCGTTTTGGAAAAACAGCTTCCACAACAGCAGGAGTACTATGGCTGCCAGGTTCTGGATTAAAAATTTTGGGTGAGGTATGTTTGATGTGGGTGCTACGTGCTGAAAAAACATCAGGATTCAATTTAATTTCCCCATTTATTTTAAAGAACCACCTAACGGTTGTCTTTGAGACCAAACAAGGTAATATTTGGCATGTGAAGTCTGTCTGTGTTGCCGAAACTTATGTTTCAGCCACTGCAAACTTTTGGCTCTTAGAAAATTATGAGGAAGCATCTTTTATGTGACTGATGTGTGCTACGTGTGTAGCAAAATGCAAACATCTGTGCTAAATATACGTGACCCAGCTTCATTTTTCAAGGCTCTGGCTGGAGTTTGAGCCAAGTGATACAAATCACGTGTTCCTTCTCAAAAGCCATGGTTCACCAAGAAGCTGCACAGCCTAAAGCCAACACAAGATGAAGTGACTCTGAATTGACTCTGGTAAAGAAAGGGAAACCTGAAAATGAGAACTGAAGTGTTGCTACTCTGCTACAAATGTGTTTGGTAGGGCGAATTTTAAAATAGCTGCTGAGGTGCTGTTCTGGTTTATAACAATTGTTTCACAATGAGCAAATTGTCTAGAATAGCGGAGAACAGTTATTTTGTGTATAAAATACGGGAGAGATGCATCTTCATGGTTGGCTGTGTCTCATTCTGTGTGGCCCTGCAGGAAGACTGTCAGTTGCTCTCCAGCAGACCAGAGATTCTGCCTTTTGAGGGTTTCAGGTTCCCCTTCCAAACGCCACCACATTTGCTTTTTCTGGGGAGGACAGACAAGAGCCTTAGTGCATCCCTAATGTGTCTGCTTGTACTTCTCTCTGAATTTTTCTACCCTGTTCTTGTGGACCTCTTTAAAATGCAATTCAAGGGAGTGAGTTTTTGCAAGCATTACGTGCCCTGGCTCAGCCCAGGACTCTGCATGAGTTTGCTGCTGTTGTGTTTCAGCACACTGAAATAGACTTATGTTTGCCTAGCTATCTGCTAGTATCTCTTCCACACCATGAGGGCCCTCCTTGTGATTCGCTTTATAGGATTATCCAGGAATCTGTGCTTGCTCGGCAAGTGACTTTTCAACAGTATCAACTGTGAAAGGGAAGTCTCTTTCTTTTGAAGTGCTGGTTTGTTGGGGGCTTTTGGGGAAGAAAAAAACCCCAACCAGTTTCTCAATGAAGAGTGTGTCTGAGCAAGTTTTTTTTCTGCCCCCAGCCAAATAGGATGAAGCCAGTTTCTTTCTCTTGTTAGAAAATAGTCTATTTTTCACGGTCTTTCTCCTCAGGACTGTGCTGTTCCCATAGGCCCCCTAGAATAGCTTTGCTTAAAGACCAAATAGGGAAAATTTCTTTCAAGAAGGTGAAAGTTTTCCCATTCTCTTACACAAAGCTTATGAACGAATAGAAATGATGATAGCACTAATTTCTACTCCTGGTGCAGTGGGAACTTTGTTATGAATTGAGAAGCAATAATTACTTTAGCGGGTGAGTAGTGAACGTGCTACAGAGATATGACACTGAGCAAAGAGGCTAGGGAGAGGCAGGCAGGGGTTGTTTGCACTTGAAGTTATCAAATGACAAATACACCAGTCTGGAGTTGTTACTCCGTATGATAGAGTAAGCAAAGGTGGGTGTAATGGGCACCCAGCCATTCGGCATGTCTCCCTGCTGTCACCCAAGGCTTGCCTGGGAGGTTGTCTCTCAAGCTGATGTTTCACAGATTTGTCTTTTGAATATGGGCAGTCTTCCGCTCTTTTTTTAAGCTTTGAGTAAAAGTCTTCGGCTTTGCCTGTTTCTTAGGTCATCAGGGAAAAGACAGGATTTTACTGTGGAAGACATTGCAGTCCCATGTATTTATTTGTAGTTAATGTGTAACTGGGCATTTATAGAATCCTTGAGTCGCCCATAATCTTCTGTGGAGATACTGATGATTTTGAGATGAGGGAGATGGGAAGAACTGGGTTATGGATTAAGTTCCCTTTTTTCCCTCATTATGTTTCTAAGGCTACTGTAAAAGTGCAAATGCTTAAAACAATTTAAAGGGTGCTTGTACCATCACCTGGCCCTACTCTTGGTGGTTACTACTGCCTTTTGGAGGTAACTAGTGATACAGCTTCATCTGCACAGTAGAGTTACAGAAATGTTGGTTGGAGGGGGGATGTGGAGGTTGTCTAGTCCACTTACTATGCTTTCTCCACAGACACCAAGATTTTCATGGATGATCTGTCACACTTCTGTTAGCTCTCACTGAGATAAGTTCTGAGCTTTGCTGTAGTGGTTCCCAATCAGTATAAAAATATGTATGCCCACGCCCAACTCTATTGTCCTGGGACCAGGACTCAGAATTTCAGGGGTTTTTAATTAGTACTTTCATTCTACTTCAAAACTTAAGGGCATACAAATGTAGAAATACCATTTCCCAGGCTGTCTGAGAATTTGGTTTGTATACAGGCACAAACCAAATTCTTTGGCCAGTCTCAGTGGATTTAGATGGTTTCAAAAAATGAGTTTTGCTCAATTAAATGTACAGGGGAAAAAGATTCATTACAACAGTGTAAATTCCAGTTGAACAAACTAGCAGGTATTTTAGGTTTTACTGCAGGTGAACGTTCCGTTTACTTTTGTTCTGGTTTTAATAGTATTGATTTATTTTATTTTTTTTAAAGGTACAAAATTAAAGTCAGTCCTCAGTGTACAACCCGGGGAGGAGGTGTATGGTGAGATATATAATTGCTTTGTAGTCTTCAAGGACAAAAGTTTTTGGATTCTGCTGTATTTGTCGTCTCAAAAAATTTACACTATTTTACTAAGATGACAGAGTAAATAACAAAAAACCAAGTCAGGTGTTGAAATGCAATACAAGACATGAGCTCAGCACACTGCATAGCGAAACAGTCAATCACACTGCATTCGCTAGCAGCCTGAGCAGTAAATTAACATTTCACTGGGGGAGGTGAGAGGTGAATAAACACAGATATATGTAAATATAAACTAAGTGGAAATAGACATGATTATAGATGAGTAAATATGTGAAATCAGCATCAGTTAAGCAAGCACACTTAATAATTGCTTGCTGTTCATGTCGGGACAGTGTGTCAAAGAATGCAGACAGCAGCCGTCACATCTTACGAGGCGTTTTCTGGGTTTTGAGCTGTTTTCATGGAGCAGTCCTGGGGCTCCTTTCTACAGGGATGGCACAATACGGCACGTGTGTGTGTGTGATGAATTTCTGTGCTCGTGTCGCATGTGGGATATTCTTCCCCAGAAGCTTGCTGGGGACACAGCATGTGTCACTTCTGCATGGACCTTGGTGGATCCACCTGTCTGCAACAGCCTTGGTTTTCATTCAGAAATGAAGCCAAATGTCCTAGTTTAAGTTTAGAACAGAACAAGCAGCAGTAACAGAGGTCCAGGACTGCAGCTTAGCGTCTAAGCTGTGGCCTCCAGATCACTTGAGGGTGGTTGCTGTGGGGCCATTGTCCAGCATAGGACAGCCCTGATCTCCCATCACAGAGTTCCTTCTGCAGCCCACCCCTGACCCATAGTGGTGATGCTCAGTGTGAAGCAAGAAGCCTCCTTGGCTCTTTGCAGTCTCCTTGGTCTGGTCCACACATGCTGGAGCGGGCAGACCCTAGCCTGGCCTGGCTGCTGCACTTCGTCAGAGCAGCAGTTGGGGTGGGTCACTGGGTCAGGGTGCCCTGGGTGGTCGCAGTGTGCCATGCTGTAGGGATGGTGGGAGTCTGCAGAATGTTTAGTGTGGGCTAAGCTAGAAGGTGAAACTAGGTCTGAGGCATTGCCACAGTTTTATCAAAGTCTTCAGAGATTCCTGTGTGAGGTGCAGCCCAAGTTTCCCGTGGCAGCCGCCATCTTGTTACTGCTGAGGGGGAGGCGCCATCTTCCAGTGCCCCTCTCCAGCTGCTGCCCTGGGCCGCCGCGCTCCCTGTGCTGCCTGGACAAGAACAAACAAGCAGCTTGCTGCCAGGTTTGGGATCCATATCTGTTCCACAGAATCTCTGGGGACCCTGGAGCTGCTTGTAGGCATTTGGGACCAGTGTCCGAAGGCAGAGTGTGGGGCGCTGGCCTCCTGCCGGCTTCGGTAGCTGCAGGCAGTTGTACCAGCTCAGCTGTAACTTTCTGTAGACCTGGGCATTTTAATGTGTGATATGTTAGGAAGTACTGTGTAAAAATTGTCTTTTGGGGGTCACTGAATCTGTATCCTTCCTCGATTGTGGAAACTTGGCCCTCAGTTCGTCAGAAGGTTAGTGTCTGTACCCCCGGGCCTAGAGGTGCTGCTCCCCTCTCCCTCAGACACACCTGAGGGCCCATCCAGAACATGAAGACGTGGAGCTGCCACCAGCTCTGCGGGGGATGTTGGTTTGGTGTCTTGGGGTTGGACACATTTCCTCTCTTGCTCCTTTCTACACCCAGCAGCTGCCTCTGCCCTGTTTATAGGTCAGGTTCACCTTTGAGGTGGCAGATCAGAATTGTATTTGAAATGTGGCCTTAGCATGACCTGTGGGATGACTGGGGAGTTCAATGTTTTAGTGCTTTATAGGGATACAACATCATCAAACACTTCTTGTTTGGACAAAGCAGAGTTTCAAGATGATCCTGGGATCACGTATTGCAAAATTCTCTTCTACAGACACTGCAGAGGAAAAATACAGACTTCCAACCTGAATGTCTGATCTTATCCATCCAAGTCAGTCATGTAAATCCAGAAGATGGAACTGTATTTCCATAAAACCTCCTTTATTGATTATTAAAATGCTATTTATTTTATTTTATTTTCACTTTTGGTTGAGTCTTTCACTCCTGAATGTCACTTTGGTTTCATTGCTGACTTGCACTTCTGGTGTTTAGGTTTTTACTGAAGCCTGTGCCGTTTTACACATACTTGTGAAATTGCAGGGTGTTGTTTGTGTACTTTAAAATATATCTGTTAAATTTGATGAATATCTTAACAGCTTTCAGAAAAATGAATGTCAACATACGGCACATTTGGTGGGTTTGGTGTGTCAGCTGTGTTCTGTAATTTCCAAGGTTATGACCATGTTAGAAACCTGCAAAAATCCATTTATTAAAAAAAAAATAAACTCTAGAAATGGTTCAGAATTGTCATATACCTGAATGAATCCACAGGGGACAGGGGAGAGCCCTCTATTGCCCTCGTTTATAGTCAAGCCAGATGGACTTCGTTCGTTTCAGGAAAGAAAGCTACTCAGGCAGAAACTGTGCTTGTCATGTCACAGTGTGAGCTGAATTTGTGTGACTGAGGCCATTCAACCTGGATTTGTAGTAGAAGCACCAATTATCTTATAATTTAGATTAACATGACACATTCCATGCTTATCTGATGTTGTGTCCTCATGGGAGTGATTTGGTTATTTTTCCAGGCAAGCCAACGTTCATGAAAGCTCCTGAAGATCAGATTGGGATCTCTGGAGGAGTGGCCTCTTTTGTGTGTCAGGCAACAGGAGAGCCCAAACCTCGTATCACATGGATGAAGAAGGGGAAGAAAGTCAGTTCTCAGCGGTTTGAGGTAATTACAAAAATAAATAAATAAATAAATAAATAAATACATAAATAAATTGGAAATAATTATAACTATTCCAGGTCTAAATTACCCAGTAATCGTCATTGCAACGTGGATATCTCTGCATCACTACCACAGAGCCTAGAGCTTTAGAGTAAAGCTTCCCTGCAGCAATGCAATCTGTAGGGCATGACATTCTTCTTCAGATGGGAAGCTGGAGCTTACGCTGAATGGGGTGGTGGATAAGAGTTGGATCAAGCAGTATTTTTTTGCTTGCATTGTGAAAATCAATAGGGCACCTCCCTGGCCTGCTATCCCCAGTGACATTCAAAAGTAGGATGCCAAAACACTACCGGAAGGCTGAATGATGATTGCCGCATCCCTCCCACAAGTGTTCTGGGAAGGGGAATGGCAAAGATAACCTCAAGGATGAATTGACTTTCTGTAAACCAGAAGTCTAAGACAAAGGAAGAGGGAAGATCAGGTATCAAAAATTCTTTTGAAAATGAATCCAATGTGGTTCATATTTTAAATAGGAAATACATTTTCACTGACTTCCTCCAGACTTTTCTCCACTTTCCTTCTTTGGAGTTGTGCTCTTTTCTCTAAAACTGCCCTTGGATGTGTGACCCTGCTACCATTCTGCTGCCTTTCCTCTAATCCTATCTTTGATGTTTTTGCCTTTCTGACTGGAGCGTGCGATGGCTTTGCTGCCCTGAGTGAATTGATTCAAGTCACCAGTTTTAATCATGATTTTGTGTGTGAGCAGAAAACCTTGATTAAAGTAATCAATTTTAATCTTGTTTTACATTGTTATTTTTCCTGAATAAAGGTTAAGTTTTCTTGTATAGTAACCATTTAAACATTCTAATTTGTAAGTAGGTTTAACCTTTAATAGTGCATTTTCAGTACTTATTGTGGCTGACCAGGGGGCTATGCCATATTATATGCATTTAAATGACCAATTTCATACCTTCATTCACATCAGTTTTGATGCAGTTTTGATGTGTAGTTGAAGCATTTTAATTGTGCTATGAGACAGTGAATAATACTTTTCACTTTTGCTAGGTAGCTATTAGCGTTGCCTCATTACAAAGCTAGTCTATACTTGGAGGAAAATTGGAATTCTGCGTAAATAAAAAATGAATAAACAAGTCTGATGTACACACGCTGAGTTATCACACCAAACAGGTATCTGTCATTAGCAAATGAACAGCATTTCTGGGCTTAGTGTGTCTTGACTGCTAGTTGTAGCTCCCTTCCTCTCTCACGGAGTGTCAGTTTAAAGGAATAGTAACAGCAAAAGAGCTTTTCTGCTGTTTCATCTCTTAGCTTTGTAGTCCTTATCAATGAAGTAAGTTAATCACTGAATCTGACTTTTTCTTGTTTCAAAATTTGACAATAGCCCTATACAGTGCAAAGGTTACAGAAATTAGATTTTTTTTTAATCTTTTCTTAATTAATCTTTATAAAATATCTTACTTTCTTAATACATACTTTCTTCTTAATACGTACTATAGTGATGTTCATGTTTCTGGCCTGTCTGCTGCTACTTGACCCCAAGTTAGGTTTTTTTTGTAGCTTTTTCCATTACTTACAGCAGAAAGTGCTATTCCTTCCAGCATAAGGAATGTAACGTCATTTTCTCTGGCTACCTTTTGATTTCTTCCTGTTTCTCCTGTGACTGCAGAGTCTTGTTGTGTGCATTATTTTCTTCCATCCTGTTTTCATTCATTTGGTCTTTCTGCTGTGAGAAGCACTTCTAAAGAGGGCTGTTGAAAATAGGGTAAAAGTTTTTTATGGGGATAATGCAGGTCCTAGGATGACATACGTGTGTCTGGAACGAAATAGAGCTTAGTCTCTTTATGTCCCCCTGCAGTTCCCAAGTGACAGGAGGAGACCGTGTGTCTTTCCCTCATGCTGTCACCATCTGCAGTTCAGTTAATATTTCCAACTTTTGCTGTGCTCAGTAATAGGAGAAGGATGAGTTTGACATTAACAGTGGCCTGAGGCTAAGCCATCACAGCCTTTCTATTAAGGAATAGCATATAGTGATCCAGCTGCAAACTAACAAATACCTCTTTCTTCTGTGTAGAAGTTAAAATACTGCATGTTAGAGCTTAACAGGATGGATGGAGAGGCAATGATTTATTAAGGATTTAATGCACTATGCTGAGGAAGGAATGGTAATTACATCATTGTTGATTATGCCAGAGTTGCAAAGTACTCGATGCTGAAGGACATTAAAACTCCCCACTTTCTGCTGGAGTTGGCATGTGCTGTAGATGATCAAGGGTTCATTCTAGTTTTGTTACTCTTTTACTGGTAATCCTGCAGGAGTATATCATTCTGCTCTTCCATCAAGGTGAAAGTTGGCACTAAATTGCTATCTGTGTGATTAGTAAAACCATTAGTGCAAATATGGCTCAGATGTTTTAAATCATCAGACTCACATCTTTATTACCAGGTTGATAATTTGTCAAACTTAATTGATTCATAAAGAACCTCATTGGATCTTCATTTGTTCTGGCCTCCTCAGAGGACAAATATGTTCTTGACTCTGGAATTTTTGCATTTCTGGACTTGGAACACTTGACTAATTGCTGGTATTTTATAGTTTACAGGGCTTGGTTTGGTTTTTGACTGGATTATTTTGATTTTCAGTTTTTATTGCAGAAGATACCAGTAAAGAAATCCTTTCTTTTCAATGTTATAGGTTATCGAGTTTGATGATGGATCCGGATCAGTTCTGCGGATACAGCCCCTGCGTGTTCACCGAGATGAAGCTATCTATGAGTGCACAGCAACCAATAGTGTTGGAGAGATAAACACGAGTGCCAAATTAACAGTGTTGGAAGGTAAGTGGGAAGTTTATTCGTGCCTGAGGTGGTAAAAGACATGGCTTTGTCTTTGTTTGCTGTGTGTTGGTGTGGTGGTTTTAAATAACCTGGTGATACTCTAGCTTGGTTTGGAAAAGCTGTGTTCATCCTGTATCCTTTGTGATAGTTTCCTCTTAGTGATAGAAGCTAATATTTTTCAGACAATTATTAATTATTTCAGATTCTAAATTATTTTTAGCTTTTTAGACACAGTGTCTTAGGCGTATCATTTCTGACCTGGAGGGCTAGCTAGAGACACATTAATGTATTTTCCTCATCTGCTTTGATATAACAGCCATCTTCAGGGCATCGAGGAACTGTATCTGACAGTCTGAAACTTAATCTGTGTTGCTGTACCTTCTGGATTAAATTGGCACAGTTCCTGAATAGATTTTCAGATGTTTAGTTTGATGTGGAATTTAGCTGGGTTTACTTTTCACTGTCCTCAGAACTTGTTTTTTGTTTCTCATGCTGAAGAACAGATTTTGAGCCTTGTCTGCTCTATGATCAGGTTTTAATTTGCTTCTTGTGTTGTTTCTTCTATATTTGGTGTTTTGTGGAAGCACAGTGTATTAGACACAAAAGGCTTGTGATCAGCTGGTATTTTTTTTCTATTAGATTGTCAGAATTAGTGTCTTCTTTTAAGCAGATGTGGTGGGTTTTTTTTCAGGACTTCAATGTGTCACAGTGTTTGTTTATCTGTAGGATTTAGTAAATGTTACTGAGATGTTACAAACCCAGAGCATTTGGCTGAATGGATTCTTAAATTTTTCTTATTTGCATTTACTAAGATACCCAGGAAGAGCTGAGCCAAATTGCTTGGCTCATATTGTTTGATGTAGAAACTCTGAAGTTATGAAGAAAACTAGACTGAAAAGTGTATATTGTATGATTCTCAACCAGCAGAGTCTGGTTATCACAACGGTGAGTGCTTGACAAGTTACCTGTTGTTTCTTGTTCTCCTGTCCCCATTTATAGTGCAGAGGTAATAATATTTTCCTCTCTGCTCTGTGACAAAGAATACATTAAACAACCATAATGGGCTCAGACACTGTGATGATAGGGATCAGGAAAATCATTCAATACTTGATGTGATTGTGTATCTTGTTTCTGGAGGTGGGGCATCTTAAAGGATCAGCTTGCTCTTCAGTAGTACTGTTATTAAGAATAGGGTGACAGTGCTTGAAAATCTTGGGGAGAAAAAGCAGGGTTTTTTTGTTACTTCTTTATTTTCAGTTGTGTGAGTTCATAAAGCTCAGTAGAGCCGTATCATCAAATTACATGCGGGTCTGCATTTAAATGGTTCCTGCAACTGGATTTTAGTGATACTAGATACATCCTGTTTCCTTTGGTTGCAGTTGTCTTTATGTATCTTAGATATGTATGCACACGCACACACACGCTAATAATTTGTTTGCTCTGTGTTAAATGTTCAAAGGCCCACAGAGACACACATTGCATAAAGGGCACTACATTTATTTCTCAGCTCCATGGTGCTCCTGCTGATTTCCTGATGAGGTGGAAGTTGCAGACCACCGCATAAATAGGGAAAGGTAGGAAATACCAAAGATGGGAAAAGACATGAATCCACAACCACAGAAGCAAAAGTCAATACTAGTCAGGCACAGAGTCTGCTTTTCTGTTTGGAAGCTTCCCTTGCCTGGGAGTAGTGCTAGTTTAACATGGGGCCCATAAGGTCAAAAATGATCTATAGGCTGGGGGCCTGTGTTTTCCTCCCTTAAGTGAAGAGTGTCAACCCCTTGCTGGCCACCCTCTAAAAGGGCAAAATTAAGAAACATTTGCTCTATAACAATTTGTATGTGCTTGTGCGTGTAGTGTTATGAGCTTGATTAGCAAGGCTGAAGCTTGATTTGCAACTCTTACGGAGGCTTCTCTGATAAAAAAGATGAGCCCTGTTGTGATGTATCTGTATTTAAGAAAACACATTTTATATTTCTCTTTTTAGATTGTCTATGGACAGACCTGTTTTTCTCAGTCATGTTATCTCGCCGTTATGTGCTGTCTGCCTTAGATTATACTGTTTCTGCATTTTGGGAGTGTGATTTGATTTTATTATTGTCATTATTAATATTCTCCTATCTGCTTATATGTTGTCAGAGCAAGTATTGTGACTTTGTACCCCAGTTGCGGTTGTGTTTAGCCTCTAAAAATAGTTGTAGGTGCCCCACCTGTCTTTTACACCCTCGCTTTCCTGACATGAATTTTGTAGAGCTATTTGAAAATGACACATTTCACATGGAAGCATTGGTACCCTCAAGACTTGTCAACTAGGATTGGATTTTCCCTTTGCTTCTGGGGTTAAAATAATTTCTGTAATTGCTCTCGGGTGGCAGTTTGAATGATGCAGATACTCTGCACTTTCTTTCAAGAATTTGGCTAATGCAGTGGTCCCTGGTGCATGACAAAGCTTTATCATAGACGTCCCTGTAGTTACATGCTGCTAAATACACAGCACATATTGATTTTCACATTAAAAATCCTTTATAACAATAAGTTGTAATGCTCCTTCAGAATTTGCTCTTTAGAACATAGGCCTTAACATTAAATCCAGAAGTCACAGTCAGGATTTACCAAGCTGTTATTAGATGTCTTTGTAGCTAACTAATCTGGAGCTTTATTTTATTTAGATTTCTGCAATGTTTTACAGATCAGAGGCAGATAATCCTTTCTAATTGCCAACTTATTCCATTGTGAATATTAAATGACAAGTGTGAGTCCAGTCTCCTGGAGGAATCAGGAATTCTCACATAAGTGATTCTCTTTTAATAGTTGGGTTTCCTGCTACCCTTTCATTCTTTGCTTGCATGTGTCTCATTTTTCCCCTTCTAACTCTAAATCTTGTTGTGACCAAACTACACATACTTAGTGTAACTGGAAATTATTTCTGCTGTTGATAGTAGCAGAAATAGACGTACATATACCTTCTCTTCTCATTTCTCCTGGGTAGCTGATAAGCTGAATTATGTATGAGTCATATTGAACATTTCTATCTTTTTTCCAATTATGACCTGAAGCAGCACAGAAGTACGTTCCTGCCTGCCTGGCAGAGGAGGAAAGCAGTGCAAGGAGGGGAGGGCTAGAATCAATAAGCTGGCACATGTTCCCAAGAAAAGCCTCGGGGACGGTTGATGGCACTAACAAATTAATAAATATATTATTCAGTGGTAATGTTGAGAATTACAGGACTTTTTTAATAGGGAGATCATGTGAAATGTGAGTAGGAAGTATGCCAGCGTGGAAGAATGTAGCAGCAGGGTAATTGCTGGAGTATCTATGTGGTGTCCTTCCACAAGACTGGTTGTATGTTCAGCATCACAGCTGTATTAGGAAGGACGACAATAGCAGCATTTGTCTGTAGTTGCCTTTACGCCGAACTGTACCTCCAATCTCTGGTATCCAGGAGCCTCCACCTGACAGGAAGATAGGGAAAAGCATGGAGGAGTATATTAATTCTTTGGGAAATGAAGGAGGCTTAAACACAAAGTATATTTCCAGTCCCTTCTCCACAAATTTTCCAGATTGGATGTTTAGTTACAGGTTTTGATTTAAAGAATTGGGAAACCTTTATTTGTAACTGGTCCTTTAGTGCCCTGCAAGGAGTCTTTTTGTCTTTTTTTTTTAACTCCCTTGCAGCCTAGAGCATACAGTCATATCCAAGTGACACTGAATGTATTTGGAGTTTCATTCCCTTTGTTTTTAAGTAGGTTAAATGAAAATGAAAGTATCATCTCCAATTTTCATTCCCAGCACAGATCTATGCAAATCCCCTATGCTCCTATCCCAGACTCGTAATCATGTAGTGTATAGCTGTGTGCCTGGAGAGCACTGCCAGGCCCTGCAGGAGAGCAGCTACTGGTAAAGAGGACAGACAGAAGAGCTGGAAAAGGGTTGCTCACACACTGGCTTTCAGTCTCAAGGTAACCTGTCAAGTTTTCCTGGCAGGCTTTGTGCTGACAGAACTCAGGGAAGTTTTGATGTGTTTCAGCAGAGCCCCAGAAAATTTCCAAGTGCAGCAGTTGTCCCCGGTGTGGGAAGCACCTCCACCTTATTGCAATTTGCTGTTTACTGAACCATGTCATGAGCTTAATTTCTTTCACCATCTGCCAGCTGCATTCTGGTTCCTGGGGTTGCCCTGTTTGAAATGCTGTAAATGATAAACATTTGACTGTTACAAATTATTTCTGCGGAGAGATAGATCTCAAAAGGCCTGAAACAATATGCCCTTTTTGTAAACACTCCTCTAAAAATGGTTTTGTCATTGGAATAGTAAACAGAAGTTAGCTGTTTAATCCTTGTTTATGTTTGGTTAGTTACAAAAGGATCAGTTGGATCACTGTACTTTGGCTCATGTTTGTCTTCATTACTTTTGCATCTTTTGCCAAGGAGAATTTCTAGCAATGTGTGTTATAAAATTGAAACAATTATAGACGAGAAATTGAATCTATTTGGATGTAATGAATGTGTAAATGAATTAAGATTCCCTGTACCCCGCTGCTGCTGGGACTGGTACCATTCATGGCTCTAGTCAGGAGAGGGGCAGGTCTTTCCTCTGCATGTTTCATGTCCATTAACAGTTCTAACTTCCTTTCTTTTTCCCTGGGAAGAAAGACTACTGCAGTGGCTGACGTTCTATTTGTGTTCTTTGCTCTCTACATATGCAATTCCAGTAGCACTTCCTTTCTGTATGAGGCAGGCAGTTAATGGTCCTCTGTCACTATTGCATTTCCAAGACCTGCAGCACAGTGAGCCTCCACTAGCTTCACTGCTTAGGGAAGTGTCCTAAAACACAAAGATGTACAGGGAAAGGAAAAAGCCTGAGTGTGTTTGCTTTGTATTGGCTCATTGCCTGTCCCATTCTTGTTAAAAAAGGAAACAATAAGCCAGTTTCTCATGGTGATCTCATTGAGAAGTTTAGGTTGTCACCTAGAACAACGTAAATTCAAGCTCACCTGCAATTATACTGTTAAGGTTTAAAGTGCTCTCACAAGGAAAGGCTATATTGTGCTGCTCAACAGCAGGTCACTCAGTATTGGTCTGGTAAGTCAATTTAGGAGCCCTGTCATTGTGCAAAGAACTCTAGTCATTTCCCAGGTACTGAGCAGTAGCTAGAAGAATCCTAAAAGTCCAACAGGAAAGAGGTGATCTCTTGGTCCCATAGAGTACAGATAAAGCAGAATTTGTTATCTTTTTCAGTTGGGCTAAGAAAATTTACATACACTGTTTTACTTGCATCACCATTGTGTCCTATGTTATCACATAGGATTTGTCTGGGCTGCCAAAGTATCTTAAGAACTGTTTCAGCTATTTAATTTTTGCTATCTATAGACCACCTGGCACCTCAACCAGCTGTGAAACTCCTCGTTATCTTAACTTTTTATTTACATTCAAAATTGGTTTAAATAAGAACCTTAATCTTACTGTTGTACTTGATTTTTCAATAGTATTTACAAGAAGGGTTTCCTTGGCTGTGAAGGAGAGAGAAGTAATGTTTTCAGGTACAGAAAAGTTTTACATGTGGCTAGTCTCTCCTCTAAACCGGAGAGTCAGCATATCTTCAGAACATACCAGACCCAAATGCCATAATTTCCATTTCTCATCCCTGTTTAAATGATTAACTAATGGAACATAACCATATAATGTATCTGTGATAGCAAGTTCCGTCAGAAGACTGTGATGCACTAAGGTTAACATCCAGGTTCATTCCACAAGTTTATGAAGCAAGAAATACAACCTTTGAAAAGTTTTATATGAAATACCACATAGTTAATGCCAAGCTGAACCCTTTGGAGCTGTACACTCACATAAAACCTTGTGTCTGAAAAGAAACTGACCTCTTAATCTTGAGAACATTTTTCTTCTACAGCAAGTGGCTGTTTCTGCATACTGCCTCCCAAATGAGGTCCTGTGAGATTACATCTGTAACAGGATGGGATGTTGTCACCGTTTTATCAGTAAGCTAATGGCGTCAATGATAGTGCAACACCCAAAAACAGCATCTATGATTCAGGAAGGACTTCCCAGATAAAAACAAGTGAGCTTTGTGCCAACAGATAAGGAAGTATTTTCCACTGAGTTCTATGCAGACTCTAACGCAGGGTTCATGTTGCCAAGTACTAGGTGGCTTGAAGTTGTAAGTGTGCAGTTATATCCTGTAAAACAACTTCTCGGAGCTGCTGTCTCACGCAGTTGTTTTATTACAAGTTTATTCAGCAGTTTATGAGCACTGACTTTGGTACTGGATGTCATATTCATCTAAAAAATTTCGTTGCCAATAAGAGTTGTCTCCATTCTGCTTGCTCTATTTCTCAAATCCCTTGTTGAAGATATTTACCAATGTGCATACTCATTTAGAGCCTTCTGGCAACCTACTTGTAACCTTTGTCTGTTAGGAGAAGTGATAGTTGAACCCGGGGCTTTATTTTCTCTCTCTTCCTGGTCTTAGTATATAGAGACAGGTTGCTTCTCACTCTGTGCTATCTTACAGCTTCCTGGGATATTGCTATGAAAAGTGTGTCAGGCTGTTCTCCTACCGCTGCTCTGCTATCAAAACATTCGTCCCATTCCAATAGGTAAATGAGGCACAAACGGATTAGTTTAACTTTCTGGCAAAGACTTGCTCGCGCAGGCGGGTTCCTGTCTTGTTGGAGAGGCATCCCTGTGGGTTGCCATTTCCCAGCTGAGACCAAGGATGGCCAGATGACTGCTTCTGCGTCTTTGTTCCAGTTTGAAATCAGACAGGTTAGATTAAATTGTCTGTGGTTTAAGCTAATCTGTTTTGACTCTCCGTTGGAACAGATCATCGGTCCCAGCTGGGAAGCAGCAACCACCAGCACTGCTTTTCATGTCACTGCAGAAAGGCTGGCATTTCTGTGTGCCCTGACCCTTGTGGATGCAACAATGGCTGAAAGCTTAGACAGGGTTGGGATTTTGATGGTGTCAGTGGCTAGTAAACCAAAGCAGAAACCTTGTCTCAGACCCAGGCTAAGAAGAGTGGTAGTCTAAAAATGACAGAGAATGGAGCAACAAAATTATGAAGGCTGTCAAGGAGATGTGTGTCCCACAGTCTTTTATGGATGAGATACTATGGAGGAAGAAAAGGCAAGAATAACATAGTTGTAACAGATTGTAAGTCTTGAAGGCAAATACCTTCATTGCGAAAATTAGGATGTTTAGACTGAGATGTGTGCTAGTCAGTGTCTTTATCTGCACCAGGAAGTGGCTGAGTAAACCCTCTCCTTGCAGTAAAATCTCCACCTTGTTTCATAGACAATTGGCCAATCTCTTTTTTTTTATTCTCCTTGTCTTAGTGGTCTTATTCTGCTTCTCTTCCTATTTTATTTCAGGTACTTTTTTTAACATGCTCAGATAAAGATGTGCACAGGAGGAGTCTTGCAGGTGTCTTTTCAAAAGCACTGGGGGATCCATGGATTTTGGAGATAAACCATCAGATACATGCTAAGGGTCATAGTTGCTTTTTTTCATTCCATTGGTCACTAGCTAGCATGTTTCTCTAATGCAACCACATTTGTCTTTTCCTCTCTTGTTTCCAAGCAATATGTGTCAGGCTTATAGCAAAAATTCTTAGTATTTCTTATATTTGTTCCTATTATCCCTGTCACTTGAGGTGATTTGGCTCTTCTTGATTGATTTTGTTTGACTGTCCTCTTCATTTATAGCAATCTCTACAACACTGTCAATTTAATACCCGCCTTGTGTGCAGAGGTTGTTAATGCATCTAGTCATTTCAAAACTGGTATTTGAGGAACTTGTTGATGGGGAGACCATTGTTACACTACTAATAAAAAAGTAGCGAATAAGAGAGCGTTCCTGATTAGGTGTCAGTGAGCCCTGATTCAGCTCTCAAAATGTTTATCTGCTAATAACTAGGCTGAGGCTGGACCTGGTGACTTTTAGATAATAAATTGTGTTTAGAGGACTGGCAGCTGGAAGAGAATGTTTTTATTAATGAATTGAGTATGCATGGCTCTAGAAGTCTTTCAGAGAAGGAAAAAAAAAGGACATGAAACTCCACAATTATAGCTTAGTCAGCTTCTTATTGTAAAAGGCACTTTTAATGGAAAAGTATTTAGTTCATCTGGCACAGGCAAACAAAAAATTAGCTCCTTGGATAATTCAAGTGACTCTAAACCTTACCAGAATCAAATACCACATTTCTTGTCAGATTTAACATCATCAGGAACTAATAGGTCTTGATCATTAGATATGTCAAAAAACCTTTCTTATTATTCTTCCTTTCAAGATGCCTTGTTCTCAGAGCAACCTGTTATTGACAGATGTGCTCTCTGTGGCATGTATATCAGTCCTGCTGGTATCTCCTGCTGACTAGTAAAGTTAGTTGCTGGTATATATTTGTACAGTCTTTGAAGTCTGTTAGGTTGTGGAATAGCCTCATGAAAGTGTTAGTAGTTCTTTGTTTGAACTACTGAAAATTAATGGGAGGCACTGCATGATAATGCCAAATGGATTACCTGCTTTGGTTCCAAGGGAAAAGGGAAGGGCAAGAGCAAGATGTCCTGAAAAGCCTTTCCTGAGCCTTAACTACTTTTACAAAATTATCTTCTGTGTCTGCTCATAACCGAGAGACTTTGCTCAAAGCTTAGTGACCTCTTGCCATTTACTGGTACACCATGACTTATGCAGGCACTTAAGAAGATATAGCATCACAGTGATCTTCTATAACTTCTTCTGCAGAAGTGAGAGAATATATCCATTTAATAGAACTAGAGAGTAAGTTCTTAAATGGAAAATGGAGCATAGAGAGAACAGAATGTGATAACCATGACCATAGGGAATGCAGTGCTTACAGCTACGAAAGCATAAATCTCTGCATGCAAGAAAGTTTCTATACAGTCATCTTGGGCTTAAGTTCTGTATCTTACCTTCTTCCTCTCTTGAAAACAAACCAAGTCACAGAACCCATTAAAATAATTCTTGGTGAAGTCACTATTTCAAAATGAAAGTCAGTAAAATGTGAAGCTGGAATATCATCGCATGCTAATAAATCTGTAGCAACAACAGCTGTTAAGTAGGGAGATTGTCAGTGTGTGGAGTAGTGTACATCATGTGTCACTTACTGTACCTGTGGAAGAGGACATTTCACAAGTGCTTTAACTTCCTTTTCTGCAGAAAACAGAAGATCACTTAATAGCTCCTCATGGGCCGCATTTTGGTGTTGGTCTGGGATGATGACTGTAGCAAACAAAGCTGGCTTTGCATTAAAGAGCTATAATTATTATTCTAGTTGTCCTTATGGATCTCTTGTTGATCACATATTGGTTTTATACAGTTTGGTGTCAGGAAGGCGCTACATTTGTGATGCTTATTAAAATGCAGTGCCCAGATAATGAGCAGAAGGAATAATTGGCCCTAATTTTGGATGCAAGGAAGTAATTATTGTAGCCATTCATTGTTAATTTGTTACTGACTAAAATATGCTTGGTATAAAGATAATCTAAAATGCATGTATTCTACTTGCTGTCATAGAAGCCCAGAGAATATTTATAAAAGTATTAATTTTGTTGTAGTAAAACAACACCTTCCCCATAGAGTTTTGTAGCAGTTTATTCTTGTGGATATTTCAGTTGGATAATGAAGTGGTGACTCCTCCTGGCACCGTCATCTGCTCAGATTCTTTCTGCCCAGGGCTCTAGAATAGCTCTTTCAAATCCTCTATCCTAAAGAAAGCCAGCAAGTGTAAGGTATAATAAGGTCTGTCTTTTCAAGATCATCTTGTGCCTTGATGAGGCAGGTTGGTGATGCCGTGGGAAAACACTACAATGTGTTTGTCTGTCATACTAATCCTGTGCTCGGCTCCTTCAATCCTTTTATCACCAAGGTCCAGCCTGGATGAAACCTTTCCAAGTTCTTGATGTACGAGTTGAGTGGAGAAGTCTAAATAGCTATCAGAGCCATAACTTTATCCAGCTGTAGTGAACGAGCGTTCACTCTTGTGTTGGTGTTCCAAGCTGGGACTGGGGAGAATTTCCCTGTGATACAAGTGCCTGTCAGCACAGGATGCTGAATGCTTTAAATAAAACTAGCTGCACAAAGTGGTACATGCAAGAGAACTGGCATTATCACCTGTTAGCTACTTTGAGACCAGTGGAAAAGTGCTGGAAACATTAACCTGTTGGAGACCTTAAAAAATCCCAAGTCTTGCCTTTTGGTACTACAGCACAAAAATGGTGCTTTGTTTAGAAGCAGGGCTGTTCTGGAATTCAGTTTCTGTGTCACTTCAGACAGTGCCACAGTTGGTCTCAGTGAGGATAAAGTGCTTGTAGAGAGAGCAGGAGTCAGATACATATTGAAAAATGCATAAACTGCACACAAGGTGGAATTAACAAAAGCTGTTGCAGGTGAAGGAAGGTAATGATTTGAGGAATGTATATTCCAAGCTGATAGGATATCTGGTGTAAAGAAGGGCACACTAAGAAGGTCAGGGTGTAGAACAGAATGAGCCTACCTGCACCTCCTTCACTTCGCGTGTCAGCAGGGAAGAGCAACATGTGCCACCAGTGCTACAATTAACAAAGTACTTTCCACATGGAGCTCCGCGCCTAATGTGTGACAGACAAGCCAAGCAAACCAGTGAGCTTGCTGTCCCTTGGAGCAAGTCTTGAAGTGAGACAGGAGCCCAGCCAACTCCCTAGTGAGTGCCAATCCACTGAAAGCCTACTGATGGAGGATATCAAAATGGTTCACCTGGAAGAGTGCAGAGGTCAGCAGGGAGAGCCCTTGCTTGCATGGACCATTCTCTGTCAGAGGATTGTGTGGTGTCTTCTGCTTCCTGCCAGGAGGTTCATTAGGCCAGCTCTTTTTTTTTTCCTTTCTCTGTGAAAATAACTGACATGAAACTTGGCTGAATTATTCATGTTGATGTGTCATCAGCAAACCCAGCACTGAAACTGTTGAATGAGTTGAGGCCAGGGGGAGACTCACTGTGTGTTCTTTACAAATAAATGATTTGGTTGCTTGATTTCAATTTGTCCATTCAAAAAGTAACATTGGGGAGAAACTTAGCTGAGGCTTTGCCTGAGGAATAATGTGGCCTCATGGAAAAAGTAGCAGTTGTTTTGCCTAAAGGTAGTAGGCTTAATCAGAGTCCACCTGATTGGCATGTAGCACACGTCCTACTGTTGTAACTTCTGCCTGCCATGGGCTCATAGTCCTGAGAAGAAATTGCTGATCAGATGGGTACTAGCTAGGCTTGAATTTAGCAAACATGAATAAAATCTGTATCTCTTGCAGTAGGACTTTCAAAAAGGGAAAAGAAAGAAAAGGGTCCTGGAGGAGTCATGTTTTTACTAATTAGACACTAAAAATGATAGAAGTGCTAAAAAAATAATAAAATAAACCCTTAGTTCTTGCCCCGGGCATGAATTTACTAGCTTTAGTTTGTTGTTCGGTTCGGTTCATTGATCTTGTCACAATTGATGATTCATTAAGTTGTGACTACTGTAGAAATTACGATGCACAGATGTAGCTGTACTGCACATCTGTGTGTTCCCAATGTGTTAATGATTTAAAAATGCACTTTCAGTCTGGCCATCCACTGCGCTTCAAGTGCCAACTGACATTTTGTGTTACTGAGCCATTTGTTGTGATTGGCAAGGAGAGAAGTCTTTTGGTTCTCCTTGTGCCTTTTTGTTACTTTTATCCATATTTCAAATAGCTAGATTTGATTTTCCCAGCAACCTTGGCCTTGCAGAATGTGAGTTGTGAGTTCTGTCTCTTTGTGCAGGCTGCCACCTTTTTCAATGTCACCTGGTGTTTGCTTACAGCAGATGGGATTATTTCCTGCATGGAGTCGGGATGAACATGTCCAGCTCAAAAGCAGGATTTCCTGACTTGATTTGGATTCTGAACTTTAATTTTTGAAGTTTGACTGAGGTGTCGTTTTTGCCTCTACCTTAATGCTAACAACTCAGTTTGTATAGAGCTTCTCATCCTAGCAGGTCCCAGAAGACTTCAAAAACTTTCCATGTATTGACTTTCAGGCTGATTGGCACCAGCAATTAAACAATGTGTGGTGACACTGTGAAGCAATTTAATTCTTAAACCTACCTCTAGCCTTTTCCCTTAATTCGAACCAGTATTCAGAGTGGTCATTATCAGACTTCCATTTGATCCAAGCAGAAATTTGAGAAGTTGTCTGTCTGGTGGCGCACAGTTTTGCATAGATGAGGGAAGCTATCCCCACAATTAAATCATAGTAAATTTATGCCAAGGTTGTGTAGTTAGTGCATTTCCTTGTGATTACGTTCTAATAGCACTTCCTAGTGCAGACAAACTCATAAGACTGCTCTTACTTCAAGCCTTTCAGAGACTACCCAGGGAGAGCAGAATGCATCTGTTCAGGCACATAAGAGCCAAAGTACCTAGCTCTCTGTCCATAGCCAATTTGATTGTAGGTTCTGTGGCAAGAGGTCCATGTGTAGCATCTCTCACTTGCATCCTCTTAATTTCAGCCATACAGTTATTTCCAAAAGCTTGATTAAGGATGTCTTTTATAAATTATATACTGTGTCATCATTTTTTTAAAAAGTGCAAAAGAACTGTGAGTCCAGCACTAACTACTCAGTTTATTTCAAGAATTAAGTATTAATTCCACGTCTGAAGCTGTATAATCTCAACTTTAATCCAAGACATGTGGTTCTTTCTGAGACTGTAAAACCTCTTTTCTGCCCTGTGTCTCTGAGATCCCCTTTTCCACCTAAGCTTCTGTAAATTCTCTTGAACAGACGGAGCAGTTTGAGCTCAGTAAGCCCCTGTTGTATGGCTTGTTTTCTAGCTCCTGGCTTACTTTTGAGCTCATCTTGAAATTCTCCATGCTATTTCTGTGGTCTTCTGGAGAAACATTTTTTTGTACAGCCCTAAGAAACAGCCACAATGATTTAAACTGAAGGTTAGACTGTCCTACTGTCTTTTCCAGGAGCCAGTGCTGGATACTCGGAAAGTGTGTAAGGGCAGAACATGCTTATAGCAATGATCCCTCCAAACACATGTTTCTCTGGCTCCCATTAATGTGTACCTGTGGCATTTTCGAGGTGGAGATAGTGGTTTTAATCAATGTAATAAAAGAATCATCTAGTTATTATTTGAACTTTAATTTCTATTGTTTGTAATATCCCATAGCAAAACAATTCCCAAAAAACCTACGTGGTCTATGGAAAAAATACCTATTAATTGCTAATACTTTCTGATGCCCAGTAACCTTTGTATTAGAAGAGACAGTGGATTATTAATATTATTATAAAGGACTTTGGATTTAGTAGCTCTTTATTGCACCCATACTTGTATCCTCTGTACTAAAAAGTGCTGGTCTATTTAGCTGTGATCTAACATACGTTGTTTGAAACAGCAAAATCCTTTATCTTCGTCTAGTAGAAACAGGGCTGGGAAGCACCACCCAGGAGTTGTTTTACCTTCTCTGTCACAGTACGGTGTGAATATTGTGAGCCCTTTGAGCCACCATCATCCAGGACAGCCTCCTGCTCTGCAAGATGAGCAGATGTTTCTGCTCGTTCCTGTGGCCAGTGAGTCAGTGCACAGGATCAGGCTAGGTACGAGGTGAAACTTAAGGAGGGGATTTGTGATGTGCACTGGGAGGGAACTGCTCCCAGTGACTCAGATTTAGGTTTGTTTTGTTTTGTTTCAAATTCCTCGTGTTCAGATTACTTTGTATCTTTTGCATTCAGATATAATTTGTTGGATGTTGCTTCTCTTAACTCTTTTCGGTTTGTAGCAGTGGTTTTGTTATTTATAATCCTTTTGAGATCTTTCATGTGTGTGGGGCAGGCCTGCAGCAGGATGAGCTTTGCAGCTTGCCTCAGTAACTCTGATGAGGGGGAAAAGATCTAAGGCCTTTTTGTGCAGCTGTGGAAGGCTGCACCCAGGTCATCTTACATTGATTTTAGCAGCAGAAGCATGCACATCCCTCCTCTCCAGACTCGACTAAGGGCTTTTGCCCAGCAAAGAGTAATTTCAAAAGCTGTTGAACACTGAGGTGGTTTTCCACTCCTACAGTTGCACCTTGCTAAAATACAGCCCTGGGTATGTGAATGAGTTCTGATATTCAGCTCAAGATTTTGAGCTGCTTCAAACAAATGAAGGACAGTAAGTGACAGTAACTCATTGAGACTTCATTAAAGCCAACTTCCCATTCTTTCTTAAAACATTTGGTCCTAACACAAGCGAGATGTTGTCTGTCCGTTATTCAAGTCATGAGCAACACTGGAGTAAATTGAGAAGTGAGAGGAGCTGAGCCAAACAGAGCGATCCTTTTGATCTTCTGCTCTTTTCTGTGCCAAAAGGCAAGAGACTTCCAGGGTGTCTCATCTAGTCCTGAGCTGCCATATGGTCCCGTCGTCTGACCAATGGCAAATACACAAAAGGTGACCATAGAAAAAACTACTATGGTATGTCTAACAAAGCTGTCTTGAAACGTAAGTCACAAAACTTGACAGCTCATCTTTCCACCTTCTAAGAACTGTGTCACTAATACTCATTGAAGCATAGAAATGAAGTGCCTTCTTTTATCATTTAACCTCTTCTTTTATGGTATGCATTTTTTAAAAGAATTGCAGCCCTGTTGTCCTTTAGATCAATGCTGCTATTCTGAGCCTGGCAAACGGTATTTTTTCTGTGGCTGAAAAATGAAGAATCTGAATGTAACCTAGTGATTCATTACTTTATGCACTTTTCAGTTTATTGAGACATGAAGTGCTGGATTTCATGGAAGCCGGACCTCACTGCCAAATAACAAAGTTTGAACTTGTTCTTCTTGTGGCATTAATTGCTAATTTACAGCTACTGTGGAAGAGCAGGTAGAGTGGTGTGCAGGCTTTCCCATAGAAATCATCCAGGCTCCATAGTTAACGCAGTTAAAAATTACTCTCTCGTGCCACTGTTAGCATGACCCTTTCAGCATTTTTAAAGCTATTTTGGCATTTCTTGTGGTAGGCCATTATATATTCGAGACAGTCTTGACAGATATTCATTAAAGACCGTGATCTTTAGAGATGAAGCTTTCTACTTAAATACAAGTTTAAGTAGAGTTATGGCTAAACCGTGGAAAGTTTTATTGGTGTTTCCCCCCATCACCAGTGTCTCTTCCAGGCTATTTTTCAATCCCAGGAAGAGAAAGTGAATGTTATTTCTAATTGAAATGCTACTGCCTTTCCACAGAGTTCTATTTAAGAAAGCAAATACGTAGGTGTCTAAAGTTTGTTTAAAATAGAAGCACAGCTTCTTAGGCTGATGGCACTTATCTTCAGTCCACTGGTCAGCTGTCTTAGATCATAACCTTCTACTTCAGCAATACAATTAATCATTGCTTTTTTGGTTAGTTATACACCATAAATATTTTTATAAAAGAAACCTACCTGTGATGTGCAGGTGCTTTTCAGGGAAGGGGAATTGTAGTGCCCTTTTTCAGGACATTTGTATGTATGTTACTGTTTCACCTCTCCATTCCACACAGGGGTCCAAGGCAGGTAATTCACTTCCTGATCTCCCTACAGTGCCGCTGATTTTCATAAAGATATGTTACAAGTGCTTTACCCATCTGGCCTTACTAAGTAATAAGTAGAGGGTTCCCTTTATGAGGGCTGAGAATTTTCCAAACTGAACAATTGGGAAATTACATTTGGAAAGCCCTGAATTCTGAACAAAGCAGATGCAACAGACATTTTTAATGTGCTGGCTTTTGGTTGCTGCCTAGTTTCTTAGCGCTAAGTATTTCCACCAGTCATAGCAGTGCTCCTTGTTGTGGCATCTAGGGGTGACTTGAGTGTTGCTATTTCTGTAACTGTACCTGAGGTGGCTCACTTCCATTTAAGATTAACTCAGTAGTTGTTTTACACCAGGATGATAATCTGCTACACCAGTGCTAGGACTATGCTAAGTGGAAAAGCACTGCACCATTAGCCTTCCACCATCTTACTTGTGGTCAAACTCCCGTCGGTTTCCTGAATGACACCAGAGGAGGGTGGCTCAGCTCACAGTGTGGGAACAGCAACCTTGTGGGCCACTGCTGACCATATAGTTATAGCAATGGAGGCTCTGATTGCAGAGCATCATGGAAGATCCTACGGCTCAGCATGCCATGTGTGCACACCAGTGAGCTCTGAAAGTCCAGGTAGGAGACAGGGTAGGAAACATTCGATCCTGTACGTATGGCATGAGAAAACACAGAGACGAAAGGATTACCAGGAATATCTGTGGGTACAGCATAATTGTCACTTGACTCCTGAAGAGATCTGACCAGAAAAGGTGGCTGTGGAGGCCTGTGTCTTGCTGCATCTGCTGTGGAAGAACCTTTGCCTTAGCCTGGGACACACAACAGGAAAGAAATGTGATGGGACTTGTGTGAAAATATGATATGTGGGTGATGAAGCCTTGCTGGTGTTTGGAGAGAGTCAGCACCTCAGTAGAATGTCGTTTATCAGAGAGAAGCACAAGTCTTTCAGACAGAAGAGCAGTGCAGTCTGTTGTAGAGAACATGGGGTAACAGCAGGCAGCCCTTTCTGTATGGCCAAGCTTCAGTAATTCAGGACCACATGTCTTCACAGCTCTGCCTGACAAGAATATACTCTTATTCTGTGTACCCTAGTTTAACCCAAAGAGCATTTCCAAGGAGCTTCTGAAATCTTTTCAAGATACCTGCTTCTGAGGCTCCACAACATTCAGAATGCTAAATGCTAAAAGAAGCTTAAAGGAACAAAGAGTGAATCTTCTCTTTTTTAATAAAAAGAAGCAACTGCTATTGAAACGAAAGGAGAAAAAAAGGAAGCACATTTTTAGGCACCTCACTCACACAGATTCACTAGTTAAAAGCAAGGTCCTGAAGTCTAAAGGAGTGAATCACTTATGACCAGCTTTATGGTGGTGTAATCTGACATTTACTTTCAGTGGTAAATACAGAAAATGATAGTGAAATGCTGAAAATGTGATGTGTCATAAAAGTTACAGCCTCCTCATCAAGTTTATTGTGCTTTGGGAGATACAAGGTCTTGGTTGCTTCCTGGAATGGTTAATACACTTGAAACGTAGACACTGAAATGTAAAATAGTCCTTTGCTACCTGTAGGTTTGAGATGGTCAAATATCAGCATAATTACGCAGCTGACCAGTTCTGCTCGAGTACCCGTTGTCTGCAATTGGCTGCGCATCAGTTGGTTGTGAGCTGCAGGTTTCCACGGAAACTGCATGTACCACTACCTGTGAATAATTGAGAATGGCAGCTGTAATGAGAGAATTTGGGGCAAATGGTGTGAATATTCGTAACTAGATTATGGTGGTAAAATATTTTCACTCTAGATGAAGATTTAACTTGCAGGCTTAAGGAGATTAAATTGAAGAGGTCCAGGAAAGAACCACATCATTGTGAAATCTGGGAATGAGTGGTTTTAAAACCCATTACAAATTCCCAGAATTTTAGAGCAGTGTCTGGGAATGTTCTTTTCCCTGTGCTGCCTCATGGCTCTGATACCCTTTATATTTTTGTTCTTGGAGGCAGGTCACTGGAAAGCAAAAATTGAATTTGTAGCAGCTATGTTGTCGGGGAAGTAACTACTCAGATCCCACTGCTCTGGGGCAGGTGCCTTGGTCCTGTCCTACTTGCAAAGATGAGAGAAGACACACCAGAGGTTTGGAATGAAGAATCCAGGTAGCATCTGCCAGATCTCCCCTGTTTTTCATCTTCAGTTTATGTATTTATTTTTTTTAAAGTTAGATGCAGTAGCTTAATATTCAGAGCACTCTTTTGCTCTGCAGTGTGATCTGCATAAACTGAAGGAGAGATGCTACAAGCTAGCTCTTTCTATAAAGACAGCTTTGTGTGTGATAGAGAGGAAAAGCCAGCTGGATCTAACAGGATTCACTGTGATTGCTGCTCAGATACTGTAGATGTGTATTTATGTTGGGTTGAAGTGACCTGAAGAATTTCTATTGCCCTTCTCTGGGCATACTGTCTCTTGCAGTGAGTTTGCAGAAGAAATGCGTGCATTTGTGCCAGCAGGAGATACGTGTGTGTGTGTGTATGTATTAGCCTGAGGTTAAAAAAAAATGGTGACTGTTTTGTGTGCTGCAGCTACTGAGAAGTTTTGAACTGAGACATCATAGTTAATTTTATACAAAATTAACTTGTCTTTGAAACTTGTTTTATGTTTTTGCCAGAAAGGATTTCTCACACTGGTAAAGCAGTAGAGAATGTCTATTTTTATGTGAGCCCAGAGCAAGCCAGGGGCTTGGTGGTACCTGAAAGAATGTTGTCTTCATCTGGGAAGCTTAAGACAACAGTGCTGGACTCCCATTTGTTGTCATTGCCTCTCAACCACAGAAATACCTGGGAAGTAGCTGCTTGTGTGCTTTAGAGAATGTTAATTGGTGGAACTGAGCTTTCCTCCTCGAAAGTAGTGAACTCTGAAAACTCTCAAATCATGAGTGTTGCTAGGTTAATTGGATGGTTAAATTTAGCAAAGTCTCAACTGTGCCTCACTGAATCAAACGGAGCTCTTACTTATTATTTAAATGTCTGTTGTGACATGAGGCGGTAATTCAGGGTGGGCTACCTTGCAAACCGACAGTTATTATTGACTTGAGAGATGGAGCTTGTCATGAATTGCATTGCGCTGATGCTGTCAGTTAATTTTGAGCCAGAAAGCTGTAACCAGCTTTCATTCCACTAGCAAATACCTGGGGATATATGGGACTATGTACTAGCAGTGCTTGGCTGAAGAGGAATTAGTTTTGCCTTACAGTCAGTGATCCACAGCATCCTGCAGCCTTATTAATTAAAACTAGAACCTGTCAGAAGACTCTGATCTAGGTATGTGAAAAGGAGGTACATTAAACTCTGTATTTTGCTTTAAAAAAAAAAAAAACACAACAAAAACAACTTGCTAACAGAATTACCTGCTTATGACAGAAAGATTTAATAATAAAGAAGTCTTAAATGAGAAGAAATACTCTTGCTCAGGTTTCCCTCTGCTTGTGATACCAGAGTCTTGTCAAAGTGAAATATGTAACACCGGCTGGATGGCTGAGCAGCTTCCATCTGCTTCAGGATCTCTCAAAGATAATCAAGAATGATGAAAATTGTTTCTTCATTTTTGACCTCTAACCAGCCTGTTAGCCTTATGTCTATAAAACAAGGGATGTCTCCAGTCTGGACATAAATTGTAATGCCAATGTAGATCACAACTCCTCTATCAATATTTGAACTGGAAAGAGCTTATATCAGTATAGCAGCAGTTTATTGTATTCATGAGAAGAACTCCATACTCTTAAGACTCATTAATTTGACAGAACCCTAATAACAGCCTGCAAATCTTACTGCCATTTCTTGCAGGGTGTGAGGTCCTTCAGGATATGTCCCCTCTGTCCCGTGACTAGAGGAACTATCAGTAGTGTTCATTCCCCATGCTTGCAAGCTTTTTCCAAAATAGTTTATTCGTTGCTACCACAATGACTGGTTTCACGTGCAACAGTAATGTGGCACTGGCCCATCCTTACTCCTCATCACTGTGCCTGCCAAATGCCCTTCCTTTCCCAACATTCTCTGTCTAATCTTCTGTGTAATACTGGGTGTATTCGGTCATTGTGAGTTTGATGTAAATTGTTTGAATTTTTCTCATGCAGTTCTTTCAGCTACATTCTTCCTTTGTTCCTTCTCATCTCCTTCAGTGCCTTGGAAAGGGGCTTCCTGCATGCATCAGTTGGTCCTTATTTTTGACTGCTTTATCATCAGTCCGTCTTGTGCTGTACTGATAGCACAACTCAGATGCTTAGTGGACAATACAAAATTATACCTTCTGTCTCACCCCTTCTTTCCCCACGTTCTGGTTTTAATTTCTCTGCACAATTTGTGTGCTTTGGTCTACAAGCACCTTGAGGAGGGCAAAGTCCTCATGTCTAAGTCCATAAAGCCCTGTCAAAATTACTGGTAAGGGTTCTAACTGCACATCTGCACAGGAATGCTTGCTCAGAGCAACACAGAACTTCTATTAAGTCTCACCTTTTCTCCAAGAATGGGTGTCATGGCTTTCTGGAGATTTATATAATCACAAAAGTTCTGCTGCCCCGCTGTGCAAATGCTGCGTTCCAACAGCTGGTTAGCCCAACCAAGGCAGCCTGCCTACCCAGTGCTGCCAGGACCCTTGTGCTATCTGAGTTCAGTGAGCAGGAGCATGGATGTTCACATGCATCTCCACCTAACTGGCAGCACTTCCCAAATGTCATTCATCTGTCATTCTGGCTGCTGCACTCTGTCTCATTGCTTACATTCCTTAAACTCTCACTGGAGTACCTCTCAAGGGGTAATAAAAAAAGATTGTTGGGTCTAAACATTGTTGAGAAAATGTTAAAGATTGACAAGCTACGGAGAGAGGCTGTTGGCTTAAGAAAGATTTAGAGAGCCTTAAATAGCACAGGTCATATTAGCTGTGGAAGAGAAAAAACCAACCATGAAGTATGTTTGCAGTAGATGGAAATGTCCCTGGAAAATAGAGTATTTCAGCACAGGAGTCATTGAACTACACATGAACCTGAAAAAGCTGAACTGGAATACACAAGCATTCTTTCTGTGTTTCTTCACAGCTAACACATTCATTTGGGCCTCATTTTGTTGTGGAATGAAAAGACAGTGCATTGCTTGAGTTGCAGAGTGTGTCCTCTGCAGAAAGGCAGGTGGTCAGGACACAGCACTGCCTCCCCAAAACACCTGATTTGCCCATTACAGAATCTTAAAGACAAGATTTGAGGTAACTGGCCACAGTTTTGGAAAGCTTCCACTACCATCCTCTGAACCTTCAGGAGACTCCACAATGAAGTTGTTTCAGACTTGTAGTAAGCTAAAATGTTAACACAAAGGAAGATAAACATCATTCATATCTGTAATATTAATAAGAATGTTTGAATCTGTGAGGTGCTGCTGAGTATTTCAGTTACGAGGAAGGAAAGGAGTCACACGCTGGTGTTACGACTCGCCTTTGGCACTTTCTTGTTTTGTATTTTGTACAGGACAAAGCTCTCAGTGGTTGGGTTTCAGAATGAGCTGTTGTCCTCAATATGCCTTTGGTATGGCTTAGGGATGTCACTGTTAGAACCCTTTTTTGCGGGGGGCAACAGATGAAGCAAGTGGTTCATTTGAAAGGCTTGTTTGCTTGGTAGTCTGTCCTTGGTAATTATTTGTGCCAACAACAAAGCTGTTGGCTAAAGCAGCCCGCATGCTTCAGACTGGGTTGTAGACTATGGTGCTGCTGGACTCCTAGGAGAGCAATGTTTGTTTACCTGTAGCAACAAAGTGAAATTGTGTTTATAATTCTTGCCATGTCCCTGCAGAGCTGTCTCATCCATGCAGCTTTGGAGCTTATGTGAAGAGATGCTGTTGCTCCCTTCCCAGCACCAAGTAGGAAGAGAGAAGTTGTCCACTGCCTGACTGAATATCTCTCCCTCTTTTGCATGACATCCCACAGGAGCATCTTTTGTGGCACTTATGGTACATTCTGCTCCCGTGAAAAAGAGCAGAGTGGTGGGAGGCACTGGGATGGTGCCTACAGCAAAACACTTAGCAGGGATTTGTTGACTGGCAGGGATTGAGACAGAGTGTTCCTGTTACCATGCTCGTCCTAACAGTGCTGTCCCTGTTATGGGGAGCAATGAGTGTTTCCCTGCCATGTCCCCAGGATGTGTGCTAGTCCAGCCTGTAGGAGCTCGTGTTGTTTGATCTGTAGCAACGCATCTGCTCAGAAGGATTAGCAGAAAACTCCCTTCTCAGCAGCTTACAGTTGTTGTATACTGACATCTGTATTTTGGTATTTGCAAGCTAAGCCTGTGCACTTAAATAAGTAAGTTGAGTTCTACATGGGTAGAACTGTAGGATGAGGCTGTTTTAATTAGAGCTGGTGAGACTCTTCAACACTCCTGCTGTTTGCTATCATAAATATCTTGCATATGTTTGCACCACGGTGAAAAAGACTTACGGGACAGGTGCTTTTAAAGCAACAAATCAACTTCCAGAGAACTGAAAGAGCCACAGTTGCTTTCAGAACAGGTAGAGGGTAGAGGAGGAAATGCTGCTGCCAAACATCTGGTGCAGGGTGCATATTTCTCATGAGAGGAGCGAGGGGAATACCTACAGTACTAGGTCTCCTAGGCTGTTTGTCTCTGGAGTCCAGATTGTTCCCTAGGGGTTGTCTAGTAAGCAGCTTTACTGGCAGGCTTCAAAGCAAGTAGAGCTCAATGCCTGTACTTTTCTTTCAGGATCAGCCTAAACTTTTCCTATGGAAAAACCTGTGTACTTAACACCGTCCAGATCTATTGATTTATGAATCTAACTGGGAAACTCTTACTGTATTAAATAAAGAATATTTAAAATAAAGAATGTGCATCACAGTGTCACAGTCTCCAAGGCAATGATCCCATGCTGTACCAGTTTCTCATGTGGATTCAGACTCTGCAGGGCTTGCAGCAGGAGCCAGTGATACCTGCTGTCAGAACAGTGAGTTTGTTTTTTTACCTCTGAACAAGAATAATACACTATAAACTCTTTATTTCTTCTCATTTCACTTGGTCTGTATGAAAGTTCTGTTAGCTACTTCTTGCTCCAGACGTGTCAGCTTTCTTCTTAAATGAATCAACCTACTTTACCTTAATTTTATTAGGTAGTAGGTTTCTTCAGTCTTATTTTCTTTGCCTGTCACTTTTATTAAGCCCCTTGGCTGGGCGTTGCTCAATGTGAGTGGAGTCCTGTTCATGCAGATATTCCTGTTGATACTACTGAGCTATTCCTGTTCTCTTTCCTAAACTGACTTAGCTTTGCTTTCCTGAAATCCAGGACTGCTGCTCTGCTGCATTCAGAGATAATAAAAATTAGAAAACTCTGATCTCTCATACAGGCTTTCTCTGGATTAATTCTTGTTTGAAATTGAAAATATGTTTTAGAAAAGCATCCAATCTTAACTTGACAGTTGTCAGCAATGTGTAGCCCTCCACTATTCACGGTATACTGTTTCAGTTGTTAATTAAACTCTCTGCTAAAAGTCCTGCCTCTCAGGATTCCCTTTTTATTTATTAAGATTCTCTAGACTTGTCAAATTTCTGTTTCTCTGATGGTATTAAGTTACTTTGATTTAGTTACCTCTCAGCCTTCTCAGATACCGTGAACAGATTTGACACCCTGAAACCTCTCTCTGAAATGGTGTGTTTATCTGCGCTTGAACCATTCCTGTAGCTCTGGACAGATTTGGTGTTGCCAGTATTTTTCTAGGATTACTAAACATGGAGGTAGTGTGGTCTGCCCTCTCCTTTCTAGTGTTTCCGTGCAGCTCAGTCTCCTATGGTTTTATTTTGTACAGACCTGGTATACAGCATCATATGCTGTGTTAAGGACATAGCTCCCTTGCACGGAGAGGGTGCTTAGACACCAGGTCTGTCGGAAGAGATAACATTTTTATTAGACTAGATAACACAGATGGAAAAAATGAATGAGAAGCCCTTCATCAAATAAGATTCCTGCGCCCCTGCAAACCTAGCTTTCCTTGCATCTTTTGAGCTGCCTGTTTATATCAAGACTGTTGCTAAATACTTTGACCTTCATTTCGATCTTTATCCTATCCTTTCTTTGGCTTCACCTTTAGCCTGATGATGAGACTTATCACAGCAAGGTCCCACTTTATGTAAGGGACCACAGTATTCCTTCTGCAGGACAGTGATTCTCCCTGCTTTTAAAATTTTGTAGTTGACATTTACCCGAAGTACTGTGAAAGTAGACTCAAGGTCTTCTTTTAAAATAGAAACTAAACACGTATAGCACAAGCACACAAGAAGACTCTTATCTCTTAGTTGGTTTTTCATTACCTCCTGTGGCTCTAATCTGATTGCTTTGCATATATTAATGAAGAAGGAAATAAAATATTTGTAATAATAGGTGCATGGCATTCTGGGATGGATTTCTGTATTTATTTTCCAGAAAACACATCCTTCACTAGTTGTTTTTTTTAGGTAGTCTCAGAGTGCTGGTGATGGTTTCTTAGTAGTTTTTCAGGCCATAATCACAATACACTGATCTGTTGTAATGAACGTTCTCTGCAGATTATTCTTTTTTCAGTGTTTGGGCTGTGACTTTGGTTTGTGGCTTTGTTGAATACTTTGGAGATATACAGAAGGTTTGCACAGGTATTTCAGACCTGTTCATCACAGCAACTGCTTTTGGAGTGGAAGGCTGAATAAAAGGGCTACAGCCCAAACATCCTTCCACCACACCCTCAAGACTCTCTGCCTTTGATACTGAAACAAACACTTGAAAACACTTGATGTAGCTTACTTACCTTTTTCTTGCCTTTTCTGTAAGTATGTGCTGTTCCAACAGACAATGAGAGAAGGATCCAGGCCTTCCATTTCTGGTCTACTTCAGATATAGCTGTTTTTCAAATGGTTGAACGGAAAGTCTAGATGATATAAAAATGCAGATTTACTTTAGGGAAGAACAGATGCTCATACAGAAAATGTGACTGCTTTTCACGTTATCCAGGGCTGTCAGTGGGTGTTGAATATTTATATACTGTAGGGAAAAGGTGATGAACTAGTTTGCTTCATACTAGCTTTTACTGCGAGAGTGAAAAAGCCAAGAATTCTCAGATGAAGTTAGTTGTTTTCAGTATATGAATAGCAGGGATCGTATAGAAGAGTTTTGTGGGTGATGAGAGAAAACTCCCTTAGGTTATCTAGCAAGAGGTTGGGGCAGTTCTTACTTCTCAGCATGTGCTTGGTTTGACAGTGAAAGTAAATAAGAGAAACCTAGGAATGAGAGTTCTGTTTCTGAAAGGAAACCTGTGGAAGCATTTTATATCGTGTTTTCTTTACAGTCTACGGAAGCTGACAGCCTCTGATTTGAACATCAACATAGCTGTAAATGCCACACCATATTCAAAAGGCATGATGGTCATTGGGTCACCAATTGCCTATGGAGATGTGCCTATTTCAGCCGCCTTGCTGCACTCCTGGAAAATCAAAACATAGCTACCTCACATTTGAAATGTTGTTGTGTCCTCTGTCCCTTCTCTCTCCCAATGGTGATAAGTGAAGAGATTTTGAAGTGAAAACATCCCTGACTTCCTTCTTTAATAGGTGAGAGCCTGAGCAGATGGAATATTTTTACCAGGGGCCAGGTCAGGACAGTCTTTTCACAGTAGATGTGTACTTGAACAGGTCTGTTGACATGATTTTATTTTCCCTTGGAGGCACTTTCTCTGATCAGTGGGGTTGTCATAAGCCTTCCCTCCTTGGGATGAAGGATGTAAGAGCGTGCATGCAGGCATGTAGTCTCTCTCCAGTAGCTGCCTCTGCCATGGTTATGCTGCTCACCCATCCATTTCTTGTGATTGCTACCTCAAAGACTTAGCATTAGCAGATTGTAGTCGCACAAGAAAGAGAGTGTAGTACCTCATGGTCTTGGAAGTTGTTGTGATATATTTAAACTTTTCCAGTGCAGAAAAGAAATATTGTGCTGGTTAGGTGCAGTGATATGGCTGGACACACACAGCTCCTGTCTCCTGTGCTGTGGCCAGAGGAGTGGTCTGGGCCAAGTGAGGCCTGATTGTGCCTCAGGAAGTTGCGGATGAAGGCTTTCTCTGCAGGGAGGTGGGATGTGGTCTGGGTTTTTATGGATCCAGACAGTGTAAGTACTGTCAGCCTAACCACTGGCATGAGAGTGTGTTTATTTTAGAATATGCTGGAACGCTTAATGAAGGCAGAAGTAAAGTTGTCTACGTAAGTTTGGTAACTTTTTGTTCATTTGCAAGCTTGAATTGCTCTGTACTAGGTATTCTGGAAAGGATTAACTTGCCACCGGCCAGTCTACATTAACTGTATATTAACACAGCTTTACCACTGTTCAGCCTGGCATTTTAAGCACAAAACTGTTCCCAGAAGTTACCATCTTTTCCTTGGTACAGGACTGATATTCTCGGTAAGCTCTCCAGGCTTCACCCTGCATTGTTTTGTGGGTTAGGGAGCAATTGGGAGGAAACAGGTTTGATCGTGAAGTAAAAAAGAAGACTGCTGCACATTTCACTCTCATATTCTCCACTGCAGTGAAAGGGGGACTATGGCTGTGCTTTCAAATGTCTGAAAGTTATTGACAGAGACAATGAGAAATCTCAGATGCTATC
This sequence comes from Phoeniculus purpureus, assembly GCA_028565055.1. NCBI lineage: Eukaryota > Metazoa > Chordata > Aves > Bucerotiformes > Phoeniculidae > Phoeniculus > Phoeniculus purpureus. The sequence continues at coordinate 19,544,399 of JAOXOE010000698.1, forward strand.
TGTGTTCTCAAATCTCAGTTGTTTTATTCAGTTCTAGCTACAGTAAATCTCAAGGAAGAGAGGAAAAAAATAGCAAGTCTGTTCCCTCTATTCCATGGCATTGCCTTTTGGGCAGTTCCCTGCCCTTCTTGCTTCATTAATCCATTAGCAGCATTTTTGGTGCTCAGCTTTCGGAGAGCAGGGGAAGGAAGAGTACCCCAGAAGTCTTGGTGCAGAGTGCCTTTCATGGGCCCAGCCCAGGGATGAGCTCATATGCAGCTGCCTTTCGTACTTCTCATAGCAGGAATGGAAGCTGGATTTGCTTCCCACTGTTTGTGTGGGAGGCAGAAAGGTGGACTCAGCCCATACTGGGGGGCAAGGAAGTTTGTCTTTCCTTCCATAACAGAGATCCTAGTGTCCCAGCACCCTGAAGGGGCAGATTAGTTGTGCTTTGAGCTCTGGCTCCCCACATCAGGAGGTGGTAGGGCCTCGTTCAAGCTGGAGCAGTGCACACACAGATGTGGGACAGAGGCAGCTGGGACTGTGCTGAACTCTGCTGCTTTTTAATGCTCAAATTCTGCCTTAACCAGCATGCAGATAGATAGAGGTAGGTGTGTTCTCATCATGGTCTTCAATGTTGCTCCACTCAGGCTGGAAGAAACCAAGGAGAAGACCACTTCCTGAGCCATTTACATGCACATATGCATTGCAGTACCTTTGGCCCCAGAGATGCGTGGCCAACTGCTGCCCAGCTTTGGCAAGACCCAGCAGAGGAAAACTGGCCTCCTGTGTTGCCTTGAGCTGTACCCAGAGACAGCCTGATTTCCCTACTCACGATTCTGAATAAATAGATCATGAGTGAAAGGTGTTGGCTTCTTCATGTTTGCTGAAAAGAGCAGTAGAGACATGAAATAGTTGGGATAAACTCAGAGCGCAGTCACATTCGCTGGTCATTGACAATCTCCCAGTACTCTTAGGAAACCTTATAAACAGCTGCCTTAGGACCTTCTGCCATGGGAATCCTTTGCCTGAAGGGTACCAGATTTGGACTCTAAATGTTAATCTTCATGTCATGAGGCATCTGTTTGTTTTTAGACTGTCTGTGACTATTTTAGAGCAGCTCAAGCTTATTTTTAAGCCAAGATCGTTCTAGGAAAGGTTTTTAACTCTGGCAGAAGCTGTGCACTGTTGTAATATTTTTCCTTTGGGAAAGGTGGCACTGATCATGTATGTTCTCAGAAAAGACCGGTCTTCATTTTACAAAAGAAAAGGAATTAAACCCCAGGTTAGGAAGGGTGAGAATAAAGAATTTCAATGCTTTTATTTGTACAGGCCACGTACTTCCTTACACAGCCCCAGTGGCATGGAAACCCCATGGTGACCCTGTCATTGTTCAGCACAGGATGGAGATTAATCTGGAGAGCAGTAGGTAATGAAATGAGTAGTTCCAGCTTTATTCATTTTGTTAGTAGTGAGGATATTAAGGGCTCTAAGTGAGAGAAATACACTGACTCCTCTTTTGGGATGTGTTTATCTGAAGAATGAGTTTAACACATCATTATACAGAAGTCTGCAACCTCTTCTATTTGTGTTTATGTTTTTGGTCAGAGACCAAGAGGTGTAGGAAATACTCTTTAGGAGAAGGAACTGTGAGTATTTACAACTGTGGTATTACCTCCAGGCATTAAGATGGCAAAGGACACAAGAGGGGGTTTTGAGTACATTTTATTGTTCTGCCTGCTTTTGTGTTCCTTAATCTCTTTGTACCTGGGTGTCCTACCTGTAAGTGGGAGTGAAGATTCCTGTTAAACATTTTGGTTTCCTAGTGAGACAATGAAAACAGACAAGTTAGGACTGGTTATTACTGGCTAGCAGCAAATCAGAGGCCATAATTCGCAGAGAAAATACCTATTGTATTAGCTATGCAGTTAAATTGGCCTCACAGGGCTTCCTAAGAATTAAGTGACATCTCTGCTACTGACATTGGATGCTGTCACTCACGTGTTTGGAGCAGACAGTTCATGGACTTGTAGCTATAAAGTAAAGAAGCCTTACATAGTAAAGTAGTCTTACTCTACCCAAGGAGTAGTTGCCTGTGCAGACAGCATTTGCTAGAGATACTGGAGTTTGGGCAGGCTGTACTTGGACTACTGACACAGTGAGATGCTTTCCTGATATATGTTCCAGAAAATTCAGTGTAAGGGTGTTTAACATCTTCATCACTTATTTTTTAAAATCTTATCCTTTCAAGATCTAAATGTTAGAAGAGCAAGGGTTGTGCTATTCCTGTGCTGGCATCTCCTGGGATGACTTTCATGTCATATGGAAGCAATGCTTTGAAGCTGGTCTCTTTCCTACTTGTCTCTTGTAATCTTTCTGTTCTCCCTCAAGCATCTCACACCAACCTGCATTTCCTGCTCCACTTCCTTTGTAACTGCATGATTCTGCATCCTGCAGATTCTGAAAGCTATATAAATACATACAGGGAGAATGGATTTCCAGAAACTAGCGTTGCTTAATGTGTCTTTCACAAGCAGAAGTTGCACGAGGAACAAAGTTGAAACTCTTCCCAGTCTTGTGTGTGCTTGTTTCCCTCTGCCTTGCCCATAGGAGTGGCTTTCCATATAATCATAGACACACAGAGCAACACTTCAGTTCCTTAGTTCTGATAATCAGACAGAGCAGGCATTTGGCATAATAAACTCTCCTTGTTGTGGTCACTCAGTTGGCCTTTCTTTCAGGACCCATTGTGCTCTGCAGGCAAGGTGGAGATGCTGATGCTTATTCTGGGTATTGTCCTCTTGATCCTGTCCAAGCTTGGCCTTGCTGTGAGTTGTGATGCACAGTCACATCACTCCTACCTCGCAGGTGTTTTTGGCAAGACCAGCACCTGTTTTTCCTTAAAACAGGACTGGGAGCGGTGAATGCCAGACCTACAGGAAATTGTTCCTGGACTAGAAACAAAAGCAGAGAAGCCTGCCACAGCCAGAAAGAAGAGTTATTTGAATTAAAGGCACCTGCTGTCCCCAGCTGAGCACTGGATACTGAGTGTCATTTGCTGGGCAGACCTGGTACCCACTTCTGTTTTCAGAGGATTTTGGCTCCTGCAGCTTTCTCCTGTCTTGAAGAGCCAGTATGTAAGTTCTGAGCCCAGGATGAGTAGGTAGTAGATATTCTGGGGAGTGTCATGTGTGAGAAACAGGAATCCCACCTTTTAGAGGCCTCCTTGAATTTTTGTGTCACTGGATAGATGGGACCAGGTGTGCTTTCTGCTCTCCATATCCCTTCAGGGCTTTTTTTCTGAGAGTCTGTTGCATTCTTTATGTAAGTGGCCTGTGGGGGAAAAATGACAACCATGGTGAAAAGGAACTGGAGGAAAGAACTGGGATTTATATTACCTCAAAAATAATACCAATCTCCTTTTTATGTTGCCTTGTTTATTTAAGATGTTGGTTCATCCCCTCACAAGGGCCTCTGAACAAAATGAATTGTGCTTTCAGCTTTGCACAGCTCATCCTGAAGAGGCTTATGGCTGTAATGCCTGTCTGGGTGTTTGCATGGGTGCCCATCACTTTTTGTGGCTACTGTTAACATGTAGACAAGAGATTGAAATGCAAAATGCCTATGCTGTGGCCAGGCTTTCCAACAATGCAGGGAGAGCAGTGCATGGTGGGGATGGGCATGTGCACACACATGCCCCGCAGGTGGAAGACTTAAGGTTGTGTTCATCGGTTTGATCTTTGTCTTTGAAACATGTCACTGGTAGAGTGTGATGTGCTTGAACAAAATTGAACTCTTATAAATTGGAGTACTTGTAAAAATTACACATGTATAGATAAATGCTTCTTTGGCCTTAATTTTACATAGCTCCCTCTGCAGTTAAACAAGTTGCTACTGAAGGATTAGAAGAGCATTATATTCACAGTATTCTTCATGCTTTACATAAAACCAATAGTGTTTATCCTCTCTTTCAGTCCTAGAGGCACTAGATAATGAAAAACTGATGCAAACTCAGCTGGGAGAGTGAAGATAAGACATTGCACTAGAAGGTTAACCAGGCTATTGGTGTATCTGTGGGAAGAAGGTTCTCTGTTCTAACAGGACAGCCTGTGAATGGCAGCTTAGTTTATCTGGATCCCATAAGAGGACTTTTGCTGCCATACAGATGCTTTCCTGGGAGGAAGGTGTTAGGTCTGCTGTCCTGATTACTGGCTTGGTATCATGGGATCAGGGCCAGAGGAAACAGGTTAGAAGAGACTTTTGGAGGTCATCTAGCCCAGCCTCCTCCTCAAATAAGCCAGCTTTAGTTAGTCTGTGACAAGAACTGTTGCAAACTGGGTGGTGCATTCAGCCTCCCAGAGCACAGACATCTGCCAGAAAGGGGTGTTTTGAGGTCCCCTCTGGATGCTTAATGTATCTTCTGCCTTTTTGCCTTTAAGTGCTTGCACTGGCTCCATCCACACAAACTCTGAAGAGATCTTGAGAGATGACTGGGTTAAAGAGACAAATATTAAAGAAAGAAAGCCTCAGAGTATAAGAAGAGTTTTTTTAATATAAAAAAAAATGAGAAAAAGAGTGCAGTTATTTGGGGGTTAGGCATTCTCCATATACATGAGGTGTAAGGCAGCTGTCTGCATTTCCAGGATGCAGGTGAAGGATGGTTGTGCAGGTGCTGACTCCTTGGAGCATTTTTATTTTCTTGCCCAAGGAAGAGCATGCCTGCAAACCTCAGGAACAGGCCTTCTGGCAATGCTGGAAGGCCTAAGCCAACCCAAGGAAAACAAACTGCAGGGTGCTTCCATAACAGTATAAGAAAAATTGTGACTCTCTGGTTGCATTTAGTACTAAAAAGTATTTCTTCCCTAATTTTGTGACTGTATCTTCAGATGCTGCATCTGAAGCCTGGGTTTCATTATTGAATATTGTTCCTTGGTGTCTTTTCTTCATGCTGCTCACTGAGGAAGCTGTAGGTGGACATACTCGCGTTACAGAGAGATTAAACCAGTCACCTTGCAGTTTTAGTTGGAAAAGATGGCATTGGTGCCTGCACTGTCTTCACCAGCTGTTAAGAGCAGCTTGCACTTCAGGAGATTTCAGGTGGTAGAGGAGTTGGTGTTTCCCTTTTGACTTACCTTGAGATCAAACATAAACAAGTAAAACCAGATTTCTTAAACTTTTCTACTAATTGCTAATAAATAGCCCAGGAAACTAAGTCAGAATTTTGACATATACAGGTCTGTGCATGAACATACCTATTTGCCTTTGAATGTGTTGCTCCACAAGGCTCTACTGGAATAAAGCCTTCATCACTTTGGGGTGATCACAGAATCATATAATCATTAGGAATTGGAAGGGACCTCAAAATATCATCCAATCCAATCCCTCTGCCACAGCAGGATCTCCTAGACCAAGTCGCACAGGAACACGTCCAGGCGGGTTTTAAACGTCTCCAGAGAAGGTGACTCCACAACCGCCCTGGGCAGCCTGTACCAGTACTCTGTCACCCTCACTGGGAAGAAGTTCCCTCTCATAATTATGTGGAACCTCCTATGTTCCAGCTTACAACCATTGCCCCTCGGCCTATCACTAGATGACATTGAGCAGAGCCTGGCCTCGTCCTCCTGACACCCACCCTTCAAATATTTATACACATTAATGAAGTCACCCCCTCAGTCTCCTCTTCTCCAAGCTAAAGAGACCCAGCTCCGTCAGCCTGTCCTCATAAGGGAGGTGCTCCACTTCCTTCATCATCCTCGTTGCTCTACGCTGGACTCTCTCCAACAGCTCCACATCCCTCTTGAACTGAGGGGCCCAGAACTGGACACAATACTCCAGATGTGGTCTCACCAGTGCAGAGTAGAGGGGGAGAACCACCTCTCACGATCTGCTAACCACCCCCATTCTCCCCCCTAGGATGCTGTTGGCCATTTTGGCCACAAGAGCACACCGAAATGAAGGGAAGTGTTTGAGGTCAGATTGGATGGGACGCTGGATAACCTTGTCCAGTGAGTTGGAACTAGATGTCTCTGAGATCCCTTCCAGAGTAAACCATTCTATGATTCTATGATTAACTGAATTGTGTTAAGAAGTTACATTTAAATAACAGAACTGGCATTACCAGGCAGTGAACAGGAGAAGCAGTTGTTGTGTTGTGCTCTCTGATTCCAGACTTCACCTTTTTAATCTGCACTTGATGCCCAAAGTTTTCTTTTTCAGCTGTTAATATTGTTAAAATATGTTTGGTTTACTTTTCACTGTGGAACACAGTAAATAAATACTACCATTTTAAAAACAGTTCCTAGCTCTTTAGGGTGAATATTACAGACTGTGTTTCCTCAGCTGATGCAAATTGCTTTTTACTCAGTATTGGATTGGCTATCCTTGGCAGTACTGTGTAATATTTGCCTCTGATTACTACAGATACTGAGAATCCAGGGATGGTACTTCCAAAGAGGATTAGGATTCTAATTTGTGAGAGTGTGATTGTTCAAAGAATGGATTTTACATAAAACTTAAGCAGAGTTATTTTTCTAATAATCACTGGAATTTTCCTGCAGAATTTTCAAGTTGTTTTCAGTTGTAGAGCAACTTTTAGAAGTAACTTTAATATTCTGTGGAAACTTGAATAGGTTGCGTGGGTCTCTTTTAGCTTTCTTTTGTGCTTTGCCAATGTAATCATGGCCCACATGTTGCCTTGCTGATGAAAGCATTTAAAGGTAGTTACTTCCTTCCTAAATATTTTGTAACTATTCATAGATGATTTTGAGATTTTCTTCAGTCTTGAAGTACTTCATAGCAAAGAGAACCGTCAAATAAACTGGTTTCTAGGCCAAGTAGCTAGTTTTGGGTAGAGAAACAATTATTTCCAAAGGTAATTTTTAAAATCAGGTTTCATTGTAATGATGTAACTTAGTACGAAGGCACAGGAATTACGGGTAACATACGTTAGTTTTCTGACAATACTAAAACTTTAATGGCATAATTTGTGATTCATTAAATTAAAACTGTCTTCCAGAACACCTCGACCTGTTGTTGTAGAACCAATGGAACAATTTGATGATGAAGATGGGCTCCCAGAGAAACTAATGCAAAAAACACAACAATATCACAAGTAAGTTGTATTTAGTTTTATTTTATGAAATAACAGCATTTACGTACTTATTTAGCTTGGTATTTATTTGGTAATTTTTATTTTTGAGTTTGTGTGACAAAGCCTGCTGTTCTCTGTTGTCCTGTGTGCAAAGGACTTTGTCAGAATTTATGAACAATAGTAATATTCAGACTTGACTTATTGGTTTAATATTCTGTGCGTTTCCTGGCCTACACTGAAATCAGTTGCAGCTTGTTGCCAACCAAGCTGTTGCCTTCTGTGGTTTAGGGGTGTGATCTAATCCTGCAGAGAGATTTGTATGCCCACATACATTTGGTTTTCTGAACAGCTCCTTCTCTTTAAAGTCAGTGGAGCATAAATATTTGCAGCTTCCAGGGTTCAGATAAAACTGTGAGGATGATAGGAGAAAGTGAGTCTCTATGATGTAGTACAAGAGAAGTTACTTAATCTGATAATTCTGATTGTTAATACTGAAATTTTATTTCCATGTAGAAATCATGTTGCTTATTCTAAAGTCCTTATTCTGGTAAGGTTTTGGAATACCAGTTTTTAGAAGTGTGTCACTGTTAGTGCTAGAATGTGGTATAAAAAGTCATCTTTTCATGTGTAGAAATTCTGGATAATGTTCTGTCTAGTGAGCTTTGATATTTATCTAAATAACTGGTTGTATTAATTAACTGCTCAACACAGTCTACTTTTGTGGCTTAGCGTCTTGTACTGATACAAATAAAAGTTGTTATCTTAAAACTGTATAAACTGAAGAGATCCTTACTCAGACAGTTTCTCTGATCACATTGCTTAACACTGAATTAAGCTTTGTCTAGTTTAGAATGTAGCTATCTGACAGGCTTATTTAAAGTGAGATCTACACTTGAAGCAATTGTTTGTAAATTCTTGGCTGTTACAGCTGTCAATTGAAATGTGTCTTTCTGTACATTTTAACTGCAAAATTTTTATCAGGGAAAGAGAACAGCCTCCGCGCTTTGCTCAACCTGGAACATTTGAGTTTGAGTATGCTTCACGGTGGAAGGCTCTTGATGAGATGGAAAAGCAACAGCGTGAGCAGGTTGACAGGAACATTAGAGAAGCCAAAGAGAAACTAGAGGCAGAAATGGAAGCAGCTAGACATGAGCATCAGCTAATGCTGATGAGGCAAGGTAAAATAAGATAATCTACTAGTATGAAATTTGTTTTGTCGTAGATTTTCCTTGTGTAGCACATTGAGCTGTATGTTATACTTAGATATTTTTGCCAGGCACTATTTAATTAAATGCATTGATCTGAGAAAAAAGGAAGTAATACTTATCCTCATGCTTATACCTTGATGATTTGCAGACATGGAATAAGAAACTGAGAAAAGGGTGACTGCTTTCTTAAATTTGTCCAGTGTAAGCAGTTTATGTAAAGAAACACCAGTAAAATTATTTTCCATTTTTGATGTTGCTTATGGCTCTAGAAAGGACTAAGTACTGTTTGTGGGCCATGTGCTTACACTTGTTTTGGCTGTTCTGTGCACTCCAGTATGATTTTAAACATTCCAGTGCCTAATGTTACTTTATTTCCTTTGAAACCCAGCTAAGTCTTATGTTGTGTGAATAGTAGTCTGTCTATGTAATGACTGAAAATAACTCAGAGTTGCCGTGAATATCAGTCATTCTTGAAATTTTAAAGATCATATGTCACTCTTCTGTAATTGTTTGCACTGCTGGTGTTGGGAGGAAAATATGTTATCTAGGAATTGCTTTCAAGCTTTGTCTTCAAGAGCAGAGCTGGGTGGACCTAGTGTGTTTTGGGCAGAGAGGACAGCAGCAGGCCAAGTATCTGGTACTTTATGCTTGTTGGCTCTCTCCCCAAAACATGATTTTCCCTGAGTGTTGTAGACATGTAATCACTGCCTTCTAGGTCAGAACTAAGGAGCTACCTCTTAATTTTATTTCTCTCTGCATGTCTGCTAAGTTGCAAAGCTTGAATGAATAAAGTTCAAATGTGTTTCAGATCTGTTGGAAAGGATCTCAGTGCTTGTTGCAGAATGAAACCGAACTATGGTTCGGTTTGAATTTTTCAGTTCTTAAAATACAGGAGATCATGACTACCTAAAAACTTTTCTATGTACAAGTGTTAGATCATAACGTGGTAAATAACCAGCCTTATAGGCTGAATGGATCTACCTTGTCACTTTAAAAGGGATTTGAACTTCTTAAGATTCCTAACAGTGGATGCATTTCTAGACTTAACTCCAGGTAACTCATACAAGCTGTCTGCTGCAGTTATTTGGCTTTACTTAATGCTTACTCATACAGAACATGTCTTTTGGTATATGACCTACCCATATATGGCTGCTTTATCCTGTTTTTTTGTGCTGACTTGAGTGATGTGGATTATTCACTAGGTTGGTGGAATTAAAGCACCTAAACGCTTGGGTGTATTGAACGTAAGCACATACTCCTTTAAAACATAGTTTTTAAAACTAGAATCTGTTTTAAAAGACTTTAACACCTGGAAAAGATTATAAGGAGCCCATTTCATTTTTTAATGGTATTTTGAAATCAGCTGCAGCTGAAAGTTGTAGCTAGGAAAAAATTTTAGCCCTTTTTCTCTGAATAAGTGTTCTTGCTTTTAATGTGAAATCATACCAGTTATATATGATCCTGTACTGACATACAGGACTTAATAAACCAAACTGTTTTGACGTGCCAAATAATGCAGCACTTGAAGTGTCAACTGCCAGGTAGTTGATTAATTTTTAAAATGAAAAATACTTAACACATTTGGTTTGCATGTAATCACAGGTACATCTTACAGATGAGAAATGTGAATGTTAATGTAACAGTGCACAGTACAGCCTCCCTTTTACTATTAGGAATAATTTGACGTGTGTGTATGCTTTGATATTGGTAGGGGAGGTTCAGTGCTCTCATGGGTTAAGGCTGGGCTGGCTGCAAGACAAATGACAGATGCTCTTTATTAACCTATCTCTGTGAAAATACAGATTGGAAAAATTTACCATTGTCTTAATTATTGATACTTGTCAGTGCTAATGATCCAGTTGTAGAATTTACACTCTTAAACTTTTATTTTTAGAATTTATGCACCTTGTTGCTTGTACTTGATGGCTAGGTTAGGGATTATTTTTTCTTAAATTACTGTGCCTTTATCATGTTTTAAAATGAGGCAAGACAACAGTGACCCTTTTATTAAGATGGAGAAGGTGATGATAAAACATGGGAGAAGCACTTAAGATGTTTTGTGGATATCAGGGTTTCTTTTTAAGGATACTGGGAAGGTAAAAATAATCCCTTCCTTAAATAGCTACTATGCTCCACTTTTATGTGGAAAAGGAAGAGAATTAAAGATTAACTGGAACATGGATGCGTTTAGTGCTAATATTCCAGTAAAGGAAAGTGCTTTTGTGTTGGTATGGGAGGAGGATTTTATCCATTCCCTGTTTGGTTAATAGATTATTTAGTTTGGTACCACATAACTTCCAGTTTTGTTCAGATAACTAGATTCCTGCTTATTCACCTGCACACATTTAATTTGCCAGGCTATAAGGGTTAGTAAATTTACCTTCTGTTTCAATCTTGTCTTAACTCTCCAGCTTCAGTGTGTACCAAAGTAAGGTGGATTTTTTTTTTTATTTTTAGACATCAGCTGCTTCTGAATCTTGCTACTCTGAACGGTATATCTGGGTTTAAGTTCAGACCATGCCAAGAATATTAACTACATTGTTGAGATTCTTAAAAACAAATTATACTGAGATACAGTGAAACTTCTGAATCACTGTAGCCTAGAAATAAATATTCTATAACTGATGCACAAACCCCATATTTAAAGATGTTTTGAGGTAGTTATTCTGAAATGTGAAATACAATATGTTGTCAGGAGCTAGAAAGGGGATGAGAAGAGTAAGCATACTAGAATCTGCAATCCTACAGTTGAAGGTTTTGTAACGATTGCTTTTTTGAGAGATAGTAGGGCTTGGAACTGGAACATGTTGGCTTAAGTACTTGGGTTTTCTGTGGTGGATATTAATTCTGAGGGTAGAATTGATTCTTGTGATGTGTGTAATTTTTCACTTTCTAGTGTCATGTTTTGACAGATTGAGTCAGAAGTAATTTGTAAAGCAGAATACGTGTTTCCATGTGTAAGTAAATTATTTCTGATCTGCATATTGGTGATTTGCTTCAGACTTGGGTAAATAGTGTCTCATCAATGGTAGTTAAATAGTTTATGAAAATACTGGAAAACATGACTGAATTTAAGCAGAAGCTTCATTCTGCATCAGTTACATTGAAGCTAGGCATTTGTTTTTCCTTCCCTAGAACCTGAAAAATCAGCAGCTAAAACAACATTTTTGTGGACTTGGTATTCTTGCTTGTAGGACTACTGAGGTGAGAGTATACTGTGACCTTTTGCCATTTGCTCTGCAGAAGGCTGAGGATAAAATGAAGACCTTAATCTTTTTTAAGCACAAGAACGTGAAGAAGCTAATAATCTTTCTGACTTTTTTCTCCCATAGCTGCTTTAGAACAGGGTTTTTCTATGCAGAGAAAGGGTCTGTGTCCAGCATATGTCAGTCCAGAGTTACCATCACTGCAGTTCTTCTGAATGGTTCTGTGTACAGCCTAAGCCTGTAGATCAGTATTTCCATCTGGCTAGTAAGCCTTTATGCCAAGATTCTGTCATTGTCACATTGCACTGGGTCACGAATTGATAATTTCAACTTCCAAATGCTGCTGTTTTCAGGAAGGACAGTAATCAGAACTGTAATGTAGAAAAAAAATGAATGAGGGAAAAGGTAGGGCTTTGTACCTTAAGAATGAAAGGGGGTAAATTACCAATTTGTAGCAACTGGTGGCAGAATGTAAGTAGGAAATCCTGTGCAGGTGTATTAACACAAGAGAATGCTACAAAGAACTAAGGAGACATCTTTTCTTAGAGCAGACAATATTTAGCATAGATTGGACCAGTTCTTGATGTCAGTAACAATCTAAAGGTTAATTTAAAGTTTAAAAAGTGTACTCTGAAATAATCTGAAGGTTATTTTAAAGAAAAGGGGCTTTTGATACTTCCTGAGTATCACAGTAACAATGGTCAGACTTTCTACAGCAAACATAATTGGAAAGCAGCAGCACTCAGACTTTGTGGTTTGAATGAACCTTCAGTGTAATCATATTCTACTGAAGTGTGAAATGTGTTAATTTTGCAGGAGAGCTTGAAAATGTGAGTGCATGACGTGCTTGAGAAGGGGCTTCCAATGTCAATAAAGATGCAGTGAGAGGAAATATCTGATGATCTTTGTTAGAACACATAATGCTTCTGTGCAATGTAGTGGTCATTGCAGTTGGTCTTGGATGTTAAAGTAAAAAGTTGTAGTAATACATGCTGATGCAAGTTTGAGATGCACAAAGAGATGCAGAGAAATGTGTCAGGTAGTTTAACTAAAGCATAAAAATCATATTCTCTGAAGATGGAAAAGGCAAACAACTGCTTTCTCGCAAAACATGGATCTAATTATTGAAGAAAGCAGAATTTCCAAGCAGAAATCAGTAATGCAGCTGGTCAGAAATTAGAACAGCCAAAATAACCACTACTTGCGCACTGCTTCTTAAGATGATTTAAAACAGAAAAAGGGTGTTTCTTTCCTGTAATGTTAAAAGATCAGTCATTCTAAATTTGCTGTAAGAGCCACACAATAAATCTTTCTGGAGGCTGAGATTGCTGCACCTCAAGCTCATAACAGTTTTTTCTGATGCAGTGGTAGAGTATAAGTCCATACATATAATTTTCTTGCTAGCATGACTTATGCAGCACAAAGCATTATGAGAAAATGGATGCCTCTTCTGGTAATGTAAAACCAGGATGTGATTACAGAGTTTGAGGGCTTTTTAGTCCTTTTCTATGTTTGAGGATTTCAGAGTTCTGTTTCCGTAACCTGCTTATGAGGATTGCCTAGTCCTGTATGTTCCCATGCATTTGTGAGCTGTGGATCCAGTATCATAAAGTCTCATATACTAGAGTTAGCTTTGTGGGAAGAATCCAGTTAAATGTACTGAGAAATGTCTTCAAAAATGGAATTTGAGAACTAATCAAACAGTAACAGCAATTTTTTTTTTATGTTGCCACATAGTTGATTGGCAGCTTTTATCTTTATTACATTTCTAATCCTTTTAGATCTCATGCGGCGTCAAGAAGAATTGAGGCGTTTGGAAGAACTTCGAAATCAAGAGCTTCAAAAACGCAAGCAGATACAATTGAGGTACTTTGCCTTCTACTGTGCAGAGGTGTGGCATGCAGCTACTATAGGCCTGTATGAATTTAGATACTCCAGCTTGTAGAGCCTGCTCAGATAGAAGAGTTTCTGCTGCTAAAACATTGCTTTTCAAAAGCATGATGTTTACATTAGTGTTCATGTACAGAAAAGTAATCACTTAAGCTAATAAGAAAGACCTTTGTGATGTATTTCTTTATTTAAAAAAAAAAATTATTTCAGCTAGTTCTGTTGTATGTTTCTGAGCTTCTAAAATGCTGTAGGAATGTCTTAGCATAAATACTTTTATTTCATATTATTTATTCTTACCTTGTGATGGAAGTATACTTCTGATAAAGTTCTCAGAGGTATGAATGTGCTTCCAAGATTCATAGGCAGCATGTGGAAGAGTAGCATTGCAGATTTACAGTCTTGACATCTTGGGGGAGTGGTGTTCCTTTGTGTTCGTTCTGATATGCTGCAAACACTTTTTCTTTAAGATCTGATTAATACAAGTACTAGTTTTCATACCTTTGCTAAATTTTGAGAAAACAAACATAGTATCATCATGTTAATTGGATTTATGCTTCTTAAGTTAAATACCACAAAATCACAGAACATTAGGGATTGGAAGGGACCTCAAAAGATGATCTAGTCCAATCTCCTTGCCACAGCAGGGTCACCTAGACAGAGTCACACAGAACCATGTCCAGGCGGGTTTTAAAGGTCTCCAGAGAAGGAAACTCCAGAACTACTCTCAATGGCCTGTTCCAGTGCTCTGTTGAAATGTAGATGAGAGAAAAAAGTGCAAAACACTAAACACCTCTCAGAGTTAAAAATGTGTCTTTTGGCAGTATTGAAATACAATCCACAGTGACTTGTCAAAAAACAAGAGTGTTTTAACCTGCTAACCAGTGTATATCCAAAAGAGCAGGTATAAAGTGCATTCATATTGTAATTACCAGTAGTCCAGGAAAAAAAAACCCAAAACTCAGAAGCCCTTCCTCCAACCTAAATAAAAAAAAAGCCCAGACAGCTTTCATAATAATCTACTCCAGCACTATATAAAATCCATAAAAAATGACCAGTTTTGCTTATATGTTTTATCTTGTCCCTTGAAACTGTGTACAAACCCGAACAGGTCAAGAGTATAAGTTAATGTATTAAAAAAATTATCCTAGGCATGAAGAAGAACATCGACGACGTGAAGAAGAGATGCTGCGTCAGAGGGAACAGGAGGAATTAAGACGGCAGCAGGAGGGAGGATTTAAGCCAAATTTCATGGATAATGTAAGTAAAACTTTCTGAATTGCAAAAGAAGTTGGGCTTTCGGCAATGCTTTTATGTACTACTTACTGATCTGCCACCTTCTTGTTGGCTGTTTTTCCTTCAGTATTCCACTGTTCTAATGAGTGGGATGGTACAAATTAGCAGTGTAGTTACTCCTTTGTAAAATGGCTTAGTTATTTTTCTTACAAGCTGGTCATGTAGTACATCATTAAATGAAGACATCAAGATAATAATTTGTCTTTTTATTCAAGAATGGAATTTTTTGAATAAAATAACAGATTTTTAAGTGGTTGATCATGGAAATAAATTATGTTTCCATGAGGACGTGCCCCAGTTTGACTGAAGGTTTAAATTTTAAACCAATTCAGGCTGTTAAACTTGTCTGAATTGCTTGTTCAGGTTTATTCTTAACTTACTAAGACTTATAAGCCATATTAGGAAAACCTCAAATTCTGCACTGGAGGAGACTGAAAGCTTATAAAGCTGGAAAACAAGTTGTCTTCTATAATTTCTGTCTTATTTGCATTAGTTCTGCCTTTGAAGGCTTAACCTGCAGCACTAGGAAAGTGGTGGTATTTGAGGATCAAGTTTCTACATTTTCATGTTGGATCTATTTTGATCACGATTCTTTTTAACTGAACCAAAGCAATTGAATAAATGCAACCTGTATTATGAATACTTTAGTTTCATGTGAGAGGGGTATCTCTAACTGTCACAGCTATTCTTAGAGATTAAGTGATTCACAGAATACTCTTGATGTTATTGTAACAACTGTAGTCTGCAGGAGGGAATTCTGTTTCCCTTCACAGGTACAGCTTGATACACTCATAAAAATCAAACTGCTGGTTTCTCACCTACTTCTTTTTGTGGAAGAAATACCTATTTTGCGTTCTGTATCATAACACTTCCTGTGGGGTTTAGGAGAATATATGTTCTGAGATATTCTAGGATAAGTTAGAAGAGATTTCCTAATCTCAGCAGGACATCTTTTCCCATTCTCTGCTTCCTCTTAGTGTTCTTATTAAAGATGGGGAGGAAGTTGAATAGTTCCTTTGATGTTACTAAGAGGTGTCAGTTGATTTTGCCAGTTGTGTTTTTGAGAAACTTGCAGCAGAAGTAAATAACTTATTTCCATATATGTAAAAGAAAACCAAACCAAAACCAACTTGCTTTCAGCAACTCTTTCTTTGGGGTAGTGAGGATGAAGATTCAAAACTCATAATGACCTTTAGTGAGTTCCCACGTATTATTAAACATGCTTGTGAAATGGCATGTAACAACGATGTGATTTAGAAATAACATTTACTGTGACTTCTGTAGTGACAAAGAGGAAATTTCATTTTACCGTAACATCTTATGAAGTGGCCTGACTTTCTGAACCTGTACGTTGCCTGCCACACTTCCTGTGGCTGATCTGCAAGACTCATCCTACTCCCTGCAGATTGCTGCAGGAAGGGAAGCTAGGGAGCCTACCCATGGGCTTGAGATGGCAGTAGGTCTCTTGGATTCTGCTGCTGTTGGGGGACTGAGGCCTATACTCTAAAGCTGAAGATGCTAAAGGAAACTAGATTATATTGGACACAGCAGCCTCTACTGGTTTGCTTGCAACTTTCCTTTCTTACAAAGATAAAGTTAGTTGTGCTTGAATTGCTTGTCACTGTTTGACCATCCTGTGCTTCTCTGCATCTTTAAATTCCAAACTCTGTTGTGAATAGAAACTGTTTAAGTTGGTGGTGCTGGAAATGACAAAAACTAGCGTGAGAAGGGGAGTGGTTCAAATGGAAAGCACTTCAATCACTATGCATGATTCTTGTGACTTATTTTATGTGTTGAAATTTTTTGGGCGGAAAGGCTAAGGTGTTAGAAAGCTTTGGAAGAGTGCAGCTTTCCTATTGAGCTTCATTACTGGCATTGTGTGTTCATCTGGAACTAATTAATACACTGCAAAAGTTCATGAATGTAGCTGTGCAGTGACAATACTACCAAAAGTGATTCAAGTTCTGTATAAATAATATACAGTACAGGTAGTGGGTTTTTTTTTTATGTCATGTGATGTTGAAGAGGCATCTGTAAACGTTTTAAAATGTGTTTTCTCTAGTCTTCCAACTAGTTTTTAATATTCTGGTCATGTGTTACTTATGTTTTACTTTTAATGATCTTGGAACTTTAAAAGAGGAAGAATTGGACCAAAATTTGAAGTTCTGTTTACCTAACTTTTTAGGAACTGTGATGATAAAGACATCAATGGAAATACTAAGAATGGCCTGTAGTTTTATAGGTTTTTATTCTAATACATCTTTAGGTAATGCTTCAATTGCACAGTGTGAATGGTAATTAAAAAAGCCTTTCCATTTTGCAGCAAAGAAGAATTGTGAACCATTTCTGGAGGTTGAAAAATGATACGTTAGAGCTTTATAAAATTAGAATTTCCTATACAACTAATTTAAAGTTTTATTTATTTCACTAATAGTTGTTGACTGAACAGACTGCATCTGGCAGTTATGTCTAGACTCAGATCACCATTGTGTATACACTGAAAAAAGTTACTCTTCGTTTTAAATGTTGCCTTCTGGTGAAAATGACATTTCTGATACTGCTGGGTAGTTTTTACCATATCAGGACTTTATAAACTTCCTATATCAAAGTCTTCTAAAAATCCTGTATTTAAAAGGAAATAATGTGTCTAATCCCTGTTTTTGTTTCTGAAAAGCCTTGAAATATAAGCTTCGTTCACATGTATTCTGTTGTTTTTATACTGTTTAGTAAAAAAAGAGGACATAAATGGTAAGTGCAGTGACAACCAGAATAGGAACCTCTCATAAAGGCTGCACTACCACCCTTTCCTGTTTAAAGTTTTTCTGTATCATTTCTCTCGCTTTTTAAACTTTGATTTTTTCAGTATAACTGCTTTAGAAAAACATCTTGTAATCAAGTTCAGTGCAGTTACCAGTTACTCTGCTTAGTTATAGATGATTAAAATATTTTCTGTGTGGGGATTTCTCTAGCTGAAGCAATCTTGTTCATGGTCATGAACACTAAAAAGTTGATTTAATCAATTGTTAAATCTAATGGGCAGCCTAGTGATGCCTAATGAATTTATTAATCTAGTTATAGGATCTTCAGTAGATACTGATAAATATTTTCTTGTTGGTTAGTGTTTATACCTTGCTTTTGTAGAGTTTGGGCTGTTGAAATCTTCTGTTAAAGCTCAGTATATTAATGTTCTAATTTCAAGAAAGCTTAATCTGGAAGCTCTAATTTCAAGAAAGCTTAATCTGGAAGCTCTAATTTCAAGAAATCTTAATATGGAAGCGTGTTTTCCTATAATCTTTTGGTGCATTTTGCACATGTATTTCTTGCTGAAAGCAGAGCTTGATGATTGTGATTGGAGCCAATATTTTATTTTTCAGCAGTGCAAATCTATTTTTAAAAAAATCAAGTAGTTCTGAGTGCTAGCAATACATGATTTGTTCAGACTGTGCAATGCTTACTATCCAGTTTTGAAAGGTTCATATAGATATTCATTGTTAAATTTTGGAGCCTTTTAACTAAATAATTCCAGTTCCAGGAACTGCTTCTGTTGATTTCACCAACTCAAAAGTTTGAAAAGAAGGTGATTTGGATTTAGTGCAATGAAGTAGTTGTCATGTGACTGCAAAGGAGACAGCAATATTTAGGAGTTGTAGTATTAATTTTATGGTGTACAGTGTTAGCTGGGTATTGTACTTCATGAAACAGTATCTGTGATACTGGCCTACAGCTTACAGCCCATCTTAATGATGATTTAAAGAAAGGGAGTTGGGATTTTTGAGAGTCCTTGTCCTGTTCCCTCCAAACTATTTTTTCAGGTGTAACTTGTATATGTTAGGAGTTGTTTCTCATGAGTTCATCAGGGTCTACCTCTGAAAGCTTGTGATCTTTTCATGTAAGACTGTAAATTAAATACCTTTTAAAATGTAGTCTTTTCAGTAATTATCACTTGATGTTGTTTTGATTTCATTTAACTTCTCTTAGGCAGAAGCACTGCTGCTGAAGTAGTTCAAATAATTAACAGCTTAAAGTGGCAGCTGCTAAAGCAATGGAGTTTGTCTCCACATCAAAGGTTGTAGCGGGCTTGGATAAAAAGCTGTGAGACAGATGAGAGCAAAGGGGTAAAAAAAGCTCATCTGAAAACAAAACATAATGTTCATAGCCTCAGGAATGCCAGAACCCTGATTTTAAAAAAAATCCCTCACACTTACTTAGTCTTTGTGCTAAGAGTTTTGTTCCTCGTTGGAGTGTTCATTAGTATGGCTTCCCGTTCTGTATTACTTGCAGTCTCCCAAGCTGTATCTTACCCTTACGTATACATTCACTTCCAAGTTACGTAGCAGACGCTCCCCTCACCCCCATCTTCTAATGCAATTATACTCAAAAGCCCCAGTTATGTAAGAAGTTTGAATTTTTACCAAATGTACAATTATTTCCTACCTTACTCAAAACTAAAATCAAATCAGATTTTTGATAGTAAAAAAAAAAGTTAGTTTTTCCTAGGATCTTACATATTAGTTTTCCGCTAATAATGAATATTGACTGTTTTTTCTTGATAGCGGCTTGTACATTCTGAACCTGGTGGTGAAGTTTTGTGAGATTTTTATGAATCAGATCTTTGTTTCTTAACAAACTGCTAGAAAGCCAGGCTGCTTTATAAATGCTCGTTCATAGAGCTTGCTTGGGATATATTAATTACCTTCTTACTGCAACCCAGCATATGTACTTGTGGAAGGAGTAGATCATGTTTGACATCTTAAAAGCTTTTTAAGGAAAAAGTAGCTTGGAGAAATGCAGATTATTAAGTGTGGCACATAAAAAAACCCAACCTGACAAAATACTGCTGCTTTCTTGGCAGTGGTTTTACTTCAGTGATTAGATTTCTTCTTGTGTACAAAGCAACATAGGCCAGACCTTTGAGCAAGCAGGTTAATATTTGCCTGTTTACAAATACACAGTTTGTGGTTTTGTGGGTGGTCCTAGTTTTGGCAGTAGCACTAGGCTTTTTATTTTTGAGGCTCACAGTGATACTTATCAATAGACAAATACTTAAATCTTGCTTTTATTGTATTCCTTACTGGTTTAGATAATAAAGATAATAAATTTGGTGCTTTGGGTAAAAGTAATCACTTAACAGGCCTTAAAATATTAGAATCATTGAATCATAGATTCATTCATGTGTTATTTTTCAGTAATTCAGTAAATTAGTAAATAGTAAAAACTATTCTATCATACCTGCTTTTAGCGTGGCATGACATTGCGTTAATAAACAATGCAGAACTTCAGTGATCTTTGAGGCATATTTACATACCAAAATTGTTTATGGAATAAGGTATTTATATTTTAGTTGTAAGTAATTCTATTTCACAGACATTTTAGGTTGGTTCATAATTGACTTTTTTAGATTATACTTTTATATATAGCAGGGATGCTACTTCATGTAGTTTTTAAGCAATGGAACAAATAATCATAATGCTATATTTCCTTTATAGCTTTGTATTTTAGTATGTTTGGGGGCACTATAAGCTTTTGGGGTATCGTAAGCTTTCCATGTGTTAACTTACATAATAGAGAATCAGGAGACTAAAATCTTTTACTGTGGTGACAGTCTGATGCTTTTAATAGTTGCACAAAGTGCTTTAGAAGGTACTAATACTTCATGTGAACTTGCAAAGAGAATGACCATTCTTATGTAATTTTTATCCTTAATGTGCTGTCAAATCTCCAGTGTGGTTTTAGGTGTTTCTGTACTGCTTGTAAGCATTCCCAGATTTGTTCTATTCTACAGTAATTGAGAAGGGATTTTTTTCTGCCCGTGTTCTTTAGACTGTATGTTTTGTTTATAACTTAATTTTCTTTCAGTAACGATGACTCAAGAAACTAAAAACATTTTTCAGATACTTCATATGCAGAGGCAAAATGACATCAATCTTTGTCAGTCTTAATGTTTCAGGAACCCTCAGATTTAGCAGATGCCATTTTTATTTAATTATTAATGAAAAGACTTCAAATGCATCTTGTGTGTTTGTTTACAGAATGCTTCCTTTGCATACATAGCTTCTCCTATTCCATGGGTTTTACAGATACAAATGAAAAGCTCTACTGAAGAGCAGATTCACTAAGTCTGTGTACCGTATTTTTAATATAGTTTCTGAAAACTGTTACTATTTGCAAATTTTAGAAATCTGTATACCTAAGCTCCTCAGATACTTAGTTCTTCAGTTTTCATCTTCTGACAAGACCGAGGCTTTAATAAATAATTTAGAAAAATCCTTTGTAAATGTGTTTGATAAATGCCCTACATATTTTGAAGAAGCTAAACAATGTTTGCCTTAATAATTTTCATTTTTTCTTCCTCAGCTACTGGAGTTAAGGTTGACTTGGAGTTTGTACACGTATTTACCCAGACTAAGAAGAAACTAAGTTTGTTTCAGTTGTCTACTTGGTACCTTTTTTGGATTCATACACCTGTCTAAATCCTGAGATCTCACTTGGTGGCATTACGACTTGCAACCAAGCTCCTCTATTTGTCTTTATTCCAGGGGTCTGTGTTTAAAGAAAGAGTAAAACACCAAAGAAGCAATTAGTGAAGTTTCTGCAGAAACGGTGTTTTTTGATGGAAGGAAACCTGTTAATGGATTTGTTGCTTAGTGTTAGGAAAGACCTGGTCTCTCTCTTAGGAAAGAGGCAATGCCTTCTGAGTTACTGTTTCTCTTAGTGCGAGGGTAAAGCCTCTCACCTAATGCTACACTTTAGTTGATCTCCTGCAGTAGAAGATTTTAGTAGTAGTGATGTACTAAATTAAGACATAGAAATTAAATTACTTTAGTGAGGTTGCCTGCCATTTGAAACCAGGCTAAATGTTGGTTTTAAATTAAAATACTCAGGAGTTTTCTCATATTAGGCTTTTTTCTATAGTATGTGTAGGTAAGTCTATCTCATTACCAGAGCTAATGCTTACTTTGGGTTATTGAGTCTTCCATGAGGAAGATGGAATTTAAGTCTGATATGTTGGTTTTCCATCAAGTCTTTCTTTATTTTCAAGACATCAAGTTAGGTGAATTAGCAATTTCAGTTGTGTTTTTTTTGGGGGGAAAAAAAAAATTCTGTAGAGCTGTTTTGTAAATATTCAGACAGGGAGTTTAATATCTTGGTAATAAAAAGTACCACTTTTGTCAGTTCGATATATGTGAAGTTTAATATCTATAAGGAAATTTTTCCGAACATTCTCCATAGAATCGTAGAATGGTTTGGATTGGAAGGGACCTTGACGTTCATCTAATCCAACCTCCCTGCAACAAGGAACTCCTCCCACTAGATTGCTCAGAGCCCTGTCCAACCTGACCATGAATCTTTCCAGGGATGGGGCATCTACTACCTCTGGGCAATCTGGACCTGATGTGATACCACCATCCTGATCCTAAAAATTGTCTTCCTTATATCTAGTCTGAATCTCCCCTCTTGTAGTTGAAGATAATTAACTCTTATCCTGTTACTGCAGGTCCTGCTAAAAGGTCTGTCCCCATCATGGTTTCCTGCAGTGGCTAATGGCTGACTAATGGAGACTTAACATTCTGCGGGATAAAAGAGTATTTGTATGTTCTGTTTGCACATGACAAGAAGGACATAGCTTTTGTTAGTGTTGCTGAATGCTGTTTTGATGATTCAGTTCATAGAATCATGGAGTAATTGTAAGTGACCATAAAGACCATAGAGTTCCAAACCTCCTGCCGTAGGCAGGGACACCTTCCACTGAAACAGGTTACTTAAAGCCTGGTCAGACTCTTTAACTAGTAACACTGCCAGGGAAAGGGGCATCCACAGCTTCTTTGGGAAATCTCTTCCAATGTCTCAGCACACTCACAGTGAAGAATGTATTCCTTATATTTTATCACAAATCTACCCTATTTCAGTTACTCCTAATCCTATCACTGCACTCCCTGATAAGAAAAGTCCCTTCCATCTTTCCTATAGGCCCCCTTCAGGTACTGAAAGGCTGTTAGAAGGTATCCCCAGAGCCTTCTCTTCAGGCTGAACACCCCAACTCTCTCAGTCTGTCCTCACAGGGGAGGTGCTCCAGCCTCCCAGTCATATTTGTGGCCTCCTCTGGACCTGCTCAAGCATCTTTCCCATGCTGGGGCCCCAGAGCCGAACACACTTGTGACAGGTTAGCTGTGGTAAGTGTCTCTTCTAAATGCATAAATAAAAACCTGAAATAGCATGTCAACATTAGGTTCTTCACAGTTTGCTTCTTTTCTGTATATAGTGCTGTTTTTAGAAATAACTTTAAAATTTGATTTAATTATGAGTCTATGTTTGTTCCTTCCTGCTCTTTCTAAATTATTAAGCATTTGTTCCGTTTGTAAGGGAACTTGTATGTTCTGCAGGTATGAACCACCTGTTGTTTGTCCCTTATTCATTGTGCTGCCCATTGTGTCCCTAAAGTGATTCTGACCTTTGGGTCTCTAGCTTCCAAGTTTTTTTGTTGGGTATCTTTTCAATTAAACAAATACTGTGATGTAAGAGTTACTGTGTGAGGACGTGGGTCGGGGGCTTTAGATAGTAATTTTTTGTAATCCATTTGGATTTTTTCAGATCACCAGTTTGGGTAAAAATACTACCATTGCCTAGTACAATATATATTGTTTTGATTAGAACACTCTATTCAAGTGATAAGGGTCTTCATTTAACTGTAGCTGGTCTTGCTCCTCTTTTACAGTAAACAGCCTCCAGGTTGTATAAAAGCCCTAGCTGTAAAAACCTGTGGAGAGCTGGAAAATTATGGAGCCTGGTTTCATGCCAGAAGTGTCATGCCAGATGCTTCTGTCTTCATGTTTTTGTACATTTAAGTGCTATTTGTGGACAGGCCATAACTTTGTTGGGGAAATCTTGGACTATACTGATTGTAAGCAAAATCCATATGTCTAAAAAAAATCACATATGTTTAGAAATGTCTTACACAGAACCTCTTTGCAGCAATGAAAAACTTGGGGCTTTCAGCTTCTGCTTGGCAAACACATATCCTGCTTCCTGGTAACTCAGATCAGTTCTGAGATAGCAACTACTATTGGACTTCTTTGGGTACAGTTTAATCGGCTCATATAGTACCTACTTGGTGAGGAAAAATTAATACAAGTCTGGCAAAGAGTCATGTTTAGTCTACTGTGGCTGTAACCACTGCTGCTTTTAAAGTGTTTGAAGTTGAATTTGCAGTGTTACATTGAACACTCCAATTAAGAAGTAGCTAGATATTTCCATAAATAGTTCATTATGAAGGATGTTTTTGGCTGGTGAATTTTTTTTTCTGGGTAAATATTGATGACTTTCGTTTTGTCTCATTCTTCATCTTGTATTTGGGTAAAATTGTTGTTTGGAATCAGTGCAGTGTTCATTCTGTTTTAATATTTGCCTAGATTTCTTTCCTGTGCAAGGGACGCTTGGGAAATCTGAAATGCAGCAACGTCGTGTAACACCCAATTTTCAGTTAAATAGATTAGTTTATTTCTTCGTGACAGTAGTTAGCCCAGCCTTTGTTACCAGTTAAATGGTACTTTAACTCCACATCCACCAGGATGAATTTTGGAGTGCATCTTAAATTCAATCATTTGCAGCTTGTTTTGTGGAAATAAGGTACCTTCCCTGCTGCTATGAGTGTCTGTTTTGATAATTTACTACACTCGTGACATTTCTTTCACTAAAATAAAACACGATAATTCTAAGCTGCAGCATAAAATTCTTATATTCCTCTGAAGAAGTGAATATATTGTGATGTAATGTAATGGCATGTGTCAACTGTGAACTTGGTGATGTGGTGTGGATATTGCTTTCAAAAAGTAGAATTGCAGGTAAGTGAACAGTTAAGTGCCTTAAATTCATAACAGATGTAAGAAGTATCTGCATTTTGTTCAGTTTTTGAACTGTATTTAATTTTTAGTTTCATTACAGTAGTTTCATTACTGTCATTCAAAAAGTGACGCCAATAGAAATGGGATAGCTTTGCTTATGTGTTGGTTCCATGGCTGTAATGTGGCTCTTAACTCTTGTGGAATCAAATTAATTGTCAGGATGATATTATGAGGAAGTTACTATTAAACTAAATTTGAGATACCTTCATTTTTTATTTAGAGCAGATTTCCAGATCTCTTAAAGTGGTTACCTTCTCTAAGCACCTTTGGTTTATAGATTAAGAAGAAGAAAGTCACCTCAAAATATTTGACAGTTAGAATTCTGCATTACTTGTGTTGATCAGTTAATCAGGAGTAAATGTTGGTAGACTGCCTCTGTTCGTGTTTGCTCTCAAACAGTCAATATCATTGATGTTTGGAAAAACCAACCATCCAGAAACTTTCTTTGCAGTCATGCCCTCAGAGTGTTTCAGCAGTCTAGCCATAGACAGTGAAGAGACATGGTAGGATTTTTCTCTGCTTGAACGGAAGATGTGACGATTATAGAGTAGTGGCACGGAAATAAGATACTTGAATTTTATTCCTAGATACGGAAGATTTTTTTATTCCTAGATGCAGATTTTTGCATTCTGTGCGTATTAATTTTTTGCAGTTGAATAGCATTTCCCACAGGTTCAGAGAAAATGAGGAACACCTACAGCAAGTTGAATTCTGTAGATATTATATACAAGATTTTACTTTATTATAACAAATGGAAACCAAAGGTGGGAAGACATCACAAGTAATGGTGTATTGATGCAGTGTTTTAAATACAGGATTAAAAATCAGAAGCAGGAAGTAACTAACATAATGGAGAAAAGACATACATTTCAATATGGAGCAAGTTCTGTAATCAACAGAGTAGGTTCTACAGTAAGCCTTAGTTTATCTTAGACTATTCTTGCTAAATAGTAATTTGAATTTTAGACCTGTGGGACTGCATTCTGAGAGTGTGAGTTCTGTAAAGAACAAAGCTGCGTAACTTACATGATAAAAGTCTTCAGAGAGTACGTAAGCTCTCTTGTAATGAAAATATTCATGCTTTTATTCAAGCAACTGACTTGTGGCTATTCCCTGTAAAGATTGCAATTCTCAAGCTTAGTGTCTGAGGTTGCTGGATAAAGACATTAAGAGAAAGGTCTGTAGACATATAGACAATTTCTGTACCAGTGGTGGCCAGTTTTCAGTACTGAAGGTGGGTGAACTGCATCCAAATCAGTGACTGATAAAGTGTCTGTTGATGAAGGCTTATGCTCCTGCCTTTTCTGACTTGGACAGTAAGTATCCTTTTGTTCACTTGTTCTGAGATGAAAACCACTAATGATCATTAACCTTTCTCCCCACATAATTTCAGATTTCATTTGCATTTTCTAATTTGTCTTATTCCTGTAGTTGGTCAGTGATTATTTCCTGCTTCTGGAGTGAGAAAATGTCTCCATTGTATAACAGCTGCAAGTACTAAGGCTGTTTTCTAATCTAGTTTACTTTCTACCCCATACTTAAATTTTAGGGGGGAAAAAAAAAGTTGAACAGTATTTTAACAGTTTCCTGAGAGAGAGAGAGACTCTTTGCTGTGGACAGGTTTCACTCTAAGGATTTAGCCATTTTCAGTTGACTTGTTCTTGAAGGAGTTTCAGCCAGCTCTTAAGCTGCCTTCCTGCATCAGTGTTTTTTCTAAAACATTGGTTTAGTTTTCCCTTTGCTAATTTTGATGATTTCAGCTGAAAAACATTTCCACACTGGAACCAGCCCAGCCTACCTTACGGAGGTTGATGAAGAGTTTGAGTCTCTTGTGTTTACTTTTATCTTTCATTGTAGGTGTTTTGTTTCACATTTTATAAAAAGAAAACACAATTTTTCATCTAGTTTTACTTCTGGATTATGTAAGCCTATACTAGTCTTCTACAGCCTGTCATGGGTTTGCTTTCTTAGAGCTGGAATTAATGATACCGTTTTGGATTTGACAAAAAGATAAAAGGACACCAGAAGTCTAAATAAAAATCTTGCAAATATTGGTTGTTCTTCAGCATTGCAAAGGAAAGAACATCGGGACTGTGGACTCGTATTAGCAGTTGTATTTGGAAAGTATGAAAAACAAGTTTTCATGGTCCAGATGCGGGAAGAGCAAGTTAATTAATGTCTTCAGCTGTTCTTTGATTTAGATTTTGAGGGGAAACTTAAAGTCTTAAAATTCATGTTGATATTAGAGCTAAGACTAGTTGCAGCAAAGTTTATTGGTAATAGTAATAATTGTTCATTCTTGAGTGTTTTCAGTACTGGTAATTGGGTTGCATTGCTGAGGCTTTGCAGCTGCTATGGGTGGCAGTCTTTCAGAGTCCTAATGTGTACAGTTAATGATTTACTAAAAACATGTTGCAGTTTCTGAGATCTTTCTCTCCTTGGTGTTTGTAAGATCAAGGGACCACTAAGGCAGCCTGTCTCTTTCATATTAGCCTAGTGGCTGTCTCCTCTATAAAAGTAACTATTTCTTTAATGAGATTATTAATTGTTGATGGTTAATGAAGCGTCCCCTAAGTATCTTTATAACATAAGTGATATTAGAGCAATTAAACCACCTTCTTTTTCAAAACTCTTAGTGGAAACCTGACTTGAACAGCACGTGAGGATGTATTGAGAAGAAAAACTTTTCTTCGGATGGAGTTTTACATCCAAGAGTAGAAGGATGACTTTTAAAACAAAACATATTGCTGTACTTCTGCTGTTCATTAGTTTAAAAAGGAAACCCTCATTTTTAGTAACTTCCTTTACACTCTTAGTGAAATGTTGAAAATACTTAAATGCACTGGGCTAGTAAAATGTTTTCTTTCACAGAGGAAATAAGATATTTAATTTCTTTCATCAGTAGCTGTAATTGTCAATGTTATTAGCACTAGGAATGCTTTTCCAACTTAGAGCATTTACTGAGTATATCTATTTGCATATCAGTCATGCAGTCTGTATTCTTCTTTGGAGATTGGTTTTTTGATGTTTAGGGGTTTTTTTTAATGGTGTAATGTAGTGAGTCATCTCCACTGACTCAATTCATGACTTAAAGCCAATTTTCTCACTTAATTATCTGGACTATTGCTGTCAGAATGTTTTTTGAGTCCTATTGACAACTATTAAACCTAATGAAAATCGTTTTCATTAGACATTCTATTTAAAAATAGGGCTGTGTAGATTCCTGTGTGCTACATGTTTTAAAGATAAATTTGTTTAGTTGTTCTCTATATTAATGTATTTGCTTATGTAATTTTGTGTGAGATGAGAGAGCTTCCTTATTTTTTCAAAATCCTGAGTGGAAACAATAATTGTAGTTGCAGTTTAATTTGTAGAATTCTTGTAGCTGAGACTGGAAGAGAATCATGTAGTATGATGTTTAGCTTGAAGGAATTAGCTCTGGATTCAGATTGCAGGAGAAATCTTGGATTTTGAAAGATGATCAGTATTTTTCCCTGAAAAGTATGAAATATGGCTCTGTGTACTGGGATAAAATTAACTACTTTGGGCTATTGTTAAAGTCTGGATTTTATATATAGATTTTGATTGATAAACCAAAGAGGGTAAGGTGACAAGAGAGGTGGCTTTCATTACTTGTCTTGGCATTACTGTGGTCATCATTCTTTAGCTGAAAGGTGAGTGAATAGTCCTGTGTTAACTGGGAAGTGCACCTCCTGGCCACCACACTTGAAGAAAACTGTATGATCTATTGACTATTCCTGTTGATAACTTGCTTTGTGCTCTTCCATGCTGAATTTATTCTATGTCATCATTTTCTTTTTGCACTATTGTTACCACAAATATTGGAGACAAGATTTTAAATTTTCTTCAGGCTACTGCAGTTGCAAAGCCTGTTTGCAGTGGAAAAAAAAGTAGTATTGGTTTGCCAGTTAAAAATACTCAGCTTTATGAACACTTGTATGTTTGTTTTCAGTGTGAGAATGGAATTGTATCTGATATGTTCTCTTGTATCAATTCTTAGGTTTATTTTAAAAATTATTAGTTTCACGATTTTAGACAGTGAATTAAAAAAAAAATCCTAATATATATTTTTTAAAGTCTTCCTGGCAATTCACTGTTGTGTACTTAGACTACTGGTGTCAGTGATGATTGAGGTGTAAGAATTTTGCGTATGATATACCTCAGGTGATCAAGAAATCTTGGTTTTTATACTTGTAAAAAGATAAGCCAACAGAGTACATTATTAAATGTACGGTGTATATACAGCTTGAAAACTGGGTGTATTCAATAGTTGTTACAGTTGACATTAATGCAGATTAATGCAAATTACGCAAATGAACTGGACCTTCTTGCATTAGTGAGTTCTAACGTATTTTACAAGAACTCTGCAACACTTTGAAAGCTTTGGAGTTGTCTAAACATTTACGCTTTTGCAATAGGATGTGATAGGATATGATTCTTGGTTTGCTTCCTTGTTAGTTTTGGGTGTTGGGTGTATTTTTTTTTAACATTATGCTTTACTACATAGTCTTAATGGCTTTCTTTTCCCTCATAATTGCATATCATCCATTTGTCTTGTTCTCTTCCAGTTTAAGTTCTTTTCCCAGGTACCAGGTGACGTCAGAGGTTCTTAATCCTCCAAACATACTTCTCTAGTGAAAATACAGCTCTCTTCTCTTGCTGCTCGATTTTTAACTCCCTTTTATGGGCAGTTGTGGGTGGCTTCAGGAAGGGGGCTGAAGCAGGCTGCCACTCAACAGAAGAATGCGCAGTCTTAGAGTGAGGAAAAGAAACTGAGAAGATAATCCTGCCATTGCTATGTTTTGCAAAGGGCTTGAGTATCCAAGAATGAAACTCTCAGATGGGCTGGAATATTAACCAGTGCTGGTTGAGCTACTCCATCATAACTGGTATTTTTTTCTCTGTTGTGGTCTGGAAAGAACCTATGGAATAGTTGACCTAACTTACCTGCCATAGCTGCTCATACTCACATAGTAAGTAGCTGTCTAGGATGTGATTTATGTGGGGTCGGTCTGAAGTTTTGTTTTCATCTGGACTCCTGCAAGTACAGGTTTTTGGAAATTATCCACATGCATGTCTTTATAGTTACTGTTGAGTGTCTAATTAATGATGTATGCTATCGGCTAACACTTGAAATTGAGGATTTTCTCTGGCAGGAAATTGATCTTAAATCTATTAACTCTGTGTGAAAAAAGTTCAAAAAGCACGTGTTGTGAACATGCAACACGTAACAATAATCATGATTCTTGTAGGCAGTCTGATAAATGAATAGGTAGCAGAAAACATAAGGCACATTTCTAGATCCTGAGTCTATAGCTGAAATGTTTTATATGGTGGTAATCAAACAACATAGTTAAAGCTTACAAGGTGGCAAATTATTTCATGGCTTTGTTACAAAGGTTAGCCTAGACTAAAAAGTACGAATTACAGGTTCTGCCCCTTTATGTTGTCATACTTACTGTTAAATAAGGATTAGGAGCATTTCAGGATGTCAAAGCACTGCTTTATTGCTTGGAGGAAGTGTGATACGCTTTTCTAAAACCTGTATTGTATAGCTTGCCAGTGCTTCTGTGCCTAGCAAAGAAAACACATTTAAGTCTAGTAACCAGTGCAGCTCTGTATTTAACAGCCTTAGCTAGCTGGCGGTATATGTGAGCCAGCCATGGCACATGTCATGTTAAAAAAACCTAACAACCACTTGCCAGCTTGGAGTTAAACTAGTTATGTGCAGTGATTCAAAATCTAGTACTTTCCTTTGTAGCTAAAGAGTATCTCGCAGCTCTTTGTGGCAGGTCCTGGTTTCTCACATGCACAGTCTGATTAATGGAAACTGACGGTCACAGTGATTTTTCTGCTGTGCTGGGTGAGGGATTGCTACTGAAGAAAATGCAACACTTTCCTTCTGCTTTTTTATGTCAACATTTTCAATGTTGTTATATGCTAGTTTTGTGATTTAACTCCTTGATTACAGTTTGTAGGTATGATTGATTCTACCGGTTTTAGGATCAATTAAAAAAGTAAAAGGGTCAATTAAAAATAAAAGCTGCTGGTTTTACTTAAAATGTCAGTTGGCATTACTGTGGAAGATCGGACAAAGTAGTTTCATGTTGCGTTAGAAGTTTTAACGTGATGTCTGGGGTCAGCATAAGAGGTCCTTAGAGTTCTTCACTAGCCCTTCATAGCTGGCCCTTAAAGCCTGCCATTTCTCTTAGTTTATGCTTGGATTTTTCCTCTCCACACTAAAGCATAGTCTTTTCACAGCAGTGTATGATCTTAAAATACATCGTGTAGGTTAGTATGAGTTACTGGAAATAAAGTTACTGACCTGAGAGCCTTTTGTCACATACCTTATGACATTTTTTCCACGCCAGGATATTTTTACAAGACTCTTTGCTCTTTTCTGTCAAATACACTATCTGCTGCTGTGTGTGAAGATAGAAGACTCATGTTTGACATCCCAAATGTGATTACACTATGCAAAACCGTCAAAACACTATGCATCTGTCTTGATTTGATTAATATTTCCATTTAAAGGTAGCTTTTAGCAAGACTGGTTCAGTTGCCTAATACATGGAATTCTTTCACACTGCCTCACTACTTCTTGTCTTAAATCTTAAGTGGAATGATTTTTCAGGACCAGGTAAACTTTTTTGCCTGTGCTTATTCTAAGCACTCGTGTGTTTGTTCATTCAGGTGGAATATACATTTACATCCTTGCAGAAAATTGATGAGGAGAGAAATTTTGGCAGAAGTCATTAGTTTTCATTTTGAACTACGTTTTTTTTATTTAATTCTGGGTACTGTCTTTTGAGTATTGCCTGCTACAGGCTGTGGTTCATGATCTGCAATGTCAGATTTCTTTTGCTCTTGGATGACTGAGAATCAATTGAAACTGGATCAAATTGGTGTGTTGTCTGTTTTAGTATAAATGCATGTTAGAGTTTATGTTGATACCATGCTTTTACACTGGTTTCAAAAGGATGGTCAGTATCTGACCTGCCATACCAGTAGAATGATGCAAGCTATCAAAAAATGTACCACCACTGAGTTAAGACAAAAGATGAACCGTCAGATTGAATTTCTACACCATAATACGCCACCATCAGAGCTTGATTTTCAATCAACACAAGTGCTTTTGCATTGTGAAACTAGTTGGACTCTTAATTGAACCACAGCCTTTAGGCAATACTGTAAAACCAGCTTTCTGTACAGTTAAAGTGTAAATACACTTTTAATTGATGGTAAGCAGAGCTTGAAAACTGATTCTTTTGCAGTTGATCATGTAGTTTGCTGCATCTGATAACTGAAACTCGCGATATTTAAACCTTTAGCATGATACAAAAATGTGTAAGCATTGCTGTATTGAGCTTTCTTCCATTTGATTTAAAAAACCGGGAGTACAGTTAACTTTATTCCTTGTACATTTTGGTGATCAATGGAAACTTCTGAAACATGAAAGTTTGTGTTTTCATGCAGCAAATGGTGGGAATGTTTTAAGTTCTAAGAATGATAGGTTGACCATAAAAACTATGTTTGCTTTCAGAGAGAACAGGAAATGAGAATGGGTGATATGGGTCCCCGTGGAGCAATAAACATGGGAGGTAGGGATCTGAAGGAAAAGGCTTCTGTAATGTAAAATTTCTTTTTCTTTGGGACTGTACATGTTACTCAAGCACTATTTATTAGTGATATCTACTGGTAAAAAGGAGTAAACAGTATTAGGAAATAGGAAAAACTTAGATTTAATGATTTTGGTTATTTTCCCAAGGTGTATCTTTATTTTATTGATTTTAGTACCTGTGGGAGAAAAATATGGTGTGAAGCTAAGAGACCAAAAAGGCAGGGACAGGTGATCTCTTGAAATTATCTAACACAAAAAAGGGAATCCTCTGTTCAGAAAGTATTTGGTGTTCTTTTGGAGGAAGTGCCTGCTGAGAGAAGTTGGCACTGTAATGTCACGCAGTGAAGTGACGTCAAGCTTAAACTTAAGTTCCTGTTGACATACCAAATGAATAATGTGGTTGCTGTTCTGTTAATGTATCGCAAGTCTGTATTTGCAAATATTCTCAGGTTACAGTCTCAGCCGTTACTGTGAAGTCTGGAAAAGTACATTCTTAATTAGTGCTTGTTCCGTGTACGCAGACTGAATCCGTTTGGAATCTTTCCTATCATATATCTGCTTTTAAACAAGACTGAAACTTTGAATATTTCTTTGAAATGCAATTGTCTAAACTGTACTGACTGTCAGTATATATCTATCTATCTATCTTGGAAGCTTTCTGATGTTTGTTAGAGATAAGATGATATGGTAAAGAAAAATCAGTACTCTGTGCATTTTGAATTTGAAAGTACATATAAAACTTAGTACATTGTTGCTTGACCTTTTGAGTAATCTGAATTTATGGACTAATGAATCTGCTTTTAAAATCTGGTCTGGATTTAAAAATACGTTTTTCACCATTTCCTTGCATTTATTAGTTGAGACACATTTCTAGCTGCAAAATAAGGCTTTTTCTTTCGGTGAAGATGAGGAGCTCTAAAAACAATCCTAAAGGAAAACACGTTGTCTACAAGTTATTGACAAATAATACACTGAAGCACAAATAGTGACTCAGTATTTTTTATTTTATAGTTACTCTTTTGCATATTATTGCAGTCTACTAGAAAATTGCATTTACTTAGGACAGTCTGTAAATATTGATACCAGATCCACAAGGTACAATTCTTGCATCCAAATGCTAAATGTGTTTGTGTAGCCATCAGTTGTCAGCCCTTTCTGGACAGTTTAGTGCTTACCAGTGATGATATATTTTTGATTTACGAGCTTTGTGCTATGATACTAATACAAATGCTATTCCTAAAGAAGTTACAGTAATGGTGAGCTACTGTTTTAAGAAGGGAAAAGTAGTCCTCACAGCAAATAGGTAGTATTTGTAGTCACAGTGTCTGACTTTAGGGTAGCTTACTGTAGAGATTTTTTTTCTTCTTTCTTCAGCCCATTAACAACCCTGCCACTAAACAAAAAAAACCTGACCCCAGAAACCTGCCACAGGCTTTAAGTAGTAGAGTTTGAACTGTTGATCGTAGCAGCCTTTCTCAACATTGCTTTTTGAATTGTGACTTGTTTTTTTAACTGGCCTTTACCTGTGCCATTTGTGACTTTTTATCATTGGTGCATTGGGGGCCTGGTGGAGTATCTTCAGCCAGGGAGATAGCCACATGAGTATTATTAAAAGGCCAGGTACTCATATGGCAAATGTATTTACCTTTGAGGGATTTGTGAGGGACCATTGTTTTTCACAGT
Organism: Phoeniculus purpureus; assembly: GCA_028565055.1. Classification (NCBI taxonomy): domain Eukaryota; kingdom Metazoa; phylum Chordata; class Aves; order Bucerotiformes; family Phoeniculidae; genus Phoeniculus; species Phoeniculus purpureus. The sequence continues at coordinate 19,578,289 of JAOXOE010000698.1, forward strand.
GCTTTCTGCAGCACGCAAGTTTTGAGAGGATCTGTATATCCCATCGTAGCCCTTAACTGACTCTTAATGCTGTGTGCAGCAAGTTAAACTTTTCAGTAGCTAGGGAAAAAAGTGCCTTTTTTCAAACTTTCTCTGGATTTATGAGATTTACTGACCACAACCTGTGCCCGACCTTGGCACATGCAGTTAGGGCACTGAGTACACTACTTCACCCCTCCAGGTTACAGAGAAAGACCTTTTTTAGTGTCTCATTTGTGGCATGAACTCCAACGACTGTTTTGCATCTCTTGCTGAACCTGATTCGGTGAATTAATTACTAACATCAGTGCTCTACCAAAAGGAATGGGCAATCAAGTTGTTTGCTCCTACAGTCTGCTTTGAAGCTAGGAGGACCTCCGAGGTATAACTGAAATGCTGTAGTGGCCTCTTGCTGTAACTGTGCAGGACTCCACTCTCTCGTTACGTTACACTCCCTAGCTGTCCTCTTGTTTGAGCTGTCACTGCCTGAAACTAGAATATACAGGTTTGTTTGTGTAGGGCACTGTACATCACCCTGGAAACAATACAGGTGGATTGGTGTGATGCAGAGGATAAGAACTTTGTTACGGTTGAAGCATAAGCAAACACAAAGTTTGTGTGGCCAGCTGGCTAAGTTGAACTAGGCTCGTTAGGAAGTCACTGACTTGCCAAGGCTACTTGTTAATGCTAGACTGCTTCCAGCCTCTGAAAGTAAAGCTTCCTCATTCTATGTACCAGGCTGCTCAGGATAGTGATGGAGTCATTGTCCTTGGAGGCGTTTAAATGACATGTAGACTTGGTGCTCAGGGACATCTTTAATGATGACCTGTTAGAGCTGGCTCAAAGGTTGGACTTTTGATGATCTTACAGGTCTGTTCCAACCAAAGATACACTGTGAGATTGCCAGTTTAGATTTGTTGTATTTAGTCACAGATAACACTAAAAATGAGCATATTCAACAGTAATTCTTTTGATTTATAGCGCAATCTTTTACCTGCCATATGAACCGATCATGCTTGTGAGTAGGTAAGCAGAATTCAGCTTGCACATACCTTGTATTTAGCATAGTAAGGAGCTCACCCTATGACGCTAAGCTCAAATGAGTTCTGCTTTTCAAAAGTAGAGGGTTTTTCTCTGTCACTTCTAGTGAAATTGGTTAGTACCTTGTGCCATTGTTGCATGTATTGGTTTTGGCATAATGTGTATGATCAAGCCCAGCCATGTAACATTAGCAGCAGTGTGTTGAATGCAGTGGTTTAGCTGACTGCTGTGATAGGAGTGCTCAGGCAGCTAATAAGATGCAGTTTTGCAGAGTGGCAGAGGTGCATCTGTGCTAAATGTCCTCCCAACGATGCACATTTACATAGCCATTACTGAAGAAGCTGCACGTCTGATGAAAAGCAAGGGATTGACTTTTTAGCAATAAAAAATAAGTTCATTAATCTGGCAACATGTCAGATTATTTGATGTCTGTTGTCATGACTTAAGACAACGATTAGGTTTCAAAGGCATATGCTATTCCACTATCAAATTCTGGATGTGGATTCTGGCTGCAAAGGATGAGCTGCTGTGGGGAAAAAACTGCATCACCACCACTAGTCTTAAAGTTGATATTTTGTAATAGCAGATGTAAATGACACATAGACTCGAACTTACTGCTTTCTCATAACAACATGAGGAAATAATAATGAAGCATAAGAAGAATATTTAATAATAAGAATTTACCTACTTGTTGAGTGTTACTGGGTACCAGCAGAGTGGTGTTTCCTGTAGCACATATAGCTGTGGGCAAATAGTCCTCCTCTAAAGATGTTATGAAGTTTTTCTTCTGACTTTTACTGTGAATCAGACTTTTGAAGGAGATTGTTCTGTGACTTTCAAATCTAAAAAGTTTTCTTAGTTTTCTGGTACTTTTGCTACTATAAATTACATTGACATGCAAGGGTGATTTATGCCATATTACAAATAATTGATTCTAAAGTTGAGTTCCATCTTTGGTGTTGCTTTTAGATGTTAGACCAATGCACTAATGTATTACTGGTAGAACAGTTCTTGCAAACGTATATTGAATGTATTGTGGTCTCAGAAGAGTCAGTTTGCCTTATAGGTGCCAGTTACAGCACAATCACTTGAAATTTTTGCTCATTTTGCTGTATATATGATGCATATCATGTGCTATATGAACTCTTTGATTCCTGCATAGGAAACCATACAGCTATGCTTAGCTCTAAAGATCAGAGTACTTCAATACGTGCGACAGTAAAAAGTAATAGGCATGACTGAAAATCTGTTTAAAAGCAGATGATTGAGATAAATGTACAGTCTCAAAGAATATTTTTATTTTAAGTATTCAAAGTCTTGTACATTTGGCTTTTAAAATATTGTAAACTGTTTGTTTATTCTTGTAAAAATTCAGCTAGGACAGCTCTAAGTATAGATTGTTTTGCATAGATGCGTTTAGCCCAGCACCTGCTGGTAACCAAGGCCCTCCTCCAATGATGGGTATGAATATGAACAACAGAGGAACTTTGCCTGGCCCTGCAATGGGTCCTGGTCCTTCCATGGGACCAGAAGGAGCTGCAAATATTGGAACACCAATGATGCCAGATAATGGAACAGTGGTAATGTATCATAAATTTAATTACTTTGAATAGCTGTCACGTTTCATGGCCCATCTTTGTTACCAAAGATATTTTCACACTGACTGAGAACAAGTTACATGTTTTTAATCTGTTAAAAGTAATTGATAAAACTTTTTGATGCAATTAATTTACAGCACAGAAGTGAGGGAAATCTTTCTTGCTATGAAAATCCTGCTTTCATTGAATAGCAAAAGGACTTTAAATTGGGGTTAGTGTGTCCAGCATTAGTGGCAAAACTTTGAGTGTATGATCGGTCATGAAAGTCTCACTAATCAAAGGAAATAACTTCTATGAAATAAAGAAACAACATGCCAGAGTAATCTGTAAATATGGGCTTTGCTGGTTTTCCTTTTGTGAAACTAAATTCTGTATTTTAGCATGCTGGGTTTTTTTAATGGATGAATGTTGGGACCTAAGTAGTGTGAAGATATCTTTGTGTAAACTACTTATTTTTTAAAGCAAATTCAGTGGTTTTTATATTTCCTTTCTAACACTATTGAAAGCATGAGATTACGACAGTAACTGTCTCACTTAGAAAATAAGTATGCCAAGAGCTGCTAGAGATAACTGTCATACCAGTACAGGAGAAATGGTATTGCCCAGTTTCCAGAGGTGCTATGGACGTTACGTTCCCGTGTACATCTGGAATTTTCTATCAAGAGCAGGTATGCCATTGGGATGCACTTAAAGCACTGGCCATTTTTGCTCTGTTCTCATAGGCAGTCACTTTTCCTAGCTGTAAGGTCTTATGTAGAGAAACAACTATATAATCTGACTTTTTACATTTGTTTTACTAGTCTGTAACAAGATATTTGGGCGGCTCTAGTGGTGATGTGATGTACAGGAGTGTAAACAGTGATTCCATTACAGTTCTATTGGAACACAGAAGCATTTTGTAGCTGTGTCTTTTAATACATGGCGTCTCAACACTACCTGTCTGTGACTGAGCCATCTTATAAAGAAGTTTGGACAAAATTCCATATTCCTTAGAGGAAAATGAGGTTTTAATTGAGCACAAAGTAAATAGTGAGTCTGGCCTTTTACCAGTTTTAAAGGAGAGGATCTCACTTCACATGACAGGAGCCAGCTCATTTTATCATTTTTCACAAAGCGGAGCAAGTGAGTTCCACAGAACAGTGTTACCGGAGATGCTTTTGGTGGACAGCACTGTGTCACTGAGCACCTCTGGAACATTCTCCTTTAACACTGAAAAAGATGTGTAAGGAGAAGAACACAATGTCATACAAAAATCCCAGTATCTGTCTCAAACCGTTGTTTTTCTACAGAAAACCATTGCAGGTATGGAAATACAGGGAACATACTGACTTCAAAACGCGTGTTTTAAAAGCACCCTTTTTTTTAACTTGCATTTTCTTCTGCATGTTACTGAAGGACAATTTAGAGGTTTGCATTTTGTTCTGGGGGCTTTCATTTCTTTGGGGTTTTTTCCTTCCATTTTCAGTTTTTTAATTTTGGAGTCAGGCCCTACAGAGAGACATGGCCTTTGTATAACTTGTTGGAAAGATACCTCAGACATCTTTGAGGGCTACTGTCTAGTAAAACACTGTAAGAATTCATTTAACTTCCACTGAAGAGAATATGGAGAATATGCTTTATAGACCAGAAATAGTTTTAACTTTTTAAATGTGATGTTTTTCTTAAAAGGAAAATATATATGTAGAGCAAAGTTTGTCAGTCATCCTTTTTATTCCACTGTAGTTGTTTTTAACATAGATTGTCTTTGAAAATAACGTGTTAAAAATAGTCCTCCCCATACTTTCTTGTAGGTAGTTAATTACTACAGTTTTCACATTAGCTGGAGAAAGGAATCCTTTCTGGAAAGAGAACTTCTTGTCAAAAAGTCAAATGGTAAAACTTATCAGGAGTATATGATAAGCTGTTTGTTGACATTCATAGCGATCGCTAACAAGCTAGCATACGTTAAAAGATAATTTTAAAACAGGTTTTAGCCAGTGCTGCAGATTGTAGGGTGCTTGGGGAACTAGTAGATCTTCATGCAGCTGTCCAAGTAACTTTTTTTCTTACTCAGTGTCAAATTTTAAAGAATTCACAGATACAGAATTGTGATCCAAGTTGCAAATACTTTAACCTATATAGATGAAGTGCTGTTTCTTACATAATATATAAGAATTAGCAGACTAGTTATACTGCTAGTTCTGGAGTTAACCTTTCAGAAGAATTCTTGTGATTCAGGCATAAAAATCGAGTATAGTATGTTCTTGTATGTTCTTGTTCTGCTCTGAGTACCAAGGTTGGTAATGCAGATCCCTGTACAGAAGGAGTTTCTTCTGAAAGAATAACTGGTCTCAACAAGTCAATGAGTTATTCCAAGGTCTGATTGTGCTATATATCTATGCTTTGAATTGCTTATGTTGAGTTAGTGTTTTAAATTTCATTGAAGGGAGGTGCAGGTTCTGTTTTTAAACATTTTTGTAAATATTGAACTGTAAGTGCTCAGACCTGTATTCAGTTTTAAGCCTTAAACGATACAGCCAATTAAACATGTGTAAGCACATAAATATGCTTATTAATATTGCATACAGAACTAAAGAAAATAAATGTGGAATGTTAACTGAATTTTCATTTTAGGTGGATATTACAGATTCTTTTTTTTTTAAACTGAGCATAGTCCAGTCATGCATTTTATTACTTGTTGTGGCAGTTTTAAAAGTCTGACTGAAGATTCCTGAAGCACCATACAAATGACTGACTCCAGGTAGTAGGGTTATACTGCTATTAAAGGAATAAACCTGCAGTCTCTAGAAATAGGGAAACTGATTTTCTTTTTTCCTGCCTATAATTTAAGGGAGAGGCCTTGTAATGAATAGGACTTGAGTATAAAGTTGTTTGCTGTCTCTTCTGTTACACAGACAATGTGTATTCTTTCAGATGTGCTTGACATTCAGCACCAGAGTTGGTCTCAATACTTAAGTTTTGATTTTTAATTTACTTTTCAAAGTTGGAGCATAACGTTAGCGCTCTTTAATTTCCAGCTCTTTTTCCGTAATAACTAATTGAATTGCTCCTTTCTTCCCTCTATGTATGTGTGATCCTGATTCTACTGGACTATCTGCTGAACTTCATGACATCGTCACTTGTGGTTTTTGTTGTAACTTACATTTGGCATGTTCCAAATGGACTTGTATTAGCATAATGAGAGATTCCCTCAAGGAGGTCCATCGCAGATGGGTTCACCTCTGGTTAGTAGAACGGGCTCTGAAACTCCTCAGCCGCCAATGAGTGGTGTAGGTGCCGTGAGTGGTGGACCTGGTGGCTTTGGTAGAGGAAACCCAGGGGGCAACTTTGAAGGACCTAACAAGCGTCGCAGATACTAAAACTTACTTACTTCATTCCTTACTTACTGTTTAGAAATTCCAGTAGAATTATATGGTGATATGCCTTTATAATTTTAGCTGTTACCTGGAAACGGTTTTACTGTTATTGTAGTCTTTAAAACAGTTTCTTTTGTAAAACTTTTTTTGTATTCAGTCATAGGCTTTGTAGTATAGAGCAGAAATGATGCGGGTTATGATGTAAGGCAATGTGTTTGTGACTCTAGCAAAATACAATGTGTGACTATGCTGTAAAACATGCGGTTATCTGATTACAATAAAATATAAAAAATCACTCGAAAGGATTTTGGGAATGTTATTACTAATACTGGGTGAGAATAAGAGTACGCTTAATTATAAGTAGCATCATTTTGTTCATTCTTACGTAGTTTCTACTGTGTGTCAAGAAAGCTCTTAGTAGTGACTCTTTTCAGCTAAACTGCATGTTGCAGTGTATGCTATGAACTGCTTTTGTTTGCTTTGTGTTTTGAAGAGCATAAAATTTTATACAAAGTGTTCACAAGGATGCTGTGTCCTTGCATCTCAGTCTCCCATTGCAAGTGTACTCATTATAATAGGCTGATCAACAGAGTTTTATCCATTACTGGAAAATTTAACTTGGGGGGCGAGGAGGGGGAGGGGAGGAATGCACTTGGGAAAAGTAATCTGTATGTCTGGTTTGTTCATAACACTGTGAATGAAATTACCTAAATCACTTGTCTGCAGAACCAACATTGTTGTGACATCTGTGTGTTGTACCGATCACTGAAGTATTTTACCATTGCAAAGAAGGAGATGTTTGTGCTAGCTGGTTTAAAGCCTTGCACTGTGTAATGCATCGTTACAGGTATGCATTTCCCCAATGGTTGGTTTGGATTGAAACAAGTCTGTTATCAATGATTTAAGTGTTTGATTAGGAGGTAAAAATGTGTTTTTTCAAGTTAAAAGAAGTGCTCACTTAGAGTAGAGTGATCCCTCTATCCCTGTCCATTCAGAAGGATTGCACATGAGTATTCTTCATAAATGTTCTATGAAATGATGAATTTAAAAAACACCCAACAAACCCATTTCCAACACAGCTCAGGCTAGATTTGCTGATTGAGTGTTAAGATAAAACTGATGATTAATCTGTTAGGAAGCTTATTGTGTTACAGAATGTCACTTACGGAAGAAGATGGAAAAGACCTGTTGGTTCTATTCCTGTAATGCTAAGAAAGCAGGGATAGTTCACTCAGATTTTCAGAAATAGAAATTATAAGACTCAATTCTCTGCATTAATAATGATACTAAATTGGTTAAAAACTGTATTGAGAGAACATGGTGCTCTAATTATATTGAAATAATATGGTAGGCAAGTAGCGGAGAGAACCTGTGGATAACTTCTTCATACAGCAGCAGTGGTCTTGACAGCAGGAGTGGTCTTGATGAATTGTGAGTAGATGAGTAACAGCAAAGTTGCGGCATTGTGGAAGTACGTGTAGTTCTCTTGCCAGTGTTACACGGCTTAAGAGTTTGCTTTCTTACAATCCAGGAGTTAACACACTTGTTAGTAGCTAGAGATACCACATTTTTCTCTAGAGTGTCTTTGATGTTGCCCTTTTTCACTCAGCTTGAGACGCATGCCACACTTTGTAACCTGAGAGATCATTACTCCAACCCTCCTGCCATGGGCATGGACACCTCTCAAGTAGACTTGGTTGTGCAGGGCTTCATCCAACCCGTCCTTGAACACCTCCGGAGATGTGGCATCCACAGCCTTTCTGGGCAGTCATTTCCAGAGTCTCTCCACCCTTGTACTGAAGAACCTCTTCCTAAGATCTAATCTAAACTTTCTTTAGTAAGTCTTTCTCTGTTGTCAACCCATCTTGTAACTATGCGTGGGATTGGCTGGACCCAGATGCAGGACTTTGTACTTGGACTTGTTGAAGCTCATACAGTTTGCACAGGCCCACTTCACAAGTCTGTCAGGGTTCGTCTGGATGGCTTCCCTTCCTTCAAGTGAGTCTGCTGTACCACTCAGCTTGGTGTCATCGGCAGACTTGCTGAGGGTGCACTCAGTGTCAGTGTCCAGGTCACTGACAAAGATGTTAAAGGGCGCTGGACCCAGGACAGATCCCTGAGGAACTCCACTTGTCACTGGTCTTCACTTTGACCTGTTGATTGCCACTCTTTGAGTGTGAACTTCTAGCCTGGTTCTTGTCCACCAAGTGATCCATCCATCAGTTGCACGGCTCTCCATCTTAGAGACAAGGATGTCACATGGGACAGTATCGAATGCCTTGTGCAAGTCCAGGTAGATGACATTGGTTGCTCTTCCCTTATGAAGCAGAGCTATAACTATTGTAAAAGGCCACCAGAATAGTCATGCATGATTTGCCCTTTGTGAAGCTGTGTTGGATGTCACAGATCACCTCGTTATTTTCCATATGCCTTAGTACAGTTGCCAGGAAGATCTGATCCCTGATCTTTCCAGGCACAGAGATGACTGGTCTGTAGCTTCCCTTTTTAAAAATGAGAGTTATGCTTCCCCTTTTCCAATCTGTGAGAACTTGGCTAGACTGCCATGACTCCTCAAATATGATGGCTGGTAGCCTAGCAACTTCAGCTGCCAGTTCCCTCAGGACCATGGATGTATCTGATTAGGTCCCATGGACATGTGAACCCTCAGGTTCCCCTCAGGTTCTCTAGATGTTCTCATACCTGATCTGCTCCTGCTGTGGGTGGTTCTTCAGTCACTCAGACCGAGCCACTTGCCTCAGTGGCTGGTGTGACCCACAACGCAATAGTGAGTTAGATTTAACATCTCCCTTACTTGATGTATGTATCAAGGTATGGCACTCATTCCAAAAGGACCTGCAGTTGCTTTTACTTGGCACACTGTTCCTAAAATACAGTGTTTGGGAAGATTGCGGTTTTTTCACTAGGTGTAAGATGGTGTTGGCATGTGGCATCTACTGAAGCACTGCTTTGGTGTACTGGGCTGTCGTGAAAACACAGCTCACACTGCTGGCAACTCAGGTTTCTTCTTGTCTCACATTTCCTGCTCTTGTACACGGTGGTGGTATGAGGATTCAGAAAATACTGGTGTGAATTTATAATTCTGAATTGTGAAGTTCCATGGGGAGCATGGTTTAAGTATAACTTGAACTAGATTCTCAAGAAGCCTGTTCAATTTTTTTAAAAGGAAAGGCTGTGTCTTTCAGGCCTTCTGGCTAACTGCTGGGCATTTACTTAGATCTCCTTTACTGTACCTGTTCCAGAAGTACATTAAAGACACCAAATCTGCAAAGCACTTCATTCTGTCCCTGCCAGCCTCGTGCTATTTTAAGTGCTTGTTCGTTGCACTGTGGTGTTGCTAGCAAGCAGAGCTGTGTATGTGCTTGGAGACTATTGTAGATTTTAGCTTACAATGACTTTTGTTCCACAACTGAGCTACCCTTCCTGTAAAACTGGGGTGGTGCTGGATTCATCTGATCTCCTTACTGCAGAAAACCTAATCTCTTGTTAAATATCTGCAAACCAAACCTGTATGTCCTAAAAAATAGTAAAATGTTGAATTCGGTCACACTTGAAAGATCTAATGAAGAAAGCTTTTTGGAGCTCATGAGAGGCTGCCAAATTCTGCTCTTAATAAAAGCTTTCTAAGGGTGGCTGCCTGGCCGTGTTCACTGTATACAGCTCAACTGTCAGGGCAGAGATTTTTGTTCTGCCATATGTGGTAGTAACTGAGAAGCTGCTTGATAAGCACATAAATTTATTAGGAAAGGGGTGATGCCAATTTGTTTCCTAAAAATGGTGTGTAGCTTGACGGGTACTGCCCATGTGCTGGAAGTGATTAATTTTTTCTTGTTCCCCATCTGGCCGATCAGTTCTTAATTTTTCCTGTTTGCACAAGTACTTAAGTTTTTAAATATCTTTGGTCTGGTTGACTAGAAAGTTCTGACTGCTGCATGCTGTGGTAAAACCAACGAGCTTGGAAAGGATACAAAGCGGGCAATTGCAATGCAGTTATTTCTGGTTGTACTTTCTGAGTTTTTATGTTATTCCTGAAACTTAAGTCTAAACTGCATACTTTTTCACATGAGATGAAGTTTTAATAGTTAAAGACAGCAAAGCTTTCCTATTCCACTTCAGTAAAATAAAGCACCACCAGAATGGAGGTCGTCAGAATCATAGAATCATTAGGAATTGGAAGGGACCTCGAAAGATCATCTAGTCCAATCCCCCTGCCACAGCAGGATCACCTGGATCCAGTCTCACAGGAACAATCCAGGCGGGGTTTAAGCCTCTCCAGAGGAGACTTTCATCATTTCTCAGTGAAAACAAGTGTTGTCAGGTTGTGCCTTGAGGCCAAGACTGGAGGACTTGAGAAAGGATGTATTTAAAATCCAAATTAACTGTCATCTTAGGAGACTTGAATATAGTCATTAGGGCACTGTGCTTCACTAGTGTGCAAAATCATCGTGGGATTTGCTTTCCTTGGGCAGTTATCAAAGGAATAACAGTCTAAGAATGTGGCCTGTAGAAAATACAGAGGTTGGACACTGCTCCTTGAGTGCGACTCAGTTCTGATTTAGTGGCAGCAACGGCGTTTGCTTTCTTAAAAATCTGCTCAGTGTGAAGGGAGAATTTAACAGCAATGGACCAACTTAATAAAAACTGGCAGGGCTTACTTAAATCAGGTATCATTTTCCCCAGTGGATTGGCTTTGTTGTCTTTTGGGTTATACAGTAAACTAGATTTGGTCTCGCTGATTTGGTGTTTTGCTATTATGAAGGAATCTTTTTTAGTTACTAGTTTTATAGGGTTTTTCCCATAAAGTACTTTTTAAAATGATAGCTGTAGGCATTTCAGATTTGTTTGCACGGTAGGTAAGAAATACTGACGTTTATCAAGATTATGTCTAAAATGTAAGTTATAGATAAAAACACGTCAAATTTTCATTAAAACAGTATTTCCTATGATTTTAAATGAATGGAAACAAGTCCTCACTGTGTGTTTTTAGTGGGATAGAATTAATAGGTCTTTTCCATCTTGAACTTCCTTAAGCTCGTATGAAAATGAAATGTGGATGTATTCATAAGAATGGCCTTGGTCTGACTTCTGAAAGCAGTGAGAGGTGGATTCAGAGCAGCGACCGTTTTTCCTGACTGAAGGAACTGTTTGGATAAGTTAGCTGAGAGTAAAATGTAGTGCAGGTGTAGGAGAAATCATTTTACAATAGCTTTATAATGATTATGTCATACCAGATGCCATGGAAAGGAAAACACACAAGTGTTTATGAATGTAGGTAAAAACTCACTGGTTTTTATGTGGTCCCTCTAAGAGAGGATGAAATGGTCAAAGGCAGACATACCAGATTCAAAAGGGGCTTAACTGCTACTGCGCTCACATGTTGATGAGGTGTCTCCATTGTTTTGGTAAGTGGTTTGTGTAGAGCTTCTGTTGATCCTACTTTGACTAGTGTGCTTTTATACCTTAATTTCTGTAGCAAAGCATAGCTGTGTCATCTGACCGAATTCATGTGCTAACTGTACGCGGGATGTAAAGTGCTCCACTTGGAAGAAGTGAGAATAAAGATGCTGTTCTTGCTTTTCGTTTCTCAGTAAAAGAACGTTGCTTAGAACTTTGAACATGACTAAGTGTGAAGGGTCCTGTCCATAAACTGAAAACGGGTGGGGAGAGGGAAATAAAATAACAATGAAACTGGGAGAAATGTGGTTTAACTTAATATCTACAGCAGAGTCACAAAAATAACCTCAAAGCCTGTTACACGTGACAGTCACCAACAGAGTTTTTGATGGAAAAGATGGGAATAGCAGTTAACATTTATGCCTTGAACTTTGTAAACTTGGAATTTAGTGTTGTACAGATGGCCCTGAAATCTATTGACGTTCTTACACGTTTTAATGTTCATGGGGTTGGTTTGTGTGATGCAGACCCTGTACTTCCTCGCTCACTGAGCTCGAGTGACTTCTCAGTACTTGTGAAAAAGGCACAGCTTAGAACAAACAGATCAGAAATAGGTTGAGGACTTCAGTGGTCTGAATAGCACAGTTACGCTCTACGTTCTCAGTGGCAAGTATTTGAAATAATGAAGAAGTCTGTTAAAACTGAGCCAAGTTGCATGTGAGCTTGATACGCCTGTTCACTTGCTGCAGTTGCCAAGGAGGCTGCGTGCAAGCCAGTAAAATACGGAAAACAGTTCATGATTTTTGCAGGAAGAAGGATCCTTACATTTGCTTTAGGGAAGCAGGACTATTCATGTGTACTTTATTTCTGGAAGGAAAAAATGTAGGTTGCAATTGCAAAGCTGGGAAATACTGTCTTTAAAAAGCTAACGGTCTTCGTTCTCTGATACCGTAGCACTGCCTTGTTCTTTATGATCTGTTCCACTTGCAATGCGCAGAGCATGTGAAAGGTAAGCTGCAGCTCCAGTTTTAGTCCACGTCAAATCAAAAGCCTTTTCCGGAAGGCTCAGAAGGAAAACTTAATAATGAAGCAGTAGTTGGTCTTCAGGTTTGTTCCGCTATGAAACACGGTGCTTTTAGAACTTCCAGCCTTTGTTACCAGTAGCAGTTCCACCTCTTGACATTTTCAGAACCAGAGCTGTGCCAAGTAACTCAAATAAAGGTTCTGCCTTAGTGTGTGAAGAATGCGATGACTACCTTTGAAAAACTGAACATTCAGAGTTTTGCAAGAAAATGTGTGAAATAGTTGTCATTTACTGAATGATTTGTTTATAAGTGAAATTTCTGTGACCTCGGCAGCTGGGATGGCTTTGCTTTTAGAACGGTGTTGGTGTTTGTGCCAGTTTATCACTGCCATGTTCTGCTTTGTGTAGTTTCTGTAATACCACCTAATGCATGTTCAGCACCATCCTCGCATCGCTGCTGCGTGCGGTTCCATGTTTTCTTCATGCTGCTGAATGCAAATGTCTGTAGGAGCAGGTACAGAGAGTTGGGTTTGTGTTCTGTAACTTGTTCAGGAGTGGTTTTCACTGCTGAGCTTGCTCTCTGGTTTGTGTGCACTCTGCATGTTCTATGCAAAATCCGCCTGTTCTCTTGCTCACGGGGAAAAGTAACGAGTCATGGAAAGATGTTTATTAGGAGAGTAAATGGAAGTCCTGGATGCCTCTTACTGCTTCTGAAATGACAGCTGGCTCAGGAGAATAAACTCACTTGGTATAGTTTCATGCATGGTTATATTTAGATCTTTTTCTTGGTTACAGCCCACTTCAGTGTCAATGTTAAAGATAAAAACGATTCTGACTTTAGTTTCCATAGATAACCGGGTTTAAATCACAAGCATGTGTACAAGACAGTAAACTAATCACAAATGACTCGATGTTTCCTCTGCATAGTACTGTAACTCCCCAAGTTGTATTAAACATAACAAAAATAAAAATTACTAGTTTGAGTTTCATCATTTTACAGTGAAATTTGAAAAATTGTCTTGAAGGAGGGTCAGCTGCGGGGGGCAGGGGAACGTGCAGGTCTGGAGAAATCATGCTCTGGTTTGGAGTGGCACTGTGTTACTGCGCATGCACTGGGACCTCTGTAACAAACCCCTTGTCATAAAGGCTGAAGAAGAAATGTCGTTTGTATTACTTTACCCTGTTACAAGTATTTTACTCATTGTTAGCATCTTAAAAAAAGTGTTGGTTAGGTTAAGCACATGGACCGGGATATCAGCGATAGAATAAACCAAGGGATCGTAGTTACTGAAGACTGATGCTGTATCGTGCCTTTAAGCCTGGTTGGGTAAAAGCTGGTCTTGAGCATTATTCTTGCTACCTAGAAAGTGAATTCTTTCACGTATCTTTTTTTGCCTCCAGTTAATCATAAACCTGAACTCCCTGATGTCAGATATTTTTGGGAAGTAAATACTGGTTTTAAAACTCTGCACCCCAGAACCCTGATACTGTGTCTGCAATTCTGCTTCATTGCTGTGATGATCCTGGAAGTACTGATAGATTTGAAAGTGTTCATTGACATTTGGGGTAGGTGAGTGACTGATTAATTGCTTGATTCTCAAGGCGTCAACGGGCAATGTAGAATCTTCCTCGTGTTAGCATTAAAAAAGTGCAATTTTTAAAAATCACGTAACAGTCCGGTGTCTCCAGAACTGCCAAAGCCTAGGAATCTGTATGGTGTGTAAACAAAGTGGAAAGCTGTTAATTTACTAGAGATCTGACATATTGATGAAGTATTTGAGCTTTACACCTTTCACTGGTCTGCCACTGAGGACGTTGTGGCTCACCCCATACCTTCTGTTACTATTATGGTGAACATGTCTGCAAAGCTTTAAAGGTCAGGTGGGGCCATACTGTGCCATTCTGACTAGGACTGGGCCAAGCTACTTGTCTTTGAAGATGGTCACTGCCCTGCTCTGTGCATCTTTATCCATTCAGGACTTTGTTTCCTAGTCTGTATTCCAGGTTTTCTTTTATTGCAAAAGGCTTTAACTTTCCCTGACGAAGTGCAGGATATGAGCTGTAGAAAACTATTTGAGGATTGTAATGATGTGCTTGATGAAAACAGGGTAAAGGAAAGAATCAGATGTACTGTAGAGCCTTCTCTATGGGATTTGGCAAGTCACTACCTACCTCTTCACAAGTACTTACGGAATATGACTCTCACGTCTGCATTCTAAACCTGTTGTCCTGTTAATCTATGGCAGTCCCTCGGGGGGAGAAAAAGGCAGCTCCAGATTAACTTACTATTAAAGTCTGTCTTGTATGCATCAATAAACAGCAATTAAGTGCTGAAATACATGCAAGCTTAAACTAAATAGACAAGTACCCTTTCTTGACTCATAGGTGTGTGGAAATACTAATAAGGAAAAGTAAAAGTAGCTGAGTGCTCTTTGTGGATTCACACATGACGTGTGGTTTGACCTCAGCTTTCAGTTTGTTTGTTCTACAAATTTGAAAGCTACCATAGAAACCCAAAATGCAACTCTGGATGAACTTCATCTCAGATTCTTCTGTGTTTCAGAGTTCTGCTCTAAATGAAACTAGCTCAGTGTAAACATGCCAATAAAATACGTGCTCTAATGGACAGAGTAAGTCTCAAAGGCTGTTTCATTAAGATATGGAAAAGAGGGAAGCGCCTGGGGAGTTGCCTGTATTTTCCCATGTTCTTAGTTTCTGCGTACATAACCTTACAGGAACAGAGGTGGAACTGTGTTCGTGACATGCAGTGAAAGACGCCGTTATCCTGGAAAAGGACTGACGTTCAAATCCAGTATGTGTAGCTTAACGTAACAATGCTTACAAAGGTTGGACTTGATGACCCTGGAGGTCCTTTCCAGCCATGATGATTCTGTTATTATGATAGAGACTTGTGTCGTGAGTTTAGAGAGCTCCTGCATAAAGCCAAACGCTGCCCCAGTCTGGTCCTGCTCTTGTTGCAGGAAAATGTCACCTTTGCCTTGAGAGTGACAGAGCAAGAATAGGACTATCAGGATTTAAGGTTATGAAGAACATAATTACTGTGCCGCAGTGGTAACCGTTGAGTAGTTGAACAGTCAATGTGTGTCTGATGATGGGGGGTTGTCTACAGCTACATGGCTGCCGTGGCCTTCTACAGCTTTGAATGGGCCCGTGCATGTCGTTTCAGCAGTTGCTTCCCCTGCCTCAGTTAATGAAGTTTCTTCATGGCTACTGAGATGCTTTTCAAAGTCTTCATCTCTTCTGCTTAGCAAACTTTAGTTGCACAGTGGCAGCTCCTGCAGATGGAAACTGAGTGTGGAATAATCACGGAGCACGTAAGCCGGCGTTTGCGCTTGCCAGTCTTTACTTGGTTGATACCTTTGCAGTCGTTGCAGTTCGTTTCCAAGTGTTACCGTTCCTGAACTGTAAATGTTGAGATTAGCCGTGACGTGTTTAACTGAGCAAGCCTGAGCAGAGACGTAAGAACTACTATATACAAATGAAAAACAAAAACCCACACTGGTTGCACTTGCACAGTGACACAAGTTACTTTGATAATTCAGCTTGTGTTGCAGGCGGTTCATCTGGTGGTTATTTCGGTCTGAGTTCCTAATTTTGTAATAGAGATGCAAAGAACTGGTTCTACCTCCGGGTGCTCAGGTTCATCTTTAAGCAGTTTGAGTATCTGTGTTTGTTTTAGTCTACGCAGTGTGGTGTAAACAAGAATAACTCAACATTTACCCCTAAATATACACTGTCAGGTGCAGACCAGATGTGAGACTTTGTGAGGCTTTCACTCAGAGTGAAAGTAAAGTTGGCTGAAATAGGCTGTTAAATGAGACAGAAATAGAAACTCATGAACAAGGTTGAGCAGATCAGGAGAGCAAACTGTGAGCTCTTTGGAGATGGCCTGTAGAAAGTAGTGCAAGACAGCGATAATGACTAGATGTTCTATTAATCCTTCAAAGAGATCAGTGCATCCGTCTGCATACTTGGGTTTGAAATACAGGCTCTGCTGAAGCTGCTGCTGCTGCTTACGTAGGGTTTCTTTTTCAAGACACAGCAAATGGTACTCGTAGGTCCTTGGATGGTTTTTCCTCATGTATCTCAGTGGTCACAAACAGGTAACTGAAGTCAGAACTTGTGTGTTGCCGTCTGTTCACAGCCATTTCCTCCTCATTGAGCAGCTACCTACAGATTTGTCACCTGACGTGGCTTTTGCTAACGTGTTTTTAATGTGAGAATCAGAGTGTGAACTTGAAACCTGAATGAATCATGAAAAATAGCGCCAGCGGTCAGTATTTTGATTGTGGAGTATTTTAACCTTGAGTGTGATGCCAGCTGACTGCTTTTGTACGTAAAAGGAAGTTCCTTGTTACTTGCCATGTGGCCTTGGCTTTGTCCTGTGCAGACACGGCTTCATTGTTCAGGCCTTTGTATTTTGTTCTTGAATGAAGAGTGTCGTAGCTGACTGCAGTGTCTTGAGGGGTGGAAGTGCCAGTCTTAGCACACACCAAGATGCTTGATTGTGTTACTAGAACTTGACATTATTCCCAGGTATTTTGCTTTTCAGTCCACTTCGTTAGATGCTTTCAGGTGCTTCTCTAGCTCTGTGTGTATGAGAGCTTTTTTGGAAGTGGTTGATGTTCAAAGTGGAGTAACTTCCTGTGAGCAGTACCTTCATCTTACAGGCAGTAGCCACTTCTACTAAAATAGGGACGGTAAAATGATGCTAGAAGGCTGAGATAAAGCTTAGTGAGATAAATCAGTGCAGCATCACCAGTGTGCCCAGTTGTGCCAGTAAAGGACAAAGAGCCGACACTGAGTCCCAGCTTGCTGGATGATGAGGCTTCTACAAAAGCTGCAACTACAGAGAGCTGATGTTATGTAGAATCATTAGGGATTGGAAGGGACCTTGAAAGGTCATCTAGTCCAATGCCCCTGCCACAGCAGGATCACCTAGACCAAGTTGCAAAGGAACATGGTCCAGGTGGGTTTAAACGTCTCCAGAGAAGGAGACTCCACAACCCCCCAGGGCAGCCCCTTCCAGTGCTCTGCCACCCTCACTGTGAAGAAGTTCCTTCTCATATTTATATGGAACCTCCTGTGTTCCAGCTGACTCCCCTTGTCCTATCACTTCTGTGGTTGACTTCACCACATACTGTGCATTGAAAACTTTCACAGGTCCCTTGGTGGTGGCTAAGCACTTTCATTTAGCTCAGGTCTCAGCAGTATCTGCTTAGATAGCGCAAGTACAGCCTTGGTTTGATGCGAGGACTGTTTACGGCACAGTGAAATGGTAAATGCCTTCAGCTCTACCAAACACACATTTTCACCAGAGATGGTACCTGTGTTCAACATTGCTTTGTGCAGGGCCTTTTGATTTAAACAGGTAAGTTTACAAACAGTCAGTGGCCACTACCTGGTAGAGCAGTCCCAGGGTAACCCGCAGTTCATGAATGCTGCCCTGTTGTCTCTGTTCCTGTGTATTTCAGATGTGCTTTTCTCTACCTAATCTGGCTTTATTATGGTGAGGCTGGAACTTGGTGTTCTGTATTTGGCATCAGGTAATGGGAGCTAAAAATTGTGACCCAGAGGAATTAGCTTGGGGGGAAAACGACTTCATTGCACATTGAACTGCCAATTTTGTTGCCAGGACCAGAGGCAGGGGGCACAAATGTGGAAACAGAGGAGGCCCATCAGGAAATACATTTTTACAGTGAGGGTGACAGAGCACTGTCACAAGGTTGCCCAGGGAGGTTGTGGAGTCTCCATCCTTGGAGACACTAAAAGGCACTCATCTCTGGGCACTCTTCTTGAGCTGGGATGTTGGGCCAGATGATCTCCAGAGGTTCCTTCTGTGATTGTGTCATCTAAATAAAGCTTTGAGTTTGCTAAACTTCATGTAAATTCACTTAAAAACCCCATGATATGGTATTTGAACACTTCCTCACTAGGTTTCATTTCAGTATAGGGTATGGGCTGCTCAGTGTTGTTACGTTTTACATTGTCAAACACGGTGAGATGAGTAAACCTTGAGTTGTTGCTCTTCGTAAGGACTGTGTGACCACAGCTTACCCTGCCCTTTCCCCCAGCACAGTCGTAAGGCTTCAGAGATTCTAGTCTCACTAAGATAATTCTGCTGCCATTATGTTGGAAGAGGAGTGTAGGACACTGTCCTAACTTGGCACCTGCTGCAGAGCTGACAGGTAAGGAACCCTACAGGCTGGAACGGGGAACGTTGTGTGAGGTTCTGTAGCGCAGCATTGCTAACCCTTCAGAAATAGATGTGCTGTGTGTCAGGGAGTTCCACAGTTCCCCAGGAATGCTGCCTTGTTCACTGGAGAAAGTTGGGTGATGCACAGTCTAAGACATTTCCCTTGAAATTAGGTTCTGGAAGATGCAGAACAACTTAGAGCGGTCATCCCGTCTCAGCTATGTGTGTTTCCGTAATGCAAAGCTGATGCTGATTTTTCTTGAAACTCTGAAATTTGAGAATCCTGTACCTTAGGCTCAGCTTGCAGATGTTTTTGCTACTTTAAAAAGAACTTCAAAAAGTGTTTTGAAGTGGAATTAAATAAAACTGTCTCAGAGTGACAGTGAACTGGTTTGCACTGTGTGGAGCTCGATGATACCCTGTGTTAACAGTCGTAGAGCAGTGCTGGTGCTGCTGAACTAGTTAAACCAGCAGAGTCTTGTTTCCAGCAGGCTTTTAAGTTCATTTCAGACTGTACATAAGTAAGCTGTAAGTTTTTGTGAGAGCTGAGCTCATCCAGAATTTTTGGAGCCTGACGTAAGTGCTGAGTGATACAACAGCTGCAGAGACTGTTGAGCCCTGAGGCTTCTGAACTTCTCTTTGTTAATTGGTAAAGTCGTTACTTCTAGGTAAAAGAGGTGATGAGGGTTAAAGGTGATTCCCTTACCTCTTAACAGGTTGTACTTTGGAGTTGTTCATGAGCTGCTCTTAGCACAGACCGCTGAGAAAGTCAGGGAGACAACAGTACTGTCACTTGGATCCTTCCAATCTGCTCAGCGTGAACACAGTGTGTGGAGTTGAACATCTGAAGGTGTTTCTGCTGCAGTGATGGCAACACATGTAGGATGGGGAACTATGAAAATCCCTGGCTGATGAGGCAGCTACTCTGGTGCTACAGATTCCTCGACATGGGAATGTCAGCAGTACACAGGTGGGGGCTGTATTCGAAAAGACGCCGTCAGGTTCCTGTTGCATATGGGACACAACGACCTTGTGCGACTGCAGCCTCAGAGGTCACGCGTTTTGCTAGACTAGAATGTGCTGCAGCAAAAATACAACAACTGTCCTGTGTGCTGGAAGCCCGAGTGATATTAAGAAGCTTCAGACTTGGTTCCCTTCTGCTGATGACATCCAAAGTTCTTTTCAATTGTAGGGAAGGTTTTTTTACAGAAAAAGTAGATTCTGCTTTTGCATGAAATGCGCAGCCTCACGTCCCCTGCAGCTGAACAGGTTTTACTGCGTTCACCCAGTGCTTAAGCATTTCAGTGGCTTCAGCCCTTGCTTGAGCTGCACCGATGAGATCTTCGTCCTTTCTGTTTAAATACTTCAGACACGCTCCATCTGACCCCAAGGACTGAGGAACTAGTTTCACTTGTGTGTGATGAAGCTTTGCAGTCCAGGCACTGCAGGGGAGTGAAGAGCCCCTGGATCGAAGTGCTGTCGCCAGCAGGGATTTATTAAGCAGCCTCTAGTAACTGCCACCATTTTTCTCGGGGTTTTATCTGTGTGTGATGCTGGCAGAGCAATATGAGTACATTCACATTCCTCATTCTGTGCAAGATGCTAACTTCAGATACCCTGTGCCTGATAAACTGAAAGATGTGAAGTAGAGGTAGAATGTTTTTCATAGTCTTATCAAGGAAATGAAGTGCCTTGCTGGCTCAGTTCAAGTGGTCTTTGCCCTTATCCTTATGCCTTTGCCCTTATCTTCGGATCTTAATTTTCCCTTTGGACCTTAACTTGGGGAGTTCATGCTTTCCCTGAAGTACTTCTTTGCTTGGCAGCCACGCAGTGATGCCGAGGTGACGACTGATTTACTCTCTGATGGTTTATTTAGTGTTGCAAACGTGCTTTTGCCTCAGCAGCAGCTACTCGTGGTTCAGGTGAGAAGGTCTGGCCAGACTTGAATGAAAACAGAGAGGAAAAGACCGCTGGAGCATTTCAGAATGTCCAGTGCTGTCTCTTCTGTTAGTACCCCAGCAGCCAGCATTGTTACCTCTTACCTGTACAAATGCAAACGTGAGTGCATCTCCACGGATCATCCCGGGTTCCTTTTGAAAACTCCAAATAAATGACCACCAGTGATTGTGGACCAGCTCAGCACTGGGCTTCTGCAGGTCTGTGGGATGGATGGTGGCTCTGCTGCTTTGAAAACGCTCCCTCTGCCTGCTGGTGCAAAATGTCCTGCGGTCCACTTCAGGGAAGGGCAAAATCTACCCCTGCTGCTGGGCGATGCTGCTAGGTAATGTTTAAAGTAGACATAAAGGGGGAAATGGAGGGGAACCTGGGGGACGCTCTTTGTTACAGCAGCAGACAAACCCCTGTTAATGGAAAACCCAAACAGAAGAAAGCAGCAGCCTGTTCTGTCAGCGAAGCTGCACGATAACGTCAGGGTGTGAAGTAAAAGTAAGCGAAGGTCTTTGCTGTGTTAGGTGTGGGGTGGCTCTGTGTGGCTGGTGCGCTGCTGGGGCAGCGCGGCGCTCATCTCACAGAGCAGGTCTGCACTGGGGAGGAATCGGTGCAGAAGACTCTTCCACTGCCTTTGTGTTACTTGCAGGAGGCTGGGCTGAGGACGGGAGGTCTTCACTTTTCCTTGATCATAGCACCCTGCACACGTGGTACCAGTCTGTTCGGGCACGGTGCAGCTGTTCTCTTCAGCGCTGCACGTTTATCAAGCTGCCAGCCTTTTAGGATGTTGCTTGGCACCATGCCCAACTTGAGCTTTAATTAAAGCTGTATCATACGAATGCAGATAATTCAAAGCCTATGACTTTGAAAAGAACCCTCTGCTGTGATCCTGCTCCCTGGTAGAAATCTGTTTTGTTTCAGCACTAGCTGCTGGGATGCGTTCAGGTCTAACAAAGTGATTGCTGTTAATCATCATAGTAGGGTTTGTGTAGGGTAGAACTGTTGGAATTAGTTTATGGTAGTGAATCCTGGAGAAATGATGCAGAGGTAGTTACAAAAATAACCCCCCTATAAAAAGAGAACTCCCCTGCCTTTGTGGTCGAGGGAGCCAACAGCATTCTGGGGTGGATTAGAAGGGGTGTGATTAGCAGATGGAGAGAGGTTCTCCTCCCCCTCTGCCCTGGTGGGTCCACATCTGGAGTATTGTGTGCAGCTCTGGGCCCCTCAGTTCAGGAAGGACACAGAGCTGCTGGAGAGAGTCCAGTGCAGAGCCACAAAGGTGATGGAGGGGAGCATCTCCCTGATGAGGAGAGGCTGAGACAGCTGGGTCCCTTCAGCTTGGAGAAAGGGAGACTGAGGGTGACTTCATTAATGTCTATAAATATATGAGGGCTGGGTGTCAGGAGGATGGAGCCAGGCTCTGCTCAGTGTCATCTAGTGATAGGATGAGGGGCAGTGGGTGTGAGCTGG
>JAOXOE010000698.1:19600471-19619880 GCA_028565055.1 Phoeniculus purpureus
TGGTCTAGCAGTTAGATACTAGGATAAAGGTTGGACTCAATGACCCTGGAGGTCCTTTCCAGCCATGATGATTCTGTAACAGGGCCATCGTTCACGGAGGCGATCCCGTGGTTTGACAACATTTCTTTTAGGTTTTGTGGAACCGTGTTCGCTTTAACGTATGTAAGAGACTCAAGTTTTTAAACAGACTTCCAAATCTGCCATTCTATAAGCTCTCTCCATTTTTTTTAATGAATAGAGGTAGGCAAATGAAAAATGGCCGAGCAATCAGAAATTGTTCTTCACAAAAGGTTGGTAGCGTAAGTGGAGATGTGAAAGAACTTTTAAATAGCAGAGTTAGTCTTTGGCATGATGAAAAAAAAAAAGGAGCATATTTTTTTTTTTTGTCTTGCATTCAGTTAAGTTGAAAACACTCTTGGAAATAATGAAAATGCAAAATGCTTTTGTCTCCCCTGTTGGAGCATTCTGAACAGAACTCAAAAAAAAAAAGTCAGACTGATTTGCTGTCGTTTGCCGTGTTCCTCCTCGATACCTTGCAAGGAGAGAGCAGTGCCTAATAGCAAAGCGAGCGTTTTGGCTGTGTGCTCATTGTGTTAATGTGGTTAGAAGACAGAAAAGGTTTTGTTGAGGCTTATCTGGTAACAAGATGTATGGAGATGGCTTGCATCTCTTCATACTAAATGTTTCATCTCATTAACAAGGAGGAAATGTAAAGAATATTATCAAAACAGTCTGACATGCAGAAAATGTTAAGTTTTATCACATTGCCACAAAAATAAACTCATTTACGGTCTCACAGAAAATTATTGTGTCTTGTGTTTGCCTGCTGTAAATTTGATTTATTTCTGTAGTAATTACAGTCCCTGGTTTGCTAAAAGTTGAAAACATTTTTTTCCTCAAGCGTAACAGGGCTTCTGTGTTCCCGGTGCTATTGCATTGCAACACTTTGAACTTGCTTAGCAGACATGACAAAAGGTTTTAATTAAAATACTAGCAAGATAAAAAAAACACTCAGACCCACATTTCTCTGCGCTAACTTTGTATGCTTGTCGTAATTCTTGCAATAAAGAAAAAATACCACGACTGAGATAAGAGGCAGTCTTCCCTCCTCACTCCCCTTGTCAGTAAAAGATTGTGTCAGAGTTCTGGGATGTTTTCCTTAATCCCACTGTGGGCTCTGAAGTACCATTGAGATGCTGTTTGGTGCATGGATGAGTAGGAGGAGGTACTTAGGAGACTTCATTCACTGACAGGAACCGGATCCTAGCATGGCGAGGGGTACGCTGAAATTTACTCAAGTATCTCAGCTTTTCCAGCTCCTGAGTAAATGTATAAATAGCTCATTCCCAAGTTTTACCTCATCTAGATAGTCTGAAATTGAAGCCTGTCAGACACAAAACCAGTAGGGTAGCTCAAGGACCTTCAGGAGTTTTTCTGCCAAACCCGTGGTGAATTTGGGATGAGGCTAAAACCAGAGATCATTGTCAGAGTTCATTACATCTTCACTCTCTCCTATGCTGCTTAGTAATAAATATCTCATTCTCTGAAACATGATTTAAATAACGATGTAAATCAAGCAGAAACTTTGATGTAAATCAGTCACTTTGATCTATCTTTGTTACATTTCTCAAAGGAGAGGTTAATTATTGGTAGTTTAGTAATTACTAGATTGCCTTGATTTGCTACTAAGTACAGCTTTTACAGGAAGGTAACACCTTTTGTCAACATTATAAGCAATAGATATAATTGGCCTATGCCAAATGAGCTTTCAGGTGCTCCATGCCCGTATTTGTGTTAGTAAAATATTTGTTTAGCATATGTTAAGCTGAGCTGAACATATAGGTGTATTGATGTCAGAATTTGAATGTTGTTAAAATGCATGAAACTATATTAAACTGCCTTAGCTATGTTTTCCTTAAATGTACTGGATACATACATCAAAAGCAAACTTGCTGCGTTTTGCTTGTTGAGTTGGAAGGGGAGCGCGTTCAGGGTTTAAAAGAGTTATGTGGGCATTAGCTCTGGGTAATGACTGCAAAATGGTCTTGGCCCTGGAGGAGTTTGTAAATGGTAGATCTCCTCCTGTTGCGCTTAAAGTTTATTTTTAGTTTGGAGACTGAAGACAGATCTTCATGCTGCGTTATTTCTTAATTGATTTCTTACTTTGAGCAAATCAAGTCATTGAATTGAATTAACTGATTAAACTGAAATTAGCAAAGAAATTTTTATTTCTGCATCAGCCAAAAGATCAATCACTACTCAGAGTTGGCTTAGTTGTGTTTCTTTCAGTTTTTTAGCCTGGTGATTCACTTCTCTTGAAGGCACGGGAGGCAAATGTAATTTTTCTGAATGTTTGCTAAATTTGAATACTACTGATACGTTATTTCATTGCAACGTAAAGTGTATTTAATAATACATTAAATACATCGTAATGCTTTAGAAACAAAACCTATTTTGAATAACATTCAAACACTTACTTTTAATCTGTATTTATCTTGCTGGTGGCCAAGAAGTCCAACAGCATCCTGGGGTGGATCAGAAGGGGAGTGGTTAGCAGATGGAGAGAGGTTCTCCTCCCCTTCCACTCTGCACTGGTGAGACCGCATCTGGAATATCATCTCTAGTTCTGGGCCCCTCAGTTCAAGAAGGATGCAGAACTACCAGAGAGAGTCCGGCACAGAGCCGCAAAGATGATGGAGTGGAACATCTCCCTGATGAGGAAAGGCTGAGGGAGATGGGTCTCTTCTGCTTGGAAAAAAAGGAGAGTGAGAGGTGACCTCAATAATGTTTATAAACATGTGAAGGGTGGGTGTCAGGAGGATGGAGCCAGGATCTTCTCAGTGGCATCTGTTCTGGATTTGGCGATAATGTTTGCTTATGGTACTCCTGCATCGAACTCTCTTCCAGCATACAAGGATTTAACTCCTCTCGGCCGTGGAGATGTTTACTTTTCCCTCCTGCACACAGCAGCTGCGTGTGCAGGGCATGGGGGCGGAGGTTGTGTGGAAGTGAAGGGGAGAGGTGGCCACCACAAGGGACAGGTTGAGCAGGTGGAGTGGGCCAGATAGACTTTGGGGTCGTTAATTGGGGACAGGGTATTCCTTTTCCCCTCTTCTTGGTACCCCTTCCCTGTTTGTGTGTCTTGGGAATCTGCTTTTGGTTTCGTTTCGGCCGGTAGCACACTGCAGCCTGTCTGTCCTTCTGTGGCTCTCTGTCCCTCTTCTGCTTCACATAAACTCTCCCTTCCCTTTTCAACCCCTTCCCTTTTTCAGCCTGCCTTTTTATCTTGATGCTATCTCCATCCTTTTCCTGCAAATTTTCGGACTGTAGCCTAGGAAGCTGCTTAAACTGAACGTTTAAGTTTTGCCTAGGAGAGTCTCAGTTTTTCCTTTTTACTCCCCCCTTCGTCCACGGCTTTTAGCATCTCTTAGGAATCGAGGGTTATCGGGTCTGGGTGAGGGGAGGGGCTGACTTCAATTGAGGAAGAACACACTTTTTTATTCTTTTTCCCCTTTTCCTTTCTCTTTTTTTGGGACTTTTTTTTCTACTTAATAAAGTCTTTAATGAAGTTTAATATTTTTAATTCCAGTTTCTGGATGCGTTGTTTACTTTACCTCTTTTCTACCCCTTCAGAGGGTGGGAGGACATTTCTGTCCGCATGGTTGAGCAGATTATTATTTTATGGGCTAACTTGATGCTAAACCGTGACAGCATCTAATGATAGGACAAGGGGCAATGGGTGTAAGCTATAATGTAGGAGCTTCCACACAAATATGAGAAAGAAATTCTTCACAGTGAGGGTGACAGAGCATTGGAAGGGGCTGCCCAGGAAGGTTCTTCTCTGGAGATGTTTAAAACCTGCCTGGCCATGTTCCTGTGTGACTTGGTCTAGATGGTCCTGCTGTGACAGAAGGATTGGACTAGGTGATCTTTCGAGGTCCCTTCCAATCCCTAATGTTCTGTGATTCTCAAGAATAAAACTAACAGTGTGAAAAGACAGATCTCTGTAACTGAGAGGTTATGTTATCCCATGTCCCTTGTATAAGCACATTACAGGATTACAAGAAATTGCAGTTCTTGTGTTTGTGAGTACAAGAAATGAGAATGCAAAGAATCCAGAGCTGGTCATCGTGGTTACTGTGCTATTTGGTACTGCTGATAGAGTTCTAAAGACACAGTGCTCCACAGCCTTTGTAATTAATGTGGAAGTCTGTGCCTTGGTTACATTTCACATCACATGCAGTTTTCTGTGACTTTGAGAAGACACAAAAATTCCAGTGCATGATGGTATGAAGGTGGAATTATGGACCAGAATGGATATGTGATGCGCTTGTTTTACTATTATCAATATATTCCATTTGTTGGTACTTCATTCACATATATAAAATTGAAATACAGACAGTCCGAGACGGGATTCTAGATTGTTTTGCTAAGCAAAAAATAGTGTTTGTGTTGTAAATAACTTTTTAAAGAGCTCTTTACTGTAGTACTTTATGTTATAGCACATCACTCGCTGGGAATTATAACTCGGGATAATTTTGGTATGGGAGTGGGGAAAACTGTTTAAAAAGGTGCTTGTCTGGATATCGTGAGTGTATCCATCCTTGTTTAATACGCATCTCTAATAGACGCTCTGTACTAGTGGCTGTATGATACAGTAAGTGTGTCCATCTATTTTCACTTCAATCACATGTATCTTATTTTTAAGCTGCAGCTCACCTTCAGTCACTTGGCATGGAGTGGTAATTCCAGTCTGAATTATGATTGCAATTTGCTCGTGTCTGGGGTGGCAGTGCTGCTGCTGCTGCTGCAAGAAACACCTCTTAGATTCGTGCGGATTGATGCTGTTTTATTTGTAGTTTTTTCTTATCCTTTTAAAGGAGAGCAGACAGAAGTAGTATGTTCTGTAGAGGTGTAAAAAACGCTTGTTTCTCTCAAGGTTGGTGTTTTTTTCTGGTGGTAGTTGTTTTCCACAGATGTTGCTGCTAATTCTCCAATGGTAATGCAGTCTTATGGGTCTTTGGGCTTTGTGTCAAAAACTTGTAGAGAGATAAAAATCAGATCTTCAATGCAATAGAGGGCACACTTCAGGCAACACTGATGTGAGCTTGATCTAATAGTTCCTCTGAAATTTTTCCTTCATGGTGTTTATTGCTTTTCTTGGATTTATGCCGTAGCAAGATGTTAACACTAGCTACTTGAAGTCTACCCTGTTGTGATAGTCAGAGGAAGCAGACTGTAAGCAGATTCAAAAGAGACAAACCTTTCCATTGAGTATTTTGATGATAATTTTGTAACATTAGTTTCTCATATCATAAGTGGTTTTCGGTCAGAATTTATTGTCCTGTAAGCTGTTGGCCAACCAAAGAAGGCTGAGGCACACTAATTCTTAAAGAACATCCCTAGTCCTGCCTTCATGGTGACATACTGGTAACACTCTTGCCAGTTTGTATAGTGGTGTAGCTGTTTGTACATCTTTTCATCTCAGATTCACCTGTATGCCCCTGTGCTAGATGCCTTCTATTTTGTGTGAACAAGTGTGGTTGTCTGTTCCAGAACAAGTCCTCTGGACTCTCCTAAAGTCAGTTCTTTACATGATTCTGCTTGATGTGGAGTTTAAATCTTGCAAAAGGAGGAGGTGAGGAGCCTCTGAGCCATGCTGGGAGAGTGCTTCTTTCTGGCTCACCCTGGACAAAACAGCAAGAACTGTTTACTCCTTTTTTCCACACTAGTTATTTACCCAGTTTTACTCAGGCAATGGTTTGGCTGTAGTCTATATAATATTGAGAGCTGGGATTTTGAGACCTTGTCTGTAGGATGAAACATGCCTTCTGGTTCATCCTTGGCGGACTCCACAGTTGGGGTGGCTGTGAGGGAATGGATACTTTGGATGAGACGAGAGCTGTCGCTCAGCATCCTACTCACTGTCAGATATATTCTGTGTGTGTACCACAAGGCAGCAGGCTGATGTGTAGTAGTTAGTTTCTTAAAAAGAATGACTCTAAACCTAATTCCTAATAATTAGCTACCCTTAATTCCTAAAACACGTGTCTTTATCACTTTGATTACTCAGTAGCTAATGATAACTTGTGTGCCTGTCATCCATGTCTCCTTATTCCATGAACCTCCTCAAAGTAGTTCTTGGAGGCTCCGTTCCCATTATGTTTGTGTTTAAAAGCTCAATTCTGTTTGCAAGGGAGGGATGACGTGCATGTGGCAGGCAACTGGTATCAGAAAAGGAGGTTCCTGCCTTTCCTTCTGATTATTTTAGCACTATGATGAAGAGGGCACATGGATGAGTCTTTGGGGGAGTGGGAGAGGAGAAGGTGGGAATCCAGGTCTTTAGAGATAATGAGTCTATTTCAGGGAAATTGTTCATCTTGTTGCAAGCTGGAGCTTTGTTTTGCTTTGGGTTCTGTCTTGCAGGAGAACACACAAAGACAAGTATAGAGTAAGTTAATAACTTAATAAAAGCTTCTAGGCAACTACAAGGTGGATGTGGCCTGCATGTGCTTGGCTGCTGTGAGTCCAGCCTGCTTTTTCTAGCAAAGTTTGACAAAGACGACTACTGTTCAGGCTCAGGGATCGCTGCTGTAGTGTTGTGTGCAGGAATAACACAAGAGTGAGAAAATACACTGATGTGCTGTCAGCCGCGTGAAAAGCTTCATCCGCATCTTCTTTGCTCAGGCTCACGTCTGTATCGGTCTACCAGTCTGTCTGTGTCAGTACCGCTGAAACAGGGAGCTGCGTTGAGTTTGGTACATCTCTGAGCGAGATGATGTAGCTGTTGCCCTTTGGCACTCGTAAGACTGTGTGTCAACATACAGTTTGTGGTGGTTCCTGCTCCTTTGACAGTATTGGGAATGGCTCTGAGGTACTCAGCTGGGCTTGGGTAAGATGGTAGCGTGTTAATCTGGAAAAAAAGTCAGCCCACTGCTCCATCAGTGTAGACAAGGTAACAGGCTTTAATGTCAGCACTTCTTGCTGATCGTTAGTGCCTCATACTAGAGTACAAAAGTATTTTGTAGGAGCTAGTCACGGAGCAAAGTCCCTGTATGCTTCCAACATCAGCACAGAAGGTGTGTGAGGAGGTTCAGTTCTGGGCCCCTCAGTTCCAGAAGGACACAGAACTGCTGGAGAGAGTCCAGCACAGAGCCACAAAGGTGATGAGAGGAGTGGGACATCAACCCGATGAGGAAGGGCTGAGGGAGATGGGTCTCTTGAGCTTGGAGATAAGGAGACTGAGGGGTTACTCCATTAATGTTGATAAATATGTGAAGAATGGGTGTCAGGAGGATGGAGCCAGGCTTTTCTCAGTGTCATCTAATGATAGGACAAGGGGCAACGGGTATAAGCTGGAACAGAGGAGGTTCCAGATCAATGTGAGAAGGAACTTCTTCACAGTGAGGGGGACAGAGCACTGGAAGGGGCTGCCCAGGGTGCTTGTGGAGTCTGTTTCTCTGGAGGTGTTTAAAACCCACCTGGCCGTGTTCCTGGGCAACTTGTCCTAAATGGTCCTGCTGTGGTGGGGAGATTGAACTAGTTGATCTTTCCAGGTCCCTTCCAATCCCTAACGTTCTGTGAATCTGTAATTACCATGTTATAGCAAAGATGTAGCAAGTAAAAGATGGGCAGGGACCTCATGGACAGCAGAAGTGAAATTCCTGGTCAAGCATGAGTTCCCCAGTATCTGATACTGAATATCCAAGTTGAGTGTCGGGACACAGATAAATGGGCATCTTCAGTTTGCAGCTCTGGCTGCTGGTGGACTCACATTGTAAGTTCTGATACGCTTGAACTTACAGGCATTTGAGGCACGATTTTTTTTTTTCCTTGCCACAGGATCCTCAAAGAGAATGAAGCATATGAATGTCTGGAAATTGTAGAGGTGTCGTTTTTCCCTGGAAATCCTTCTAACTTGTTCATCACAGTTAGTCACGCTTGGCACTGTAGGTAAGAGACATTGTTCAGAACTGGAGTCTCTTAAGAAGTGTTTTGACTTATGGCGAGAGCTTTGTTTGCTCTGTGCCCAGAATTCACATTTCTGTGTTGTGCTGCTGCCAAAATAACAGATAATCTTTTGCAAAACTCTACCAAGAAACCAAACATTTATCAACTCTTTTCCCCCGTAAGAAAGCTGTGGAACATTAGGCCAAGAAGTGTGTTCATTTTAGTAGTCCTGCCTTGGGTTTTGGTTGTCTTCTACATGCTGCTGAGTGCTCACCCACCTTTCATCTCAAAAGGATCTGCAACTAGAAGTCACCTGCACGTCAGGACACAGATACTTGGTGCATCTCTCTGGTTATACTGGGTCTTAACCACAGAATCACAGAATGTTAGGCTTGGAAGGGATCTTGACAGATCATATCTAGTCCAATCTCCCTGCTAAGGCAGGTTCACCTCGAGCAGGTTGCATACAGGTGGGTCAGAGACAGAGACTCCTCAGCCTTTCCGGGAAGCCTATTCCAGTCCTCTGCCACCCTCAAAGCGAAGACGTTTCTCCTGGTGTTTAGATGGAATACTTGTGTTCCGGTTTGTGTCTGTTGTCCCATGTTCAATCAGTGGGCACCACTGAGAAGAATCTGGCCACATCCTCTTGACACCTACGCTTTAGATAGTGATAAACATCATTCAGATCCCCCCTGCTCCAAGTCTTTGCAGAGTAGAGAGGGAGAACATTCTTTGATCTGCAGGTTGCACTCTTTTTAACGTACCTCAGAATACCATCAGTTTTCTTGTCCACAAGAGCACATTCCTGGCTCATGGTCAATCTGTTGTCCACTAGGTCCTTCTCTATATAGCTGCTTTCCAGCAGATCAATCCCTGACCTGTACTGGTGTACGAGGTTGTTCCTCCCCAAGTGCTGGCTCTACATTTGCACTTCCTTAGGTTCCTCTCCACCCAGCTCTCCAGCCTGTCCAGATCTCGCTGAATGGCAGCACAGCTTTCTGGTGTATCAGCCACTCCTGGCTTTGTGTCATTGGCAGACGTGCTGAGGATACACTCTGTGCCTTCATTCAGGTGACTGATGAATGTGTTGAACAAGACTGATCCCTGTGGAACATCACTGGCTGCAGGCCACCACCTAGACTCCACATCACTGATCGAAGCACAACAGAACGTTAACTCCTGAGTCTCTACAAATGCTCATATGACTTGATACGGTAAAGGGCCTGCCAAATGTTTACCCAGCAATGCCAAAAGAAAGGACATGTTGTTTCTGTGTTAGGTGGCATGGAGACTCCAAGCCTGTCCATTTGACATTCTTGATGCAGTAGGCAGGAAAGGAGTTTCTTCTCAGCTCCATGCCTAGGAATTTTTGAATGCAGCCCTTTTGAGGGTTTCTGAAGCACGTGGGAGTCCTCCAAACAATCAAGGTTTGGTTCTCTACAGTCTGACTAGCTCCTCATTTGAATCACGCATTTTGTCTTTTGTGTTGTATAGACGTTGAAGACTGAAGTGATTGCTGAGCTGAGAATTGTGACCCAGAATTGCATTTTCCATAGTGATAAACTAACACTTTGAATCGCAGAAGATGGTTTTATTTTTTTTTTTAAATTGTTTTGTCCTTCTGCCCAGCTCTGTTTTCCACTCTGGTGAAGCCATGATATCCTTTCGATATCCACAGAGTTCTTGAATAAATTAATGTGTGATTTGGAAAACAAACTCACTTTGTAGTTTAGTATCAAAGCAAAAGAGTCCTCAATGCTAACTGTATCTGCGCAGCTAAGATCACTGTCGCTCAGACGTGTGCAAATCAAATGTTACTTCATCTTCCTAAATGAGATTTCTCACTGCCTTGCAGAGCATCAGTTTGGGTTTTTATTATACAGCACAGAGTTCCTGCAAGCTAGATACTCACCAAAGGTAACATTAGACACTGAGCAAATAATTGCTTCCTGCCACACTGCGTTAGTAACTGCGAAGAAAGGGTTTCCTAATTTGTATTTATTCAGGACTAAATATAGCTTTAGTGAAGCTCAGCTGCAGCCGTTCCGCTCCCTGACAAGTTCAGCAACATGG
Source organism: Phoeniculus purpureus (assembly GCA_028565055.1). Classification (NCBI taxonomy): domain Eukaryota; kingdom Metazoa; phylum Chordata; class Aves; order Bucerotiformes; family Phoeniculidae; genus Phoeniculus; species Phoeniculus purpureus. Next base: position 19,610,495 of record JAOXOE010000698.1, read on the forward strand.
TTGTCAGTCTCTGGGAAAAGTATTTCAGACATTCTTGCCCTCCACTTGCAGTTTTAAAATCGTTGGAACTTGAGTGTGAGGCTGACCAAGCTCTCAGAAGATCCTGCTAGTCCTGAGTTAGTGGTTTCTGCAGGGACTTTTGCAGAGAGATTGTTTTCTAATTAGGAGTTTTAGGATGGCAAGCCCTGGCTGCACCTCCCCTGTTCTGTACTGAACGAGGACAAGGTTAAATTGTCCTGTAGTTACGTTTTCCAGCAGAAATTGCTCTGGATTTTCACCTTGAATCTGTTGGTTATTACTTTGTCCTACACTGTATCTGTCCTGTAGAACTGATGCCATGATGCATGAGCTCTTAAACCTGTTAACAGGTAGTCAGACCGGACTGCACCAGTGCCATCATGCTGTGTACCTGGTGTTGTAGGAAGGTGTATTGCGAATAGGTCGTGTTTCCTCCCTGGGGAAGTACACAAGCTGGTGCCTGTGTCCTGCTTCCTGCTATCAGCTCTGTTACTTATGAAATGCCAACTTTCATGCTGTATCTGCACTTGAAAAGGCAGCACTGCTTTATAAGACAGCAGAAATGCCAAATGTTAGCTTTTGGAGCTCGAGTCGCCTGGTACTTGTGAAGGGGGTGCTTCGGGTTCATCTCTTCCAGTGGAGCTAGATATGAACCTAGGTTCAAGGAGTCAGTCTCATTCCTTATTGATTTGTTTGAAATCGCCAGGATAAGGTTGCCATCCCTGCTTGATGTGTGTTGCTGAGGTCCAAGGGACCTTACATCCAGGGTATGCAGGTGAGACCAAGACAGTACTTAACTCACTCATGCTACTTCTTCAACCTTAAGTGTGCTACCAGCTTGTATGTTTTATCAGTGCTCTCCTCAGTTTAATTGATTCTCATCCCGACTTTGTCATGTTGGTGAGGATGCATGTAATTTGGAGGATGAAGATTTTAGAGGGAACATACTCACCACTGATGGTGGGGAGGAGGAATCCTCTGTTAGCTGTCTACCTGCACTTGCACGTCTTACATTCAGAGAGATCCTTTGAGGAAGTGATCTAAAGAAATCCAAAGAAGAATGCTTAGGTTTGTAACAGCTTTCCTTCTGGCAGGCTGAGATTTATTTATACCGTAGGATGTGACAGGCAATTCCTGGTGCCTCGGCTCTGTCTAAAGTGTTGAGCGATTGCTGGCAATGCAAGTGATTGCATTAGAAGCTTTCCTCCCTCCAGTGGGGAGAGTATTTGAGCTTGAACTCTCCCCTTACCAAGGTCTTTGAAGTTTGGATCTTTAAAACCGTTCTCCACTCCAAAGACCTACTAGTGCAGTCATCATCCTTCCCATCTGAGACGAGCTGGACCAGGTTCTCTTCAGAGGCCATTAAAGCTGCTTGTTTCATCCTCAAGAGAGGTCGGCAGAGAAAGACAGAAGTAAGTAATTATTCCCTGCCTCTTCTCCCAGTAGCAGAGTGAGCTGTGGAAGACGAAACATCATTAAATCTCAGAGCAGCGCAAAGGGGCTGCAAGTCTCCATAGCCAGGGAGCCTGTGGCAGGCAGCAGAGGGAAGGGCTGAGTAACAGGTGGTATTTAGAAACTAATTAATATTTGTGAATAACAATGTGCTATTGGTAAGAAAACAAATCAGTCTGCTTGTGAATATTTATGATGATGACTTTCAACACTGCTTGGATTGCGCAGTCCTTTTCCAGCTGCCACATCTCCTCTCGTGTCACTGTTTCGCACTGGGGTGAAAACCTCTTCTGCTGTGCAGAGCTGTGCTGTGGGTCGGCTGCCAGCTGAGCAGCTCAGTTGAGAGCGTGCTTCTAGAAGAATGTTCTCACCAGTTCAGTATTTGTGGGCCACTAGGTCCCAAGCATTTAAAGTATTCTTTGCTGATGGGGTAAGCCGTGCAATTTAGCTTAGGATTTCATCCCATTGAGAGCCAAGCCGTGCACAGAGATAATGCTGGGTTTGAAGAGAAAGCAGGTGTTAAAGGTTGTTCTCCCTCCTAATGTTGTGTGCGAGTGTTTTACAGTAGATCAAACTTGCCTAATGTAATCTTCATAATGCTTTCATTTAAAATGCTCCCTGTGGTTTGTGTTTGTGGAACTGAAAGAGCAGAATCTACTTTGTAGCTTGGTGGGGCGGGGTGTTCGATTGAACATATGTTCACACTGTCATTTGGGAAAGATAATAGGTTTTTAACCTCTGTCAGTGTTAGACTGAGGTATTTATGGAGCTCTATTAAAGCTGTGCCTAGGCAGCTAACCTTGCGATACAGGTTTTTCACAGTTTGCCGTTTTCTTGTGATAAGTTGTAGCTTTTCTTGACCTCTCACAGTGCCTCTTGCTGTGTCAGCCAGCATGGGAACTTACCAAGGAACAAGGAATTCATTGCCATTGTCTACGCTGCATGAAGTGCTCATGGCTACTGGTATTGTCTGTTCTGTAAATACGGTCGCACTGGTTGAAAAGCAGCCTTTAAGTGTTCTAGAAAATATTCATACGGGCTTGACACATGGAAACTGGAAAACTGTGGTGGTAGCACTCATGCTTTTGGTTGCAGAGCTGTCCAGGTGCAGCTGTGGGTGCTGAGCTCCGTTCCAGGGTGCTGCAGAGGGATACGTAGCCTTGCTCTTGCTGTGTGTGGCAGGGAAGCTCTCAGCAGCTTCTGCCCTGCTCTTGCTGGCCTCGAGTTTAACTTGGGAGAGGGAGAAGCTGTGTGCAATTCAGAGACCTAAAATTGTATTGGTATCGTCTCTCTAGTCACTTGAGGCACCTAACAACATAAATTAGCACAGTGAGGGCTGTGGTGTGCTTGGAGGAGGAGGTTATTGACAGTGAGCTGCCATTACCGCTTTGTCAGTGCTGATTAGTTGGGGTTTTTTTGTTAATGTTTAACCCTCAACAGCAAATGCCTCCTGTGTATGTGCTCGGTCTCTCTCGTAAGGAGAGCATCTGTTTTATGAAGTTGGCTCTGACACCCAAAAGTGAATCAATGTAAAATTTTACATACACATATCAGACAAAGAGAAGCAAAGAAGTTCGGAGCGTGAGTGTGCACAGGTCCTGTTGTGGCAGGAGTTTGCAGAGGTTTTAAGTATCATACTAACCAGTGCTTGCTCCAACTAAGAGCATTATCTGTCCTCATCTCAAGATTCTTTTGCTCTGTCTTCATTTTTTTCAGTGGTTTTGTTTTCTTGGTAGACTTGTTTTGGTGGTGTGTTTTCCTCTTCCTTTTATAGCAGTAGTACCTCTGTGGTGTAGCTGAGCAGAATTGACTTGAACTGCTCCTAGTATGCAAATGCAAAATCTACTTACGCTTCTGGAAGGAAGGAAGGAAGGAAGGAGGTTTTAGTGATGTACGTGCGTGTGCACCATGACCAGCTGCAACTCTGTGTGTTAAAACTATTCTCTGGAAGCACTACGGAATTTCCCATAAACTCAGAAGAGATGGGTAAAAGGCAACGTACCAATGAGCAGCAGAGGTTTAAGGGAGGTTACTCATTTATATTGTTGGCTCACAGGAATTTCAAGCACCTTTATACATTTCGTAAAGGGTTGCCATTTAAGTAGCCTTAAATGTCCTCCTCTGTGTTGACATGTCCTGAGATTTAACAAACCACTTCCTGCCGGATGGGTCTCACACAGATGTGGTTGCCGTTGTTGCAACAGAGACTAGCTGCATGAGAATGAGGGGAACCAGTACCAGAATGCTCAGAGATTCACACACAATCATTTGAGTTGGAAGGGACCTCGGGGGATCAAGTCTAATCTTGCCGAAACAGGACTTCATAAAGCACGTTGTACGGGGCTGCATCCAGACAAGATTTGAGACTCTGCAGCCTCTCTGGGCAGCCTGTTCCAGTGCTCTGTGATTCACACTTTAAAGAATTTTTTCCTTATTTTTAAATGAAACTACTTTTGTGTTCAGGTTTGTGCCCATTGCTGCTTGTGCTGTCACTGGGCACAGCTGAAAACAGTCTGACACCATCCTCCCTACAGCCACCCATCAGATATTTATAGGTGTGGATCAGGTCATTGTATTAGGCGTGGGGGAAGGAAGAAAATAGATGTGTGTAATCTATTCTGGTCATGGGCACCAAGGAGGAGATGCGTGCATGCCTAAAGAAGGGCTTTCCTCGAATTCCAGGCAGGCTGGTAGGAGGTGCCAGAGTGCTTCTCTGGAATTCTGATCTGAGGGACAGAGCCCCTGAGTGTGGGACAGCTGAAGGTTGGATTTGATGACCTGACACTGGGATAGAAAAATAGAGACCCTGTATGACGGGGGGAGAAAGCCTTGCGCTGTAGACAAGGGAGCTTGGGGGGTCAGAAGAAAGAGGGACAGTGTTGCCAAAGTTACAGAAAACACATTGAGGAGCATTGTGCATAGATCCTGGCAGTGTAAGGCCTCTGGGTTTAAAACAGGACCATGCTTTGAGTGACCGGAGCGAACGCTACCAGTGTGTGCCAGAAGTAAATACAGTAGAGTAAGCACTGACGGCTACAGAGTCGCTGGAGTCAGTGCTGCATAACCTAAAATTGCCTAATATATTTGTCTCTGAAGGTTATTAGAGCACAGTTTAAAATGGATCTGAGTCCTTGGAAAGGTGAGTGTATTCTAGTTCCTGGGCTGAGATGTTCAATATATCCCAGTCTCCTCTGGCGGCAGACTGCCAGCAAAAGGGGCAACCTTGCTCTTCCCCTTCTACCAGCTCTGGCGCTTGTCTGACTGGTTCCACTCACTGTGCCAAGAGGAGGGGAACTGCCCTTTCTCCCCAGAAATGAACAAAACCGAGGGGACTTCTGTTGTCCCCATCAGCTCAGGCTGTGAGGTGAAGTGGGTGTCTCTGAGGGATATGTGTATGAGAGGATGGGGGTCATGTAGGGGCAGTAGGTGGGCAGTCTCTCTCAGCCCCATGTCCCACCTTGGAGCTGGAGTGAACCAGCACAGTTCTTCCCGTCTCCTGCCAAGGACACAGTCAGTGCTTGCTGCAGCAGTCGGCTGAGACCCAGTTTTCAGGGCACCATCACACTCTGAAAGAGAGCTTGAAACTGTTTGAGAAATGAGTACTTTGTAAATGATAACGACTAAATAACGCGTTCTGTGCATTTGCATAATTTTGAATCACTTGTCCTTCCCAGGGCTGTAGTCATCTGGCTCACATTAAAGAATGCTTAACGGTGAGATGGAGCTCCAGCTCCAGCCGTTGTTGCTGAGCAGTCTTGATACTGAAGGTAGGAGGGATGGTTTTGTTCCCTCTAATGACCCTGGTGCCATGGAGTGCTGCCCTGAGGGCTCACAGTGCCGTGGGTAGAACAGGGAGGAGGCACGGTCAGGACTGTGAAGGGTGGGGGGAATATCTTTTTCTGAAAAAGTTTGAGACTGGGAGCACTGGAAGTGTGGTGTATCTCCATGGTGACAACACTGCAGGGTCATGACTGTAGGATGCATTAGGAGAAAGAAACTTTTGCTCTGAGCTGGGTAGGATGGAGGGGGTTGCCAGCTGGAAATCCTGGAGCAATCTTTGCTCTGTCTCAAGGTGACAGTGAGCTGCAAGGATGGCACTGGGCAGAAGGTGAATTTGGGTAACAGAGGAGGTAGGTAATGTCAAGGATGGAGAGTCACCTGAGAGCAAACTCCCAAGAACTTGGAAGTGAAATGAGTCTTGACAAGGTGGTGGTGTGCTTTACTTTTATCTTCAGGGAAATAAACTTCAGGGGTAGGGAAGGCTGTTAAGTGTTGGCATGAAAAGAAATGCATAAAATCTGTTCAGGAATATGTGTTAGGCTGAGAATTAGAAGGTTTTTAACTGACGGAGTGGCTCGGTTCTGCAGTGGGTACTGGATGTGGAGTTTGAGGAAGAGCACTTGGGGTCTGTGACTGTGATTGGGGTTCCGGTTGTGATACTCATGATGGAGAGCGTGAGTTAGTGATCTATAAAGGAAACGCCTTTCCCATCTGCATCGGGTGGATTATCAGGACCGCATCATGCCCAAGTAGGAAAGGGGGAAACTGTCCCTTGCTGTCTGGTTTTAAAAGCATCTGGATGGGAATAGGTAAGGAACCAAACTGCTGCTTCCTCATTGCGTCATTAAGTGGAGTTTGAACTTTTTGGTTTGCATTTAATCTGTGATTGTCTCTGTTGTTACAGTCATTTATGACAGTGTTTTTTTTCCCCTCTAGGTATTTTTATGGCCTCTGTCACAGTGGTGTCTCAGTGTCTCTCAGGCATTTATGGATTTAATCTGAGAACGTTCCTGTGAGGTAGGTAGGGAAATGTTGTCACCTTACTTTTAAGTGCTGGGAACTGGGACACAAGGAGATAAAGACTGTAGGAGGACTCTGTAGCACAGCCAGCAGTCAAGAGGCTGATTGCCAGCAATCTCTTTATGGTCCCAATTCCAAACCCTACTACCTGTCTTTGGCTTTTCTTTTTGTGTTTTCTGGTCTGAGTTTTAGTGGAAACAATCTGCAAAGGGTTGGGAGGACCTGTGGAAAATATGATTAGGCATACTAATGTCCTTTTTTTTAACATATTAACTTAGGAGTTGAATTGCCTTTCTAAAAATATCAGCAGATCTGTTTATGTTAAATGATTAACATGTTTAGACTTTCAACAGATAAGCTGTTACGCTTTTTTGAGTCAGTAACTCCTTTATCCTACCTGTCTAGGCTTGCGCCTCTTGAATTCTTACCCTGCCTAAGTTAATGCTGGTACAATCACCTAAAGCCATGTAAAGAATTTCATCATCCATGCAAAGATCTGATTCATGTCAAGACAGGTGTAAAGTTTCTCAAGCACACTTATGTATAATTACTGTTTAACTTTAGTTTTCAAAGGTCTTTCCAAGCCAGCTAAAATGTTCAGCACTGAGCTTCCAGATTCTCCAAGAAATTTGATTTCAGTGCTGATTGGTGATGCTCATCCCTTTCAGAAGCATTGCAAAGTTCCTGACGTGTGTGCACACACTGAATTATGATTTGTATCGTAAGATTAAATATAATGAATAACACTTGAAAAATGTCTGCCCTCCCCCTTTCAAGTAAGAGATTTTTCTTGTTGTATCAGGAGCCTTTCTTTGCCTTCGAGGTGGTGTTTAACAGTGTGACTTCTACTTCTTATGGAATTTTTTTAGAGCTAAGGCAACATTACAAACTATGAAGACACCAGCAGGCTCTGACAGATAAATGTTGTTATTGTATATCTAAAATAAGCAACATTATTAAAATGATAACACTGCAAAGACATGTTTAATGCCGTCTTTCTAATTGTGCAGTCTGTGAAATACACACTGGATCCCATTTCTGCTGTTTGTTGGCGCATCCTGTGTGTCTTTGTGTTCCCAAGAATGAAGCCCTCATGACTCATGAACTGTCTCAAAGTGTACTAAATAAGATTAAAGAGCTGGCCAGTGACCTTAACATTCAATTAAGCTACGCATTACTCAGCCCAGTATTTGTGGAGTGTAGAAGGGAAGCGAAAACTCATTAGCTAAGATGCTGATGCTTGAAACAAACATGATTTATCTTAAAATAAGGAACTGGTCTTGTTGCTTAAGTGGAGGTCGAAGTACTTACAGTAGAGTATGTGTCTCGGTGTGGTCATGGGAAGTGAGAAAAAGGCTCAAAGCGTTTTGGAATAGATCCTTCCATGGCAGTATTGGGTCGTGCAATGGCAGGTGCAGTAGGAGATGGTGCTCACATTTTAGGATGTGTCCTCTGAAAGCTTTTGCAGAGGCAGCGCAAATGGGGGGAAGGCTGGGTTCAGAAACATTGTGCTGCACAGAGACAGCAGGACAGGGAATAATGACTCTGTATGGAATATTGTTTGCTTGCTTTTCCTCAGAGCTGAGCACAGGGCTGGCAAGACTCTGTTTGGATGCTCGAGTGTGAGCAGAAAGGCTTAGGGCTGCTTCTCCCACAGCTCAGGAGAGGGAGATGAGGGAGATGAATACTCAGAGGTACTCGGGTCAGATCCCTTGTTCCTCACAAGCTCTGCTTCCCCTTACAGCTCACCTAGTCTATTGAGTTGTCAGCACGAAACCAGGCTGGCACTGGGCAGCAGGGTTGAGCACATCCCAGTGATGCATTAACTTGGTGAGAGTCAAACATGGACAGTATCTGAATTACTGGGTGACTCTGTTAGTGTAGTATGACAGTTCTTAACTAATCATTGGATGACAGTTCTTAACTAATAAGCTACGTGTAAGATTACCTGTGTTTGTAAGGATCTTAGAGCAGACCTAGCTTGGAGATGGCCACCTGGCAGGATACAATATAGTGACAAAACTAAACCAAGAGCAGCGACCCCATTACATGAGAGCTGAGCCAGCTGCTTGGACGTGCTACTCCTCAGCAAAACAGTGGTCCTTGAGGTCTTCTCAGTCCTGTAGTGCTTCTTTCCTGACATGTGCAGTTGTGTGCTTTCGGCTCACCCCGGGTTCTTCTATCATTCTTAATGCAAACGCAGGTTTCAGGAATATGACAGACTCGGTCCATACCATCTGTGTCTGCAAGTACAGTTTGAGTGGCATGCAATAACATCTTTTAAAGTATATCAGTGTTTTGGAACATAAATTGGGCAGATTCTCCCTGATCTGGGTCATAGTTTATCTGAAAGGATTTCTTTTAAAGTAATTTCCTTAATAAAGTCCATCTGAGTGACAGGGGGGAACCTCTCAGAAAGGTACCCTTTTGCTCTTCAGATGAGTGGGAGAGGAGAGGGAAAAAAAGGAAGCCTTTTCAGTCGTGTCAGGCTTAATCTAAAGCATCAAGGAATGATGTTACCCTGAAGATAAACCGTAACCTAGATTAGCGGAATATAGATTAAGTTTTCAGGAGTTGGGAGACTGCAGTGCATCCTGAAGCAGTCTTCTGACATTCATTTAGACTAAAATTGTTGTATGGTTGCTCTTTCAGGAATATACAAAAATATCCAGAGTTTGCATTTGAATGTTACAGTCCTGAATTTGAGATCTGTGTTGAAGTGAAGACTGCTTGGAGAGATTAAAAAAACCCCAAACTCAGAATTTTCATTTTGAGCTGGCTGTTGCTAGGGAAATGCTGTATGTCTGTGTGATTGTGGTTTGCGGGATGTTTAGGCATGCCATGTTCCCACTGAAAGCTGGACACAGGAACTGCAATGAAAAGCCAAGACTTGTGTATGATTAGTTTACTTCTTTCTGACCTTAAAGTATAAAACACTTACCATCAGGTCATACTCTGCTTTTGTAATGCTTGAAATACATGAATTTTTAAATTAATTTACGTTTTGGGAAATATCATAGGATCATAGGATGTTAGGGGTTGGAAGGGACCCAAGAGATCACCGAGTCCAACCCCCCTGCCGGAGCAGGACAAAACTATCTAACACAGATCACAGA